>JAVTVJ010000521.1:600000-1009885 GCA_034509425.1 Eopsaltria australis
AAAGCTCAAAGCTCTAAAAATCTTAGAAACTGTTATTCCAAGTAAGATGCTTATTGTTGATACTTGAGATTATAAAATGCTCACTGGACAAGGCAAGTAGTAGATCGCCTTTTCTCTTCCAAGACTTTTTTAGTCACCATAGCTGACCAAGTAAGGGCATAAAAGACCTTTTGAGATGACTGTGGCATCATCTGAATTGAAGTCCCAAATTTTAAAACTTTGTTTTTAATCTATATGCTGCCCTGAGTTGGATACCATAATCATAAGTATAATAAACTATAATACACACACACATATATACATACGCACAAGGCCTACCAGATTCTGCTTCTTTTGTAACTCTTCTAAATATCCTAGAATATCTTCATCTGCCACATCAAAAGCCGTCTGACCCTGATGAAGGGAAAGAAGTAAAACACCATAACTGCACAACAGAAGTTAAATGTATTGGACTACGATGTCTTCTCATCACATGATGATGCAGGTTAAGAAGAATGTTTAGAGAGAGAAATTGGAAAATATGAATCAAGCTCTACTGCAAACTGTTAGTCTGTCTTTCAACTGTTAGTTGAAAACAATTTTGCAATATTCCTTTTGGGGGGGGGTTAAAACGAAAACATTTATACCTGATGAGTAAACATATTTCTAAGTGA
Source organism: Eopsaltria australis (assembly GCA_034509425.1). NCBI lineage: Eukaryota > Metazoa > Chordata > Aves > Passeriformes > Petroicidae > Eopsaltria > Eopsaltria australis. Next base: position 600,654 of record JAVTVJ010000521.1, read on the forward strand.
TAAAGACATGACAATAAAATTTTACTGTCATTTGAAGGAAAAAAAGGACACCATGAATGAAAGTAGATTGATGAATATAATTGTCACAATATTAGTGCCAAACAAATGTTCACAATGGCAGCTGAATGGATGGATCCTGAGCAGTTCAGTATCCTGCTCATCTTAGACTATCACATACAGCTTTTAAGTCTTAATGATTTAAGGGAGTTACACTAAATTTAAGCAGTCATGCTTTCAAATTTTACAGCAAAACTGTATTTTACAATTTATACTCCATTTTATAAAAGATCTGCTATGACCACTTGTTCTTGTTTCTCCTTAGTGTATGATTTCCATAGGACATATACTTGAAGGCTGAAATCCAGGCAATGTCCTAGTTTCACTGGCATAAATGCAGCTGCATCAACATGCTGAGGGGACTTAATGAGATGCTGGGGGGATCGTGACAAGATCAAACTAGGAAGTACTTGTGCACAATAACCAAAAATAAAAACAGAGCTGCCATCTAAAAGTGGCCACAGCAGCTTATAAAAATAATGAAAGGTGTTCCTGTTTGTCTGCGCTTATTTCAGTTTCACAAAATGTTAACTGAAGGCAAACTTATTCCTAATTACACTGTGAAGACCATCTTAACTGGTTAGAAAGGATGAACCTTTAAACCACTAATTTTCACATCCATAAAGCTTCTGATCATACAGCAGAAACATGTGCACCTCTCAACAAGCGTTAACCAAAACAGCCTGAGGTCTTCTGCCATGTGAACTATTATCACAAGTTTATATTTGCATTATAACTACAGTTTTTAATGTGGCCTTCTACTTTCAGGTAGCCACTACGTGGCAGTTAGACCTACTATGACAACAGTCACTTTGCAGAAAACAGTTGCAGTTGGAAGGTTACATCCTAAACCCAAATCTGCAACAATTGATACCTGCAGTCAGGTGCCTGAATAAAAACACTTGAGTTCTCTGAGATGCTAAGCACATACAACTAAAACCAAATCTAGAGTTTTCAATCCGCGTTATCTCCAAAAGCAAAAATGCTTACTAGCTTACTTAAAAACAGGCATATCTTTCCTAGCTGACATCTCTCTATGCCTCCTTTTTTCTTATTCTTGTCCAGTGGATTCGAACATGCTTTTATGAGAGTGCTCTCTAGTGTATTACATCCACATTTTCACAACAATTTTAGTAGAAAATCTAACACATAAATTGGAAGCAGAACAGAATCTATCTGTAAAACACACTATGGAGGAGAAGAATGAGAGCTCATCACTTATATGGCTGAATGAAAAGGTTTGGATCCCTTTGATGGCTACATGACTCATTAATATATTTGTGTCTATTGGGAGCAAGATCAGCAAGCTACACAGGCCATTGCATAAAAGTCAAAGAAATAGAGATTAGGAAGCATTCAAGTTCCAGGAGGTCCAGAGATGCCTACAGGTTTCTTCCATCACATCCAAATCAGCATAATATAGTGACAACTCTTAAATATATCAACACAAGCTGATTTTAAGAGTTAAAACACTACCCAAAGGCATCATCATCATCTTCAGAGATCAAATGGAAGCCTGAATGTAATCCATCAAGACACTAATTTTGTACCTCTGAAATCTCAACGAACTCTTTCAGTTGTCAATTTCCATGACAAAGATTGAATGGATCATTTAATACAGAACTAAGCATAAAGTCAGCCTAGAAATTAATTCAGACATTCAGAGAATTTAGTTCTGAACACAACCATGCTGTTTTGACAACACATGCATTATATAAAGCTCCACGTACAGTAAACAGCAGTTTATCATCACTTTTCTTACCCTGGCTTCTAAAGTCACTTTAGAGACCAGAACTTTGTATCTTGACAAGGATTACATAAAAATCCTACCACTTTGTTGACAGCCTCCATATCACATAGGTTTTCCACTAAAATGCGACATGCTTCTTCTTTACCCCAGTGAGCAGCAGCATGAAGTGGTGTCCAGCCATCATAATCTTTTATATTTACATCGTAATGAGCCTGTATTAAAAGCCTGAAAAAAAAAAAAAAAAAAAAAAAAAAAAAAAAAAGATCAATCTTGACACTGCCAATAGGGATAAATACATTTTTGTAAAAAGTGTAAAACTGTTCTGGGGTAATATCTTTCTCCTTTTTTCTCATAGATATTTTAGTTGGGCTACTGACAACTGATTAATTTTACTTCTCACAGAAACATCTGCCTTTTCATTGTTTAGCAGGTGTGTATATATATTTTAAGGAAAAATCAAGAAAAACAGCATTTTCCGTTTTCTTCTCTATTCACTTCCTCTCCAAAGACCGTTGTTTCTATAGTTAGATACTAGTCTCAGTACTTGCAGTAACAGACAAAAGGCCTTTTAAGGAAAAGAGCTGCAAAATGTAAAAAATTGTTAGATACAGTGTTCTTATTAGTAAACTATTAAAACCTCCTTCCATTCTAAAATCAGCTGCTTGCAACTTTCATCTCCTATCATTAACTTTTTGCAAAAATCTAGTGTTTACATGCTTCAACTGTTCTCTGAGACGGAGCAGAGCTCCTCAAAGAGGGGACCTGATGCTCTGTCTGCATTCAGCACTCACATTCAGCATGGTTCTCAGGTGAGCATAAAACTGACAAAGGACACTTAATCTAATAAACATTTTCATTTAAAGGGCAAAGAGCTCTCTGAACCACTGTCCAGAATTGTTAAAAATCACGTAACGAACAATTATTTTAAAAAAATTCTCCCAGTTTCTCAAGAGCCAATATACTTAATGTCCTCCAGTGAGTCACCTTTCACACATGCTCAGCTGCAGATCTTGCTGTCTTGCATCCAATACAGAGTACATATTTTTGGTAATTTGAGGCAATCACAAGAATTGCCTGCACATATGTTTTGCCTCTCCTAGGAGAAGTATACAGACTGGACTACAAAAAAGACAGTAACTGAGGGAGCTAAAAAGCACTCAAACAGCTCTAGATACAACTCCCTTACAGACACCTGTTACTCTAAAACAAAAATTACTCTTTTCCAACAGAATAATTTGTCTTCATCACATTGAAGTATCAGGGCTTTTTGAAACAGAATTCCCATTCACTAAATTGCTCTGCAGACCTTAAAGGCACCAGTACTCACAGTCAGGATGTGTGCTCTTTTTCATTCGTGTTACAGTTTGTAAGTGCTCCTACCACTGCTAAAGCAGTCAAATCAACCTTAAAGCAAAGTATTACTAATTATGCTTTAACACAATTGAAGTAGAGCTTTGCAGAAAAAGAAATCAAATCTGTTATGATATGTATAGATATTACAATAATGAAAAGCTGTGAATTAGGGGACACCTGAAGATTAAAGCTTTCCTGGGAAGATTCCAAGAGTCATGATTTTCAAAAACACTATCAAAACACAAAATTAAATTATCCAGTTTTTAAGTGCAAAAACTTTTAGCCTGGATTACAAACTCAGCTTTATGTATAGAAATAAATAAGGTGTCTTGAAAATATGCACCAGCCAGGATGCTAACTGGCATTTTAAAAAGGTCTTAAGCTTGTTTACACAGCTGGCTTTAGAAACAGCACAAGTTTTTTATGAACTTTCTTCTCTTAAGTAAGTATTCAGGCTCAACATAGATACTGTATTCATATTTTGAATAACTTAGAATAGAACGCTAACAACATCATGATTTATGACTACTTGAAAACATAAAATCAAGCTTTGAGAGTAGATCGTTCTAGAGAGACTGAGATTTTTAAGATACACGCCCTTAAAGTTAGAAGTGCCCAATTCCAAGCAGCATTATATCAAGACAATAAAATACAGAAATTTAAACAACACTTACTTTAAGACTTCTGTATAGCCCTTGGCAGCAGCTACATGAAGTGCTGTACCACCAGACTTTGCATGCCTGACATCATTTATATGGCCACTGTTGAGCCACTGTCTTGCATCTCTTAGCATTATTCGTTCTTCTTCTTTCCGAGCTGATTCTATGTCAACCCCTAATTCAGACAGGGAGGGGGAGAGGGGAAGGGAAGACACGAAGTATTTTAGTTCAAACACTCCAATTATATAACAAATCTGATGCCACATTTATGTGATAAAATAAAACCTAAACAATCTGAATAATGTTCAGAGTTAGATATTAGTATCTTCTGGAAGATTAATTCCAAGGTTATGGAAATATCCAATATTGTAAGACAGCTTGCATAATGCCTTTTTTAACAAAAGGAGGGTCTGGGTGGAAGAGGAATATTAAAAAAAAAAAAAATCAATCTACTAGAACTCTTCAAACTCATTCTTGTCAGAATGTCTACCACCACAGTAATAACCACTGAAGTGACCTGTTTAAAAAAAGAAAAATTCTATTTTAATTTTCTAAGCACCAAAAAATAACTCTGTGTTGATGTATCTGTACACAGCAGAACACAGCTGAAGTTGTTTTATAAACAGATCTCTATGGGAAGAGAAACAATCTCACTTCTCAACACTGATGACAAGATGGAGCTATATCTTTTATACTTTCTAAAGCAATTCTGGTTTATCTCCTATCACTGTGAATCACAAACCTTATACACAAATAGACAACACTTTGGATATTGCACTTCATAGTTCCACTAAAAAACCATCAAAAACACTGAAAACTTTTTATAGTATGTCTCACAAAACACTGATGAAAAAGGAGAAAGACAGTCTACTATCATAACATCTACAAATACTTGCATCAGGTTAAACAAATGGAAATAAATTCCAGACTCTGAAAGTGTAATGCAAACATGCTATTTGCAAGCCTTTTTGTAATTACTACTACATGAAGCAAAGAATATAGCAAGAAAGAGATCTTGAAAAAAACTATGCATGAACATAATTCTATCTGTGATGGCTGAATGGTGACAACTCATAAGGAAAAGCAGTTTAGAAACTGCGACCATCAAGAGCACAATTGTATCTGGGTTGACCTCTATCAGAAAATCAGTGGCCCAACCTTCAACAAAATGTTTTTATGTGCATGATTTCTCTAATCTTACACACTGCTATGCAGGGACTTGGGAGATATATACTGTAAAACTTTATACTAAGAACAATCAAAAGATAAAACTTCACTAAGTACCACAAAGTAACTGAAGCAAGTAAACAGTCAGTGTTCTGAGGATTTGACCAAACTCCTACACTCATTCAATTAATTGATCAGCAAAATCATTTTAGTCTTTACAATTTAGGTAAAAATGAACAGAATTATGTTTTAACAGAAACTGATGAAAAACCATAATCTGGATGTTGAGTCCGCAAGATGCAGGGAGATAACAAGGCTGTTGAAGGACTCAGCAGAGGAAAAAGCTGAAAAACTTTCCAAGTATGACAAATATGAAGCATGAAGACCAGGAACTCTGAATCAATAACACATTGATAGTCACATACTCTCATTCCTCAGGAAGCTCCTACATATTGATATGTGAATTACTGCAGACAGTAACTTCATGGGCCTGAGCATCTGCTCGCCTTTCAGAATGACACAGCAGTGATCAGCAGATCCTGGGACAATACTCTAGAGTACAGTCATTTACAAGTCAGAAGAACACTACTATGTAAATAAATAGTGTGTATTTGATCATTGCGTAAGTCACATTTATGTCTATTTCCTTTTTGTATCCTCAAAGTCCAACTGTGAATCCTTATCAGCATGAGTAACCTTCTCCATCTGAAGAATCTCAAAAAATTCGTGTCAGTGTAAAACTGTTCACATACATGGCTGAGGCACTTTTGTATAAAGGAAGAACAGAGAAAAAACTCATTCCAGACTCTGATCTTGTGAGCTTCTAATGGCTTACATCTAAGCATACTTTCCAGATAGGCCTAATGACCTAGGTTATTATGTCAAAATAGCAATGCCTTTGCAGAAAAAGTAACTAATACTCAATACAGACTTCCATTAATATCACAAACTATTGTATTTCTGAAACCCAAACAAAAAATAATGGTTGCAGAGGAGTAACGGCTGAATCAATATATTATTTTACAAGACAGTAAATTTCTGGTCACATTTCAACAGAAGAAAGTACCAGAATCTTGCCAATCTAAATAAAACATTCACATTAATAACTGGCGTGAAAATGGGAATTAAACTTTGTGTCACAGAAAAAAAGTCGTGCTCGGAGATAAATACAATCCCCATTATTAACTACAGAAAATGGAAGGTAAACAGCCTTTATTACACCTTGTAAGGGCCTTTCTCCTTCCTTCTGTTTTCCAGACTCCAGTAAGATACCAGGGGAAAAGAAAATGCCCATCATCTGTTCCCAACCCTTTCTCCCGACGGCCCATAGATGGCAATGCGCTGCCTCCCAGCTCAGCCTCAGCCACAGTACTTGCTCACACTACCAGTGCACTGAACCTCTCTGGCAATCTAACAATTTAAATCATTAATAATTTATTGCTAAATACTTCCACTTTTTTTTTCTGATCAACAAGTGTTACTCAACAGCCCCAAACAGGTTTGAAAACAGTATGCCGTTCAGTGAGCATTTAATGAAAATTCAGCATTAATTTAACTGCTGAATCATTGTTTCAGGACGACTCAGCCATATAAAGGCATGTTTTATAGATACTGCAGGGAAGATCAACCCACTTTTTACTTCATGAAGTGAATGTTTATATACAAATGTAATAGTTTGCATTTTATCCGCATAAACAAATCTGAGTTAAGCAATACATCTGGGAGAGTCTTGTTACATTACCTATAATTAAGAATGAGGAACATGTGTTTTGCCTTGGACCAGGAGGAGTGACCACTCTGACAGTTACTGAATAAACAGCTACCACTGAACCCCCCATTCACCTCACATCACCTGTCCCCACTAACTCACCTCCTGAGAATTTTTGCTATAATTCAAAATAACTGCTTAAGCAGTTAAAAATAATTTTAAGGGGACATCTGATGATCAACAGCTAAAAAAATGACTTCAAACCATTATACTTAACCCCACTCTAACCCTGAGGAGAGGCAACATTTAAAATGGGCCAGGGCTGGCCAGGACTAAAGCTACATCTCTTTCAAGTCTGCTGGTTTTCACCAGTGCAAATGAAAACTTTACTGGTAAGAGACAACTTCCACAACTCTGTGCTGAAACACTGCAGAGCAGAAACATGACAGACCACACTGAGAAACTAATATTTTTGATGAAGCTAAATGATTTTGAGAATTGCGGTGGCCCCTAAATATATATGGGATTGAACAATGCAAAAGGTATTAGTCATATGAAGAAACAATGAAATGAGTCCTAGAAAAAGGGTCTCTTTGTAACTCACAAAATAGTTAAACCATATGGAGTGTGAACAGAACAGTTGTTCAGCACTACTTTGGAATAATTTATGTGAAACACCTGATTTTGTTATCTGTGAAGAGTTCATAACTGGGTCAAAAAAAATCATTATACCTTACTTGAGCATGTAATTTACCTTCTCACAAATTACAGAACTAAGACAGGTTTTAAGCTTAAAAAATTATTAAGCCAATAATTCCCCACTGAAGATTAGGGTAGAAAATGATTTTCCTAACTATCAGAGTGGTAGGGCTTCAGTTAGAGGATAGCTATTCCTGTATTTCACAATTCCTGCACAGTTCATTATACCAAGTCATGCTCAGCAGGACATAAGAGGACACATGAAAAGTCACCCAACCATTGCTGCAGTTTAGAGGTGTTGCATATGGGGATCAGAATGATAAGAAAAACAGACACTGGATAATACTACTAGAAAATCTTTGTTCTTTAATGGCCAACACTCCTTACAACAGAACTTGCACAACAAGAAGATTATTTTGGATCATTGACCATCTCCTCTCTAGTCAGATCGGACCTTGGAGCCTGAATGCTAAAATAGGATGAGGAAACATTGTAGATCCTTCCTTTCATTAAGCCTGTCATGTCACACAGAACTGAACAGTATTGTATGCTATGACTTATTTTTGTGCATTCAGTGTCTCTAGAGGCTCCCACATTTTGTCCTGTAATATGACATGTCCTTAAAATACAGCTTGGTACCTGTCAAAAATTGGGCATAAGTACAAACTGATCATCAGTAGAATGCTGAGTAGTTGAGCAGTCTGTTTCAACTTTTCCTACAAAGACATAAAGCCTGCAAAAGCAGTAAAAAAGGAGATGTAACAAGTGATTCTCCTCAGATTTCCAACAGAAACAAATATCAAATATCATCACTTAAATCTGAAATCCCAATGAACTTGACCAATCTTTCCAAGCAATCTTTTCCCACCAAACAACTCTGACTGTCAATATGTAGGAAGCCATATTTACAGCATTAACATTGCAACACAAAAATGAAACTGCAATGAAGGTAGGAACAAATACATGAAAGGGTTGCAAGGCAAAAACGTTATGGAAAATGCTATTTAATTTTTATTTATATTATATATATTTATAATATATATAAGTATAAAATAATTGCATATTTTACCTACAAAGAGATAGGATATTTTGTCACCCAGGCTTGTTTATTTTCAAAATAAATAAGCTGATCTTCCATTACCCTTAACACTGAGCCGGGGCTGATCATTCCACAGACCCCACTGTTAACTTGCATTATCAAAACTGTGGCACTGCTTTATTTGATATGAAGCAGTGTATCATATGGAAGACATATGAATTATCTTACTGCCGGAGGGACAATTATATTCAGCTACATGTATAGCTAAAGATGAAACTGTCACAAAACCTCACTATTAACTGCACATTGAGAGAAACAATTAGAGTCCTATCTTAGAGCTATTAACTTCTCTAGCCACAACATACACACAATTAGGCACTTTCTAAGTGATTCTGATAATGATTAAATAATCCCTTTTTATGTAACATTAACACACAAATTTATGTAATATCTATATTCAGGCTAAGGATGCCATCAAAGGTGCGTAATAATTTGCTGATAATACAGACAAAAAAATACACACAACTATCTAATTTGATGGTATTTGTAAGTTAACTGTAAAAACTGCTAATTGCATTTCTGCTACCACTACTAATTAACTGAATCAAAGCCTTCACAAATCCACTGTCTGTGTCTGTGTATCAGTAGGTATCTCTTATCTCCCCGAAGATCATGTCTTCCAATTTCTTTCTACCATTTGCTTTAGGCATTAAATGAGTTTAAGCATATAAATTAAAACAGGGCAAAGCCTGAAACAACTACTGGTTTACTGTTAAATTATGTAAATCTGTCTTAAGAGATAGACAGTTAAGCACTGTACATTCTATACTGACAACTCTCTCTAGAAAATAAATTCACTTTAACAGTCGCAATTAAGCCCAAGTTTTCAAAAATAACATTTACTGTCCAATAAATACAACCACCCTTCGGTATTCGAAATTACCTTGTCTATTTACTTCATTCTGAAGCAGCTCTTCCATTGCCTCTTCTTCAGCAATATCTAATGGAGTGTCTCCTTCACTATTTACAGCTCCTACATGTGCTCCTTGACTAATTAAATACCTGCCAATAGACAAAGAAAAAAAGCCTGTAAATAACACAGCAACACTGATGCAAAAAAAAAAAAAAAAAAAAGCAGCCAGCAGGATATCATATGCACACATACAATTAATAGAAACATTTATATTAGGTGCAAGTACAAACCCTTTTGAATGCAACCTATGAATACCCATACGTCTTTTCCTCCTAATACCCATTAATACAAATCACCTTCTGGTCTTCAGTTTGCCACAAAGACTCCTGACATGTTTAATACATACCTGAAAGAACTGAAAAAAGAAAATGGCTAGATAAAGGCCAAAACTGATGACAAGGTGAACAGGGATGGACCCAACAATCCACATGATCCTCAATATTATTGAGCCACTTTTCATAAAACTCACAAATTCAGTGACACATAATTTCCACAATTTGCCAAAATCATGACTCCTGATCTCATAGGCAGCTTCTTAAAGTTAATAAAAACAAAACCACATCTCTTTCTAAGTATTCATAAGGTCAGCTTTTGGTGGGGAAAGAGGCAAGGGGGAGAAACAAAACAGTACTTTACACATTTCAAACCCTCTGTGTTTTCATATTTAATGTGTTACTGTCTCAGGAGTCAAGAAGCCAAAGTTCTCAAGTTCCACTTATATCAAAGGATCAATTCCAACAATAGGTCACAAAAGTATTATATTATTTAATTGTATTAAACTATAGGTCTATGAAATTATTGACAAGCTACAGTTAACGAACAATTAAAATTGATCAATATAGTCTTGCAGCTTCTGACCACAATATTTCCACTTATCTAAAAAATTAAATATTTTGAGCCATGCCAGGAGTCAACACAAGCAAAAAGCTGCAAACATACCTCCTCCCTTGCACAGTTTAATTAATATTTTCCATATATTTGAGGAAAAAAATGAGGATATACTGAAGAATCAGTCATCCATCATAACAGGTGTATGAAATAAAAAGTGCTTTCCTACTTTCATTATTACAGAATACCAAATAATGCAGGAGACAATCACAAAATTAATCCAACACTAATACAAATGCTTTGAAATACTTTGTTGCTGCTTAACTTCTGCCAATTAATTATCATCCTAGATAGCCGGAATCTATTATCTTAAATAACTCATAATTAAACACTCCCATATACCTGTATTTTTTAATGTGTAACTTAAATAGTACTTGTTACTAAATCTCTGTAATTACGTCAATAAGTGGCAGGAACTAGTAGATCACAAAAAGAAAACTAATTCCCAGAAATGCAACTATCATCTCCTGGCACATGGATCATCAGCTGCCACCAACAACTTTGATGCTGGTATAACACATTGGCTTTATACTATTCTTCTTGAAAGAGTGCTGTGCTCAAACTGAGACCTCTGTTCAGTTAAATGATCGAACTTCTGAAGGAACAAAAAATTAATAGAGAGTAACAATGTTTCTCAACAATACTAGCTGTATGAACAGTGAAACAGCCCCCCATGTCACAGATCAGGTAATGGCTATGCAGGTGTCTGCTAAACAGGCACAAACAGCAGTGGGCAAACCAACTTTTTTACCAAGTCAAAATAAAGTCAACCATTTATAAAAATAACTTTATTTAAAAATCCAAGTGAATATTCATGTTCTTTCAATGTTTACATTCTAATATAGACAGGAAAAAAATAATTTTTACATATTTCGACATAATACCTCTAGCAGAAAACGAAACCACTTCTGTAAGGAAAATACATATCTCATTGAAGCAGCTACATTTGGTCAATTGGGCCAATAATTTATAGACATGATAAAATAAGGAATACATAAAAAAGAGTAGGGAATGAATAAAAGGCTAGCATAGCATTTTAGAAAGTTGTTATTGCTATAGATGGACAACTTTGTGATCAATTTTAAACCACTTAGTGATCCTTTAAAGCAGAGCTTCAAAATGAAGCTGCTTACAGATCAAAATCAGATCAGCAATGCTAGGGGATTAGTAGGGCTGGAGAAGTAGTTATCTGATTTTCCTTTTGCAGGTGCTTACAGGGTTTTGGTTTTCCTGGGTCAGCAAAGGAAGCATAGGTGAACTTGCCCCGAGTTCACGGGATTTAAAGGGATGGAAGAAACAGAACAAGGATGAAAGGCAGCACACGACTTGCCAACAAAGTGAGAACACTCTTTTCCCAGCCTTTCTTCGGCCACTCCAACTAGGCCTCTCCTCTGCTATCCCTCTTGAAAACTTAACAGTGTAATTTACCCCTCAGGTAAATTAAGTGAAAGTATTCACTAGAAACCAAGTAACACAACTATTTTAAAGACATCTTTTAAACCTGGTAATGAGATCTACTTTTCCATATCATTCAGATCACCCTGTCCTGTAAAAGTGTATGTGTTTGTTTACTTACAGCACAGCTAGTTTCAGCAAAGCAATGACAGGGTTCATGAAGTCAACCTGTTACCTACAGAATCAATGGTTTTATTAGAATCTTAGTGCTACCAATGGAAAGGAGAGGAACCATTTTCCATGTGTAGATAACATGATTCTGCATCGCATACACAGAGAACAGATTTCGTAAACGAGAGCAAGTGAATGATGCCCTGAGTTTGTAAGGCATAACTGAGCAGAAGACAGTAACCAGAATAATCCTAAAAATGAGAAGATTTTGCTGCTTAAGGAAGAAAATTATTTCTCGAATGAACTGTACTTCAAACTAAACGTTAATTAAAACTTATACTATGACTTCAAATACGGGTGTATTTGGCATTTCAATTATCCTGGTACCATATACTAAAAACTCCACATGCAAGAGTGTATTATTGTGTGTAGGTATGTATGCATATATTAAGACTTCCATGTTTTGGAAAAAACCCAAACAACATACACAAACAACTGCTTGTTATTTTACCTTTTTAAATAGATGTTACCTTCATCTTGAAATATTATCTTTCTAAAGCAAGCAAATGTAGTATTACTTCATTTCCTTGACAAATATTTAATTCATACAGCTACATATATACAGTGAAAAGGAAATTGAAGCTGTGTAATAAAAAGTCCAGAATCATGCCTTTTGACACCATGTCTAGAAAAATGTACTTTATGTAAATGAAGCAGTGAAAAAATAAAAATATATAAGATTTCCATCATCACCTACTAAAACTTCTGGTACAGCACCTAAATTTGTATCTTTTGAAATTCACCTGTTGAAAATGGTCATGTTCAACAGACAAATACAAAGGAATAATTCAGAAAATCCACTGAAAATTTATATAATATATTGAAAGATGTTAATTCTAAATCTAAATAGATGACAAGGAAACAGTACTTTGATTCATACCATGCTCTTTTTTTGAGTTAAAGCTTTCAAGTGTTAACACTGAAGCTAAAGCTACCACTTAGAGACTCTTGTGGTCTAAATATAGAGAATTGTAAGTATCCCAGGAATACTAGGGGAGACAAAAGCAGCAAAACAAAAGAAAACAATTCCTGATACTTCTGCCCTGATATTACCATGACAAGGATTATGCAGCCTGGGTAAGACTGGAAGAACAAGTTTGCTTTTCAATACCACTGTTTCATGAGGGCAAATATACTTCTCATTGAATTTTTTCTTTTAGGAGTCTCTGATGGATATTCCTCAATAGCTACTGAAAATTGAAATTAACAATTTTGAAAAAAAATAAAAGGAAACATTTATTTTCTAGAACTATTATGAAACCCAGATAGTGTTCTATCCTTTCATGAAAAATACATTTTAATGCCATGAATAAACAGCTGGAATCTCGGTATATCTGAAGCAATAAATAACAACCCTCTGCGATTACAGTACAACAGCCAAACAATCCACACCAAAACCAATCCCAGGAACTGGAAACAAAAAATTTTAACTAGCAATGTGGCCTACATTCCGAATTTTAAAAAAATTGCAAACCAATAAAAAACGCTTACATCTGAATTTTGTTTGTGTGTACATCTGTTAAAACAACACATATATAGACACGAAGAGAGGAAAACACCTCTCTCTCTCTCTGGAGACACTTTATATACAAAGCTGAGTCATATCTCTCAACTTAGAACTTAAGAATCTGGAAGATGCTCAAACTTGGATAACAGTATACACTGCAGACAGTATTTTCATATTATTTATCTCAGCACCAGAAAGAGGGGCATATATTTACATTCGAACCTTGGCCCAGTTCACAGTATCTGGAAACAAGTTCGCAAAGTCATTACAGATATAATTAACTTGAAGTACTGGCTGAACCTGAAGGTCACCAGAAGGGTGGCAAGCACAGGTAAGGGCAGACAAGTGGCCACTGAACTGATTCAGTTCATTAGGAAATGCTTACTGAGCTCACTGGAGGCTCACTAGTGCAAACAAATGGTCCCATCAGACTGCTCAGAGGACTGGACAGCAATTTCTGACTCCTAAAACATGATGAGGGCCCTGCCTAAAAAAGTGTTACATAAACATTTTAAAAAAACATGCTCAGCGTGTCCTCCCCAGGAAACACAGCCTAATTGCTAATGGGGGCCACAACTAACAGCACAACGATCTGCCAAGAGCTTTTAACTAATTAGCTAACATTTAAGATTCAGCTAAAACCCAGCTGGTTTAAAAAAAAAAATCCATGAGTATCTTAACTGAATGATAATAGGCAGCCTGAGACTGAAAAAGTGTTGTGTTCATGAAGCTTTGTAAACCCTCATTTGAAGAAACAAACAATGAAAAAAATTAAAAACCGATGGTTTTGGAATACGTATTTTAATTGCTTTTTTTTAAATAAAAAAAGGCTTTCGGAATTGTTTCACTGTTTATTTTTTTAAAATATAAAGTATCAATGCACTTTTAAAAGTACGTCTTTGTATTACATTCAAATTACTGATAAAAATACATTTATAGTAACTCCAGCCAAACAATTAGACCTTCAAGATACATTTAACAAATAAAAAATATAAAATTTTAATATTGCTATTTCCAATTTTTTTTAAAGTTGAAGTACACTGAAACTGTAAAACCTGATCCTTCCCAGATCTTCCACTGCTTTAAATAGAAGGAAGTAGTTCTTAGAATATTTTCTGACTGTAGGATAGTTTCACTTCCAATCTGAATTCCTAACAATGTTGTTACTAACTCTGACAGAGGTAGAAAGGCTACCTTCAAGCTTACTTGTCATTTCCAAATGTAGTTTTGTTTGGGTCTGGTTTTATAAGTTTGGGGTTTTTTTTTTTGGTTTTTAACTTTCAGCAAAAATAACACTTAAAATCATGGTAAGCAAATGTGTACCTACCTGTATGGACAACATATTGAGAGACAGGATTATAGCTTCTATGTGATTCTTGAATTACAAGGATGCACTTCTCAAAATAAGATACTGAAGAAAGGCCTGGGCTTTTTATTTTTCTTTTATGTTTTAAAACAATACAAACCTGAAGCAAATCCAGCAGCACTGGAGTAACATTATGCTAAATTCTGTTGTGGTACACAGTGTAAATATGCCCCGTGTCAATGGGCAAGTCTCACAGAAAACATACAGTTGGCAGAATAGGTATAAACAGCCAGTGTACAGCCACCCCTCAATCACTCCCTCACACTCACTTTTAAACAGGTAATTCAAACCCCAGATAAACGTAATGATAAAAAGCCACAACTTCACGGTTTTGGAAACCTATGTTGTAATCCCTACAAGCATTTGGTGGAGAGTGTTAAAACGCATGCCAAGTGGGGCAGGCAATGGCAGGTCTCAGCAGGCACGGAGCAGCCCTGCCTGCCTGGGCAGGGGCCCCTCACACAGTGCCTGCTCTGCACCACGGGGGACTCTCCTCACACTCTTGAGAGAAAACCAACAGGTAGCTTTCCTCAACCCTTCTCCACAGCAGAGGTACTACCGCAGATCTCTCTTCTGAATCTATGATTCATAAAAGAAAATTAAGGCTCCAAATTTAAACCAAAACTGTAGAAATTCAAGTGGACTTAGAATCCTTTCCCCTGCATTGATTTTAAGACAAAAAGAGAACAAATCAAATTACTTGTAAAACAAAGTCAGACTCACAGGGATGTCTTACTCAGGCAGTCTGCAAAATGCCATCCCACACTGTCAGTCACTGCTATGCCTTAACCTTCTGCCTCCGAACATTTAAAACTGAACAGAGAATGGCATAAGAAAGCGAGGCATCTGTGATGGCATTTAAATTTAAACCAAATCATGAAAAAACTCAGGCACTTTTAAGGTTATGTTGCTTGGCAAAATCCAGAAGATTTTCACTCACATCTTGCTCTTTTGAAAAAAGAATGCCGCAGCACTTTCTAAAAAGGAATGCTACAGCTATGAGCAGTATCATCAGCTAGCAGCTATGCAAAACATCACGTTAAATCAGACCAATTAGGGTTACTTGGCATAACTAGACAATTAGTTATCCTGAAATACGTGAGTGATGATTTTAAGACAGCTAATATCAACAAGAGACCTGAGGTAAATTTATGATTTCCTCTTGCAGAACACAAAATGCCAGAACTTCTGATAGCTAGAGATGCTTAAATAAAGAGTAACAAAAAATAACTGAGAAACAAATGGCCAAAATATTTTAAGCAAATAGGAGACATTTATTTTTTATTTTCATCAGTATAATCCAGACTAAAGCATGTATCTTCTTTTTCTAAATAATTAACCAGTTTGTAAAGATTTTTTTTATGTCCTTCAATACGCAATAGCTCTTACAGATAGCATCAAATCCAGCTTCTGATTCTCTCTTGTGAACCTCTTATGACAGGCATCTTGGACTGACACACATCTTTACTTCAAAATTGTCAAATACTCCCAAAGCTATCAAAGTAGTAAAACAGAAAATAATACCCTCCTATGTAAACAGCACTTTCTATCACTTCTAAATACTGTACCAATATAAAAAACATATTTATGATTATGAAGGCAACATTCCATAACATACCAGCACACCACTGAATTTTGCACACAGCTGGCTGTTCCCAGTCCCCACTGCAACTTGTATGCCCAAGGAAGCACACTGAGTAGAAACTCATCTGTCTTCCTTCTTGGTATGCAGAAGAATAAAAGAAACAGTGTAGATAACAGTATGTGGTTAGTCTTAGTCCTCTTGAGTTCCAAGAAACCTCAGAAAGAAGGCAGCTCTAGAAATATTTGTACGTAGGTGGTCAGCTAAACTTAACAATTCCTACTTGCAGCATCTGAAAAGCAACTAAGCCTTCATATTTTGCCTTACCCATATAGAGGGAAAGACATTTGAGAGGTGGCAGAGCAATGTTTAGGTGAAAATAAACAGTGAGTGAAGAAAGTAAAATAGAAAACATGAAGAAAGCCATATAGGGAAACATATGGCCCATGTGAAAAATAAACCAAACCAAAAAAACCAACCAACCAACCACAAAAAAAACCCCAAATAAACCAGCACCCAAGAAAAAACAGAAGCAGAGCATTGCCAGGAGGAATACAGGACAAAAATTTCAGCAGGAATGAAATCAAAGAAAACAAGAAACATTTTTAAAGTGCATATCAAATGTTATTTTCATGATGCACTTCATGAATGAGTGTTCATTTTGAAATTTGCAGAATATTGTGCAGAAGTGAAGGCTGAGCATGAAAAATGTCTCGTTGCAGCTGCAGAGGTCATACTGTCACTCCAGCTGACAACACTATGCTAGGAATGCTTTCCCATAGCAAGTCTCCAAGCATGTGTGATGATTTACCGAACTGTCATCAAGGTGAACAATTGGGATTGAGTTACAGCAGTTGATAAGAAGAGGTAACAGCAGCACACAGGCAGAAGAGGAAGAGGGAGAAGGAAGACCATGCTGCTGGCCCACTTTCCTCAGCTCACAAGAGGTGATCCCACCAGCAGCTCACCATCCCTCCTGCCTTATGACAAAAGCAGCATTTCTATATTTGGATATGGTAGCATCAAAAATAATGATTTTACTTATTGATTTCTATTTCAGCAGAAGTTACAAGTATGGACTTAAAACACTTCGGCCTGTTTTTCTTCAACAGCCACATACTCGCATTTATATCAGAAAAATTTAAACCACAATCAATTCTTTTCCTGTGTTAAACAGATCTTAGCATATACATAACTACTACATCACAGAACTTATCTTATTTGTAATTATATTATGTAATAATACAGTAAGCAGACCGCTTTGTAAAGCAATATAACTATCACAGTGCAGCTTCTAGCATCACCCAGTAGTATTGAACTTAGTGTGACCCCCACTTAGATAGCAGCAATCCGCACTTCGTAGCAGTTATTTACATGTTCAGTCTGCTTTGAATTTCCTTGAAATCACTCTTCTTCCAAAAGAAAGTCCTACTCTTCATTCAAATTTGATAAGCAGTACCTTGTCTGTAATACAGGGGTTTCAAATAATTCCTTTTTTGTACTGTTTTCCTGCCATATCCACTGTTTATAGAAAACCCTCACATTTCTTTGTCTTAGTATCTCAATTGTACCCAAATAACTCACTTTCATCAATGCACAGCAGCTCTTATGTGTCTAGAGACACCATGGCTACACCTACATGCATTTTAAAAGAATTCAAACATCTTTTATCCAGCCTCTGTCAGGGATAAGACGAGAAATACACATGCAGATTAGAATCATTTGCACTGAAATGACGCAGTTTAGGATAGCCAACAAAAGACATGGCTTTAAGACCGGATAAGTAGGTCATAAATTGCTTCAGTGTCATTAGAAAGTCTACTGTATGTGTGAGAATAGGGTCAAACTCACAACAGAAAACTACCCAAGGAAAAGCCAAAAGAAAATAAAAACTGAGATGCACAAGTGACAATCTATACCATAACCTTTTTTTCTCCTAGACAACAATCCTCAAAACCAACTTTGCTGTGAATTAAATTATTTTTCTATCAGATAACTCAATAAATACTATATTCAGTGGTCAACAGCACTAATAATTCCATAGATTCCACAGTCTACAGAGAATTTATCACCACCTCTGTCATACAGCAATTTTGAATTGGTTAATGAGGCCCTCACATGTGGCAATATGCCATACTCACCAAGCCTATGTGCAATTCAGAACTTGGTTGCCCATGTATGTATCTACAGCTGTTCCCCCATGTTCTAGTCCTACCTAGAAAACAGAACTTACTGGTGGCAATGGGCAGTTACAAGCTCTCAGCCAGGAAGGACCTGAGTATTGTTTCTTGTGAGCCTATACAAGCTTTCAGGTTTCCGTATCTATCACTCTTCTGCACGTGTTCTCTTCCATATGTACCACACTCAACTTCAGAATTCAGATGTAAGGCATCTACTCTAAATTGTTCTCAGAATACCAGTAAAACCAATGTTCTGTGAGAAACAAGTAAGATCTCTCCTATTTGCCTTCTCAAAGCAGGATGTTTTTTTAGACACCAGCTCCATTTTCAAATTCTTTTTCAGCCAAAAATTAAGAGTGCTCTGAGCATTACAACGGGCATCAGTCCCTTGACTTTTCATTAGACTGAATGAACTGCTAAATTGTATTAAAAGAAAAAGATATTTTTGATTAAATTGTGTTCCTGAGGAAGGTATGTCTAAACTTAATTTCTATTACATTTACTCTTAGAACAGGAACAATTACCAAATACTAATACAGTAACTAAAAATATTTAGGGTCACAAGTAGAAATGCACACAGTAATCCAATCTGAAAGAGGGCAGCTATAGAGCACACACTTCCTGCATTCTACAGTGACCAGCTCTCCTTGCTCCTCAGGTGAGACTCCCTCCCCTGAACAAACATGTATGAAAATCTACTATAGTTTCCTCTAACCCATCAATTGTATTTTACTGTGTCAGCTGGGTTTTATCTACACATCAGATCACAGCTACACAGATTAAATTCTACCACATAACAACATGATTTCTAAAAGGAAACTTCACCACAACCTTAACAACTTCATTAGCATTTCATTGTTCTTAGGACATACATATGTGCAGCAAAAACACGCTGGAAACAGGACACTGCCACAGTACTTCTTCATAGAAGAAAATGCCAACTGATACCTCACTGATCTTCTCCCAGTCTGTCCACTATTTTAACTAACAGAATTCAGCTTTATCCTTGCAGATAACTACTACAAGTTTGGAGAATGAGGAACTTTTATGTTGGACACACTCTTGACTGGGAGGAGAGGCCACTAGGGGACCCATTTTTTTTTCCCAATCTATTTTTCCAGAAAGAAGGTAGCAAATGGAAATTAACTGAAACAATATTCTAAAGCCTGCAGACCTTTTCACAGCTCTCAAAACAAACACTGCAGCTTTACCAGTATCAACTTGTAAGAGTCAGTCATTCTTCTAGAAGAGCTGTTTTTCCTTGGATGAAAATATATCTTCTTTCCCTGTTTTAATTTTGTCACATGGCTTGTTTTATCCTTCTGAAGTCCTCATTTTCTTGAGTGGGTTGTATGAAGTTTCATCTTTCCTTGCTTTTCCCTTTAACTCTATACCTCCAGTTAACATTTCCTAGTATTTAAATAAGTATTTTGGATCATGACAAAAACAACCCTTCATCTTGTAGCATTTCTTTAAGACTAAACCCCATCATCAGTTTGCATGTTGTTCACCTCAGATCACAAGCTTTACTTCGTCTTTCAAAAATCCAAATTTCTGATTATTCTCCAAAGATCTACTCCTGAATGTATTACAAGAAATATCACTTCCTACTCACTTAATTAAAACCATAATTGGGAACCAAGCTGAAGGAGACAGAAGCCATCCCTGACATTTTTATTAGTGTGCTTTGCCTAAGTAATGTTTTGCTCTTTAGGATTAAAATGGGTTACAGCAAAAGTGTTTAGATTAAAAACCCTCTAGTAAGTAAGAAACAGCTTCAGATATCAAGTTACTAAAACTTCGAGAGAAAATAGATTAAAACAACTGCTTTGAAACATACTTTCTGGTATCAGCATCCTCAGATATCATGAAAGAACACTGAACAGTACCAAGTGGTTCAGGCTCACGCGGCGGGAGACAAAGCATGGGATGCCATTGCTGAACAGGCAGCTGTGCTCAGCCAGGCTTCTGATCAGAAGCACAAGATATGTCTGAAAAGCAGCTCATAAATGCAAGCATTTTTTTACCTGCATATCTATGCCAAGTGCTGCTGGCAAGCTAGGTCAGCTCAGTGATCCAAAAGAGAATAAACCCTCCAAAGCCCCTGAAGGCTGTTCTTATGCCCATAGTTCCCACATTGTTGTGTGATCATTAGATAACTCAAGAGGGAAGGTAGAGGAGGTAAAACCAAGGGTGGAAGTGAGTATCTGCCTGCAAGTTAGATCACTTTAATCATGTTGTCAAACTCCACTGAATTCTCTTGATTAGCTGTTGCCAGATGAACACTGGTCCTGTACCACAGGCAGGAATCACCACCAGGCAGCAGCCACAGAATCCCCCCAAGGCAATTAGAGCTGTAAGAAAACCACCTATCACTGAACATCGAGTTATCCAACTACAGGTTTGCAAGATTGTCTGAGTCCTCTGTCTATCAGACAAGGATCACTCATTTAGTCTTAATGGACTGTTACTAAAATAGGAAGATCCTGGGACAATGGTTTGCAAAGGCTTCAGCAAACGAGTTTGGCTGGGTTCACTTTCAGGTGTCTGGAGTCTGGAAGAACAGATGGGCGTCAGCAGCAAGCCTGTGGTTACACACAGCCTTTTAAAGTCTGCTTTAAATATTAGGGGAAGGAGGGGATATAGAACATAGGAAAACTTTGGGCAGAAAGGAAAGTGGGTGAGCCATGTTTTACAACAGCAGAGTTGGTCAAACTACTATTTTCTTCCTAAATAAATTGACTGAAGAGACTCTCAACTTGAGATGTTTTTCTGTTTCTGTCTGTAATCATATGCTTCATCCTTTAAAACCTCTTAAATAAAGAAGGTGTATTTTGAAAATGTGCTAAGTCTTAGGATTTGTATGGGTATCAAACATGCCTCTCACACATAAAACCTACCATACAGAATTAGTCCAAGTATCCACTTAACATCTAGCCCATCTCCAGACACAATATCTTCAAGGAGAATAAAAATAGAGCAAGTACATGCTACTTTTCATATAATACCTTTCCAATTACTTTCATGGACTTTCTCAATCAGATTCTATTTGTGTGTATGTATTCTGCAGGAGTATTTTTTTAATGCATCCACCCTCCATGGATTTCTCATCCCTTGAACCCATAAGGAATTTTAGTATCATAACAGCAACGTGTGTCAAACTGTTGTAATACCTACTACATGATGTCTGCTGTTCTTCCCTCAGCAGACATCTCTCTCCCCCTTCAGTTTTTGGGATTTTTTTGCAAAAAACCTGTAACTGTCACTGGTTTCTATGTTAGTTTTGAAAAACACTTTCCTTACACTTGTTGGAAGATGCATCTTTCATTCTGGGTGAAATGAAAAAGCATTCCTATTTAAGTAGTGTAACTGTACAGTAGTCTCTGAACAGTTGCAAACAAGGTTCAAAACACATCAACTACACACTCACAACTAGACATCCCACAAAGCCCACATGAAAATAATTTTTAACACAAACTTTATTGAACAAAAGAGAAATTTCTACTACTTCAGATTTATTTTAATCTGGTGCAATACAAAGCAGAGAGAAATAAAGAAGTAAGCATTTTAAAATTGTTTCTTGAATGACACTTTGCACTATTTTCCCCTCCCCCATTACTTTGTTTTGCATTCAAAAAGTTATTTGTTTATTCCCTGATACTGAAATAATATACAAACTTTTCAACTGTAGATACCTATCAGATGAAATAATTCATTATACATAAGAAAACTGTCTTACAAAGGTAAATGTAAGGGTCCTACCCATTAAATACCATCTTAAAGAATGCACACAAAATTTCTGATCAAGTCCTCCTGCATTCAAGTTTCTTTTCACATAACTATAATTTTACAAAGTATTTCATGTTGACTTCTTAATTCATACTAACACATTAGTGAAAAATCCACCTGTTACTGCAATGTTGAAGAATTTTAATTTAAAACATGTTCATATTACAATTACTTGAAAGGTAATCTACATAATCATAAACTAGATGAACAACAATCTAAATAGGCAATTCTAAAATTAAAGTATTCAAAGAATTTCCAGTAAGCTGAAACATTCCCAGCATTTACAGATGTCAGAAACAACAGGAGCAGTTGCCTTCCATGCCAGAGATTTTGCTTTTACAGCATAACTCCCTGTCTGCAAGCAGCTGACACTGTGTTACACACTAAACTATGTTCCCTGCTGTATTTCACTTGAGGCAGCCTTCTCTAAGACAAACATTTCTTAAAGTGGAAGATGAATTTTTTTGGAAGTGACAGGAAGCATATTCAAGAGAAGATGACCATTCTGAAGGAGCAGAAAACTGAAGTGGCACAGGAGATACCGCTGGGAGAAGCTGCCACAGGAGTGGTGAACACAGTGAAGGATAACAGGGACAGGGAACACACTTGCCTTGACAAGCCCACTGAGGAGACAGCAAAGAGCAAAATAAAATCCCAACAAGTCGGGGGCCATGCCACAGATTCACCCAACCCACTAGCAATTAGCATGGGACCAATGCCAAAACATCACTGAAGGGGTGGCTCCCTGAGATAACCAGTTTTCTTCAGAGAAGATCCCTACCATCTACATATTCTGTACTTCTCACAGATCTCCAGCACACTAGTACACTCACTCAGGAACATTTGAGTAGCAGCAGGGACTACTTAAGAGTAATGTGTACATTATAGCACACATATATACCTTACAGCAGCCTTCTTGTACCTAAAGGGGCCTATAGGAGACCTGGAGAGGAACTTTTAAAAAGGGCATGTAGTGACAGGAAAGGGGGAATGGATTCAAACTGAAAGAAGGGAGGTTTTGATAAGATATCAAGAAGAAATTCTTCACTGTGAGTGTCATGTACAGGGCAACCAAGGGATCAGACCCACCCCACATAGATTTAGGAAAGGCAGGTCCTGATTGACCAACCTGATCTCCCTTCTGTGACCAGATGATCCGTCAACTGGGAGTCTGTGGATGTTGTCTACCTGGACTTCAGAAAAGCTTTTGACAAGGTCTCTCTCAGCATTCTCCTGAAGAAACTGGCTCCTCACGGCCTGGACAGGTGCATTCTTCACTGGATAAAGAATTGTCTGGACAGATGCACCCAGAGAGTGGTGATGAACAGAGGTACATCCAGCTTCTGGTTGGTGTTCCCCAGGGCTCAGTGTTGGGGCCAGTCCCAGTTAATATCTTTATGGATGACCTGGCTGAGGGGATCAATGACCCCTTCAGTCAGTTTGCAGATAACACCAGGTTTGGCAGGAGTGTTGCCCTGCTGGAGGGCAGGAAGGCTCTGCAGAGGCATCTGGACAGGCTGGATACATGGGCCAAGGAGAGGTGGGTGAGGTTCAACAAGGTCAAGTTCTGGGTCCTACCCTTGCGTCACAACAACCCCTACAGTGCTACTGGCTGGGGACAGAGCAGCTGGAAACTGCCCAAGGGATAAAGGAGCTGAGGGTGCTGGTGGCAGTGGCTGAACATGAGCCAGCGTGTGCCCAGGTGGCCAGGAAGGCCAATGGCATCCTGGCCTGTGTCAGCAATAGTGTGGCCAGCAGGACCTGAGAAGGGATTGTCCCCCTGTACCTGGCACTGGAGAAGCCACACCTTGGGTCCTGTGTCCGGTTCCGGGCCCATCACTGCAAGGACACTGAGGTGCTGGAGAATGCCCAGAGAAGGGCAACAAGGCTGGGGAAGGGTCTGGAGCACAAGTCCTGTGAGGAGTGGCTGAGGGAGCTGGGGCTGTTTAGCCTGGAGTAAAGGAAGCATTCCAGGAACACCTGGACATGGCACTCAGTTCTACAGTTTAGTTGTCATGGTGGTGTTCAGACAAAAGTTGGACTCAGTGATCTTGGAAGCGACTTCCAGCGCAAATGATTTTATGGTGAAACACCAGAACAGGTTGCCCAGAGAAGTCATAGATGCCCCATTCCTGGAATTGTTCAAGGCCAAGTTGAACAGGGCTCTGAATAACCTCATCTAGTTGTAGATGTACCTGCTCATTGCAGAGGGGTTGGACTAGATGTTCTATGAAAGGTCCCTGCCAACTCAAATACTCTAAAATTCTAAGATTAGAATTTGAATCTCCTAGCTCAGTTGCCTTCTTAGATATAATTTTAGATTTTGAGACATGCAAGCCTGAAATAATCAAAGTATGCTATAATGTAATATTTGTCTTATGAATTTAAAAATACAAATTGTACAATTACAAATTGTAAACAAATTCCACGTATTAACTAATTCTGCATATTTGGACAATTTAAAAGATTTGTACTATTTCAACAAGTAAATTCCAACTACTTACATCTGAAGGAAGCCCTAAGAAGACTTAAGATGGCAGCAAAAGAAGCAGAAATAAGACTGCCAAGTTCCCAATTTGAGAAGCACGACAAAGCTGTGCAACAGGCAGCTCCACGGAGGATGAGAAAGGGAAGAACAGGTCAGACTCTCCCCAACCCTTTATTAACAAAGTTAGGAAACACCAGAACTTAGTCCCTGACTGTCTTCTCTCTTGCACAAAAACAGGTGCTAAAAGTAAAACATCTCAGATTCAGTCAGAGACATACACAAAAACATGCTCATGCTTCCCAGAAATGCATCCTCACTAAAGCAGATGTGGATTCAGCACATACTATGGACTAAAAATAAAATTGGTGATCTCTGGTAGTTCACTGTATCAGCCTTTCACCTTCCCCCAGTTTTGCTTAAGTTGCAAATTGTGGTTTGTAGAATTCATTTTTGTAAATTATTTGAAGCTGAGATCCTGGAGAAGCAGTCTGAAGAAGATCTAAACTCTATGGGCCTTACCAGATAAAAATATTGCTCCCCTTATGTCAGATTGCCCTTCTCAGCTGTATATGGAAATTTGTTTCAACAGCTTATCTCCAAAATTCCATGCACCTTAGAAACACTGCTCTTCCAACGTCTTAGATGTCTCACATCCCAGAGGACTATATTTCGATAACCTCATTTCTCTAAAGGCTATCTATAGAAAATACGCAGAGAGGTTCTACTCCAATCTGAGAGAGTAAAAACCAGATAGATCTCAGATATCCAAGTCAATGGTGAAAAACTGGTCTGTGGACAAGGGACATCGCTCTCTCTTTCCTGATCTCTTTCCTATGTTAGGCTGCAATGCCAAATCAAGAACACTTAACTAAACTTTTTCCTATTGTGGAAAAAAGACAGCTGTTTTACCTCCACTAAACTGAAGAGAGGCTTATATTATCTCAGTTTGTAGGGAAATTCTTGTCATAGTATAGCCAAAAAGGAAATCCCCCTCATGCAAGGCGGATTACAGCATCAAACATCTGCATAGCACAGAAAGGCAGATTACAAAGTTAGTGGCCACACAGTGCCCCAGTTATATCAAGGATATACAAAGCACTTCACTGTGAACACCTCAAAGAAAAGAATCCAGGGAAAATTATATATAGAGTCTCCAGAATTTCTCATTTCCCTTTAGACAGTGGAAATTAAAACTCTCAAACTCACAGAATAAACTCACAGTTTTCATTCTTCACATGATGAAATACTATTTTCTTTTATCCAAATCTTACACTAGATCAGATGTCACAATGAGTTTGGTAAAATTAACAAACTTGTATTCACCCAAAGGGTTTAAAAAAGAAGACTTTATTACCTGCTAAACTGCAACAACAGTATGCTGAACAACATATGCCACACATTTTCTCAAAAGAATCAAAATTTCAGGCTCAAACAGAAAACCTCTCAAAAAATTTGATTTTAGCACATCTTCAGTGGCCCTCAATAGACTTCAAGAATAACAAAACTACTCCTGGAATTCAGCAGTGAGTAAGCTTTAATTAACACCAAAACAGGCATCTAGCTTCTACTGTAGGCTTTTGCTCCACATCCGAAAGAACTAATCAAATGTTCTATACCATAGCTGAAAAGCAAACGTTTCAAGACTGCAAATACAACTGTAAAACTTATCTCCTACACACAGACTTATCCCAGGATAATGTTTCAGACTACTAATAAATGTAATTTGGAACACTGTACCTGTGCCTTACCCCACAATAACCTTTCTACAGAATAGAACAATATAAAGAAATAATCTGACAGTCATAAGAAGCCTTATGTTTTATGTTTGTATCTATCTAATATGCAATGTAAAAAAACTAGAAAGAGAAAATACAACACACAAAGTCATAGATGCAACACACTTCACGATCAACACACAATATGAAAGCATTCTTCCTCACTGCACATCTCAGAGGCAACTTAAAACACAATTTACGAATACCATCCACTTCCATTGTCTCTCCAGCAATGTCTTAGCAAAATACATAGATTTTAAAAACAGAGGAAAAGGTCTTACTCTGCTATATCAAGATATCCACAGGAAGCAGCTGCATGTAGAGGTATCCAGCCTTCATTATCTGGTTGATTAATATTTGCTCCATTTTCCACCAGAAATTTCACCATATCTACGTTATCATCTATACAAGCCTACAAAGAAAGAAAGAGTTAAGAAGTAAGTTCATATCAAAGCTTTTCTACAATCCTGTGCATCTTTAAGCAACATCTTCAGGACAAAAGGTAAATATTTTCAGTTCTGATGAGGAAGTAGGGTTTGTTGGGGTCTGATAGCAAGACAGGAAGAATTTGAGAGATAAACAGCAGGTGTTCCAGATTTATAGAACTTTTTAAAGAAACGACTTTGAACAGTTTTTAAAGGTCAAAAAATATTATTTTCTTAGGCAAATACACTCTGGTTTTCTGAGAGGCCCTTTATAATCCCCACTGAAACTTTATTCTCCAGTACAAAGACATTCCTCAGGTCCCCACTCTGTCCCAGGCCCAGCTCAGCCACCTGAGCAGATATTAAAACTGAATAAACAGCTACAGCATGAAGTAGAATTGTGACTAAGAGCTAGAGAAGCACTTTGAAAACAATATCATAACGTGATTTTATATGCAATGTAGATGAGACTACAGAATATGAAGGGGAGGCTACACAGTATTTCAACAACCCCCTATGGTTTTCTACTGCAGTCTATTACATACCACCATAAATCCTTTAACAGTCTATTAATCACTCCTGTTTATAAACTTACTTGAGTATCATTTTGGCAATTGCAAAAATACTATCATCTGCCCACATCTCCTAATTCCCAAGCAAACAGTGTTGCTCAGATGCAGAACTACAGTCACTCTCCAGACCTCCATCTTGACTGACTCCTGTTTTGCCTTTCTTCTCTGCATTCGAGTATTTTTCTCACAGGGTGCTTGGTAAGTTTTCTTGCCAACTTCCATCCTGCTGCCCTTAAAAGGGCAGAGCAACTGAGAGAAAAGTCCCTCTGCATTTCAGGGCAGCAAGAACTCCAAGCAGCTAGACCCCACAAGACCGGTATTAATTTTTTAGCTTAATAAGTCAACAATACTACATAGCCACAAGGCCGAAATGAGAACCTTTACTCTTGGGCTCCTAAATCCTACTAGAGAATTATGCCTCTAATTAAATGCAATTAAGGTACAAATTTAACTTTTCAGAAGTATTCTGAAAAAACCCCAAAATTACATAATGTTTTACTATGGAAAGAAAACAACTCGGATATCCCTATTTAAGCAACTGCACATTCCAAGCAGAATCGTGAAACTTTCCTCCATTCTGCAATGCTGAGGCAACAGCTACACCATGAGGGGAATGTTGCTGCCCCGTATAACCAGCCAAACAAAATCAGCCATGAATTGTCCTTTAGTTCTATTTGCTTTAGTTAGGTACAGCTGGACTGCAACTAGACTGCAATACAGTGCTTGCATTATTTCTTTTTCAGTTAAAAACAAAACCCCATTCTTGAATGAAAACCTTCCTACCTTTTCAGGTATTCTTGAAAACTGACTTGAAAACTTTTTAGTCATATCCATCCCCAAAATCAGCAGCTCTTTTAATAAAATAATTTCTTACACATATTCCAAGAATAAAGACTACAAGTTTGTCAAGCCTATTTGTCTTCAATTTCTCCCATTTACCATCAGTGTACAATGCTTATACACTTATAACAAGCTCTGAAAGAACAGAATCATCTCTCTTTGTAAGACATTTTGTAACTTAATGAAAAAGAATCAAACGCAAGACGTGGTTAAACAGTTCAGGAGGAAAACAAATTCAAGAAACTCAGATGTTTACACTTAACAGAAACATCAACTATATATGGCCACATATCCAGTTTTTCTGGATATTCAATTTGTCCAACCACTGACATTCTATGCCTATAATAATAATCACCAGCTAATTATAAGGAAAAATAAATTTATATCAGAAACATTTTTCAAATATAGGTATTTTAATAATAAATTTTAATATGCTGCATGCTTGTCTTAAAATCCCCTAAAACTGATCCTCTGTGAAAAAAAAGGCTATCTTAAAACTGATTAGAACTATTAACAAAAAAAAAAGAAAAACAAACAACCTTAACCATCTGGTTGTGACACAACCGAACACAGAATAATTCTTGCTTATTTTTCAAGTACGCATGAGAAAACCTGGCAAGACATACTCATAAAAATGCTGTTGCTAAGTGAATCAAAAGCTTACATATGCAGCACATTAAAAGACATATGACTAAGTGGCTAAAAGTATTTGACCAAATTTGGCAGTTTATTGTGCCATACATGGCAAGAATCAGGAGAGCTCAAATACACTTATCAGGTATTTACAGAGATTGCACATTCATAACAACAAAAAATATTTTATTAAAAATTCACTTTGGTCTCCAAAACGGTAATACCTATCTTAAGTCTAATGAAACCAATTGCAATTGATTCTATTGCTGAAAAACATGAATCTACTGCATCCTATGTCTCCACGTCCCCTTCTTCTTCTTAAGAGAACCACAGGCAGATAGACCCTATCACTCCCAGCACTTTCCACAGGAAAGGCACTTTTGACTATCAGCAGGTACCTTAAGATAGAAAGCCAAGAAACAAATGTTATAAAAGAAATTTTATCTAAATGTCTTTCCATTTCTACTGCATTGCTCAGTTCTAAAAGCAGTATTTATCAAGTGTCAGAAATACCTCTGTTGTTAAAGACTGACATCTCAACCACAAAAGGAAAGCTTGTCAGAGCAGCATGATAAACTTACAGCAATAGTCTCTGAACAGACTGACCTGCTAGACCTCAGCCTGCAAGTTAATACAAAGGAAAAAGCAATGTACATGCAAGATGTAAATACGAAGAGTTCCACAGATGCTGCAGTAACTCAAAGATAAATTCTCATGATCAATTCTGTCCCAGAATCTGAACAGAGGACGCAGACAGCTGCAGGTTTTCCTTTTCCACATCTCTTGCAGCCCTTCCCAGATTCATTTCAGTTCTTCACACTCACCTGCCCCTATGCCCAGTCTCTCCCTTCACGGCCCACAGTTCCCACCTAGAGCATCAGGTACCACTTAGCGAAACCACAGGTCATCCTAAAGCTCTTTCCAAGTGCTTGCAAAATGTATCTGTAGAGCATAGAGCATACACACCAGCCAGATCCTGGGGCAAGCAGAACATGGGAGCTCACACACAAGATACCCTTCATCCCATGCGCTGATTTCTCTCTCTCAAACACCACCTCAGGAACTGGCAGAAAGGCATTTCCGCATGAAGCACTCATTACCCTGCCAAATTTGACCTAAGTTAGCCAATTGGCCTCAGAACAACAGCTGCCAGTGCAATCATATAAACCTTGTTTCCTTTGAGAACCAATTTAGAAACTAGGCCAATCATAAACTCAAAGCAAAGTTGAGAACACAAAGTCTGGTTACCTTTTCTGATAAGAAAAAGGAAGTACAGTGAAGTCCAAAAAAGAAAGCCACTTTCCATTTGTACAACAACCCGAAACTTGGACTGCAAGTGGATCAACAGTGCCTGGCTCCCACACAGACCAGTCCTTGGGAAGTCTAGCTTACACTGGAAACAACATTTTAACCTTTACCCAAAAATACTCAAAAGGGGATAACCAGACCTGATATTACCACCTGATAGGGAGAGATAACTTAATAGCCTTAAAAATAGATAGTTTTAAAAGAAACATCAGAAGTGTTTGGTTCCTTAGTGAGTAACCACCTATAGAATTCAGCAGACAGCACTCTTCCCCAAAAGACAGGAAAAACAAACTGTAATTATTTTGAAATGACAAATCTTGTAGAGAAAGAAGTAATCACTCTGTTAGAACTACTGTCCCATACACATGACGCTGAGCTATACACCATGTACGTTACATGGGACTACAATTTTTACTGATTCTCATTAATGTTAACATCTAATGAGGTAATGCCATCTAATGAGATTTAGACATTACATTTTTTGAGTAAGTTTTGGTAAAATTTATCTCCATTTCCCACAGAGAGATTAAAACCTACCCTTTTACTGATTTGATTAGTATTCTGACATATTCCATGAATTATTTTGTATCTATTAGGAAAACAAACATGTATTTCACCTCTGCCATCACATTTTATTTTTTCCTTATTTACTCTTGGTACAGAAAAGAATCAAAAATATGAACACAGAGTAATATATTAAAAGGATAAAACAAGTCAAACAACCATTCTGAATTGCCATGTGAATACTGGAAACAGGAAGAAGACCTCACACAGTGGGTCTGGAGAACAGTTTATTCCCTCTTACGATTTTTCAAGTGAAGTAATTCCAGTGGGTCCAACAGGACTTAGCAGGACATGAAAATCCTTGCTAATGTACCCAAAAATCAAATAAAAGCAGCAGAGCTGGTTAAAAGTGGTTCCTGTTCTCTTCACCTTGGGTTGCTTGTTCCCTCTGCCATCACATACCACGCTCCCTTACAGATATGCTGACACATTGTGCTAAACTAAATCTAAACTAGATCAGAAAGCCAACCAGAATTTAAAATTAAATAAAATAAGAAAAAGAACGAAAAATACTCTTATCTTTATCTGATTAAAGCAGAATTATTTGCTTTGATTATATTAAGATGGTTTTTGTATTCAGAGAAGCAACATTGTTCTGAAATTCATTTTCATGTCCTAATTCTACTATCAGAGAAACAAAAGGTAGTTTCACTCTGAGTTTTCACGCATTACAAATCCTATGTTAAAGCTCCTTGTTTCAAACTGACACTTTTTGAAAGACATATTTCTAAATTAGCAACTGCTTCTACCACTTGTACTTTTAAATTTACAACACATTTAAGCCTAGTTTCTTGTTTGTAAGTATTTCATAGAATCATAAAATATTTTGGGTTGGAAGGGACTCACGTAGTTCTGAATCCCTGTCATGGGCAGGAACATCAGGCTGCTGAGAGCCCCATCCAACCCGGCCTTGTACAGCCCTCCTACAGAAGCCACATTACTCACTCTGTCTGCCTCATTGTCCTCCCTCCCCTCCTTGCGATGCATTTTTTACTGAAACAGACAGGAACAGAGGCTGAAGAGAATTAAATTCATCAGTTGCCATGAAAAGGTAGTTAACCATGAGTCCTCTGAAATAACAGCGCCACGGAGCAGCTCACAGTGCAAACTCGACAATGACCACTCCTACCCGAGTCCTCGTGCTGACCTCCCAGAAAGCACAGCACCAGGAGATAATCCCCACAGCTGGAACACTGGTCTCACTCTGCAAGGATTTTTGCCTTCATGAGGAAAGGTTTCCTTAGGAGAGAGAGGACACTGCAGTTCACTATTCACATCTTCTGTTCATCTTCACTGACACTGGGAAAAAAAGAGTAAGTTTACATATTGCAATTCTTAGGGGTTTTTTTCTGCCAATAAACCACTAACTGAGAAGGTCTAAAAAGAAATCTGGTCAAAAGAACCAAACCAAGTTTGAGTGACACCTTCCACTTTCAACAACTGCCATATTTATGCTGCACATCAATTAGAAATGAAGCACCAACAAGTGAAGTGGCAGTAAGGTGCATAAAATGAAACATAAGCCTTATCTAAGTTTCAAGCTACAGAGTCAAAGTAATCTGGGAATTATAGCCACTAGAACAAAGGAGGAAACTTTTTTTTTGCACCTAAATTTGTTACTAGGCCATTAACTCAATGTTTTCATACAAAGTATAACATCTTAAGGTTCTAATATTCCTAATGACTATGTCCTAAGACTCACTGAATATTCTTGAACACTTTCAGGATGAAGGGTAGCAAGAATGACCAACAAATTAGGTTATGAAAGATTAGTGATTACTACACTTATTTACTATTCAAGTAATCACTAAAAAAGCAGGTATTTTACATTTGCCAAGTATTCTGTTTAATACAGAACATAGAGGGTGGAGAGGCTGCTCATGTTCATGTTTATGTTAAGAAATAGGAGAGTTTTGGTGTTGTAACAGAACTTCAGGTATTAATCTAGTATTACAGATGACAAGTTTTGCTCAATTATGAAATTAAGTGTTCATTTAGCCAACCCACAAGCCACAGCTTCTATTTTTCACTGAGCTGGGGTAATACCAGATACCTTGCCTACTGACAAAATCTAGCGTTAGGATTGAAAATTTTATGCTATTAAAGCATGCTTTCCAGTAAAAATGGTATAGTTTACAGTGTAAATATCCTTGTTAAACTAGTAATATTACCCTTTTGCTAGACTAGTCTTATTTTGTTTAACTTGCCTGTAAATATTATGTGTATGATCCACTTGTGTGTTATTTTTTGGTAAGAATGACCTACCATTTAAAATCCTGGAGAATTGGCCCATAAAAAACAGTAAAAATTATAATTACCATATCCAATAACTCAAACTACCAAAGCATTTGAAGAATATCTCATGGCTTTTGCAAGCTTCAGCAAACTCTCCTCCAGAGAAATTTCTTGGAAATACTTCACTTTTAAACAGAGAAAATGAGAATCATTTTAGACACCTGCAAAAGCAGGTGAGAAAGACACTTTCTCCTAAGGAGAAAACACTACTTGAGGATGATGCAACGTTTCATGTCCATTCAAGTCTCATGGGGAAGGCATGCAGAGGCTATTGAAACTGAGCACCCATTAACCATCATTACTTAATTCAAATCCTGCAGAACTGTCAAACATTGACAAAAATAGACAAATCATTCCAGAACTCAAACTTCTCTAGCTATTATTTCCACTTCATGTAAACAACTTCTCTAACTTTTCTGAGATATGCATGAGTATACCTCAACAGAAGTTCACTTAAGATTTTCTTTCAGCTCCAAGATAAAACCAGGAGCTACATGAAATCAGTAAATGTTTAGCTCAATTACGCAGTAAGAGCTTAATGTAATTTCCATCCTACAATTCGGTCTTGTTTTCTTTGCTACACTGAATTACTAATTTAATTACATGCCCTTAAGCTTTGCTAGTTTGTAAATTATAGCTAAATCTGCAGATTAAATTATGGGCACAGTTAATGAAAAATACTAAAATCTATCACAGTTGAGACTGATACAATCTATATGTTAAAAAATTGAACTCATAGGGATTTCCCATTATTTAAATCCTAATGAATGCTTAATCATAGATCTTAATCAGGACCGCAATAGGATACATATATCTGACTGGTTTCAGAGTGTTTCATGTAGAGACAGAATTATTCTTCCCCTGTAACCTCCTGCCAAGATAAATAAGGGGAAGAGGATGTTATTTACTCCAACCAGAGATGCTGCCCTCAGTGTTACCAATCCCAGTAATGGATCAAGACTCATTCTGACAGACATTATATGGACAAAACAACTTAGTCTAATACCTGTTTTCTTGTTCTTGCTGAAATAATCCCAGCTATTTCAGGCTACCTAGTATTACATGAAAATGTGCTTTCAAAGAAATTTTTGTTTTCATGCTCTGTGCTAACCTATTTTCAGGAACACTTGAAATTCCTACACCAGAAGTTATCTCTTAATTAAAACCACCATACTAAATGTGTAGCATTAAACTTTAACAGTATTCATTTATTGCAATTCGAAGAAAAATCTCAAGACAATCTGCCAAAACCCCTCAAATAATCCTTGGAAAATGAGATTTCATGGAAAAAATATTTTGGAAGAGATCAAACCAAATGGCATTGAAAGACTAAGTTACTAATGCTGGTGCAGATTTATTTGCCTGAATAGCCTTTTTTCTCCTGGCTCAATGTATTGACAAAATTGGTGAAGAGACTGGACTCTATGAAGTAATCTCTGTCTAAAGTTCACACAAATGAGGCTTTTTCTTGAACTTGCAGTATTAAATGCCTGAGAAACAACTTCTGCTGTTCCTTCTGATATCCTTCAATTTAAAAATAACACTGGTACTTTTTGTGGAACTTGCTTTTAAATGTACTTTCAGGTTTCTTAAGCAGCTTTTTAACCACATGCCAAGTGTAAGAAGATGAGTTTATCAGAAAAGATGGAGAAATGAAGATCTGACTGACACCATGGTATTATAGCTGGTACGGTGTGCAAACTCACAAGCTGTCTTGAACCCTGAAGGCTTAGGCAGGTAAGTATGTGTAAATTACATACAACCGATTCTCATTTTAGCTACATATTGTTGAAGCCTATCAAAAATCAGTGAATTTGGGAGTCACATACAGAACTGAATTTCAGGCTCATTTGTTTCACAAATGGCTTTCTCTTTTTTTCTGGCCTGTGCCTTCAGAGCTTGCTTTCTGATCAATTTCAGCACATCAGAAAATCACAGAATCTGTCAGGTGGGAAGAGGTCACACGGGGTCATCTGGCCTAACCCCCCTGCTCAAGCAGGGTCATCCTAAGAGCACATGGCACAGGACTGTGTCCAGACTGTTCTCGAGTATCTCCAGTGAGGGAGACGCCACAGCCTCTCTGGACAAGCTATTCCAGGGCACAGTAAAGAAGTTCTTCCTCATATTCAGGTGGAACTTCCTATGCATCAGTTTCTGCCCACTGTCTCTTGTCCTACTGCTTGGCACCACTGAGAAGAACCTGGAAACATCCTCTGACACCCTCCCTTCAGATACTCATAGACACTGACAAGGTCCCCTCTCAGTCATCTTTTCTCAGGGCTGAGCAGGCCCTGTGGCTGATGCACCATGCTCAGTGGGACAGATGTACAACCTCCCACATCTACCTCCTGACAAGTATGGAAAAGAAACAAGGTTCAGGAGTAAACAAAATTGGCATACTGTAAAAATATGGTGCCATTACACAGTTATGCTTTCATTAAGCATTTATTGCTACAACTTTGGCAGATAGTGATTAGCTTCCATGGTCACACAATGTGTAGATACTACATTTGAGAAGGAGAAAGCAATGTCATATAGGACACATATTTTTGTTCCAGTCAAATTTAACAGCAGCCAATTGCATTTCAAATTGGTTTTGTTTTCATGAGTAAACATTACCTGCTTTTAGCATATGGGTGACTAATCAAGTTCTTGAGCCAAAGCAGCTTTTCAATTTAAAATACTTAACCTCCTGATATCCCCTAATGCACTTTCTTAACCAAAATAATCTAGCAGAACAAAAAGCATCAAGAAAGCTTTGTAGGGAAACCTGTTTACACAAACAAATAGGTTTGTTCACTTCTATGTTCTTTGTATTCAATTTAAACTATATGTGCCAAGTTTTCTTTTTTCCCCCCTCTGCTTCTGACTACCACCTCTATACAGTTCTGAGTTCTTCAGAGTGGAAGACTCCATTATTGCCTTGGATGAAAGCAAACCTGACCACATCTATCAGCCCTCCTCTGTGAACTCATAGGCTATGTTTGTATTCTAGTCATCAGCTGACATTTAATCTTCTGCATTAGCAGGATCCAGAGGAAGTTTTCACTGCTTTCTAATTTTAGCTAAGTGAAGTGGCAGAACAGAGCAGAAGAAAAGTAATAACACTGAATTTAAGGAAAACTTCACCCCATCAAGGGGAAAAAATTTACATGCTGATAGAGCACCCTACAGTAATCAAGACAGACTTTCAGTGTGCTCGCTTTCCTATTACACATTACTGCTGACAATAAAAAGAACCTTTAACAGAAAAAACCAAGATTACAGGTACAAAAAGGCAGCAAGACATTCATTCAATTAGCACTTGCCATGTGTGGTTTTATCCTTAGCATTATATATCAGTAGTAAAAGCAAATATAGTAAGCTGATAAGACTGGTATCCATCAGGGCTCTTTTACTCCCTTAAGCAGTGGAATCTATGCAAATAAATTACTAATTTGTATAACTCAATTAAACATAGAATAAAAAAGTACATGTGAAGTATGAATAACACATCAGTTAGATTCATATGCATTTGACACATAAAAAGTGAATACCACTGAATTGAATGAAAAACCTTATACACGGATGGAACCAAGAGTAAAATGAGAAGTAACAATGACCTTTCAAATTGCTTAAACATTAAGCAGATAATCTTAAATGTGATAAATTTATTTGTTTTTCGAATGTGCATTCTGTGCACAAAGTCACTTAAACAAAGGTAGGACTACATATAAACAAGGAAAGCAACTGTTTCTCAGTTTCACATTTTTAAGGAAAGAATATATTGCCCCTGCTACTTTCTGTTCTTAGACTGGGAAAAGAAAAGCTATTCTTGTCTAATGTAAATCCCAGAAACTTTTTCAACTTGTGATCAAACTTACAATTCATTGAATTGGCTAGATAAATTTGAAATAATTTGCAGCTCTTCAAAAATGCTACTAAGTCTTGAAGCTGACTTAGGTTGCAAATCCACAGGTCCAGGATTAAAGTAAAGTATTCTGACAGGCTCACTAATTTAGCAGAAAACCAAAGTTTTTCTAAAAAATCTCCAATTAAATAGAGTTTAAGTGAAATTATTCAAAAGCAAATCAGCCAAACTTGTTACAGTAAATATCAAACAGCTGCTTTTTCTCAAAACTGTACATTTAATATAGATTTTGTCTATTCAGATGCTAATAAGTTGAAGGACCTATAGCTTCCAGTCCCTGCAACCTTTGCCAGGTGTATCAGCAGTAACATCTCAATGCTCCTCAGGACAGGCTTTTCATCTGAGGCATGGCAATACAGAAGTGTTGAGAAATCTGCACAATAATCCTCGTACCACAGTGTGTTTTACACGTAAGAGTGATGTTTATGTATTTTAACTTCATTTTTCAACAAACAAACAAAAAAAAAAACCAGGAAGCAGCTCTCCCAATTTTCCTGT
Source organism: Eopsaltria australis (assembly GCA_034509425.1). Classification (NCBI taxonomy): domain Eukaryota; kingdom Metazoa; phylum Chordata; class Aves; order Passeriformes; family Petroicidae; genus Eopsaltria; species Eopsaltria australis. The sequence goes on from JAVTVJ010000521.1 coordinate 638,305, forward strand.
TTAGAAAAGACTGGCTGTGGAACACATATATACACATAATTGCATTTTACAATCACTCAATTAATTTCTGCTTTCAGAAATACATTCAGGACAAAACCAAAGAAACTGGGACCTGGTTTGCTTTTTGTTCTGCTTTAAGTTTGAAGGAATTACTCAGAGGAGTGCATAAGGTATAGACAATGCTAAAAAATTCAGTGTCATGTAATTTCCATATACATTTTCATATTCCACATTGTAGGTACACACACAGCATTACTTGGAACAACCTGTCCAAAGCCATTTTTCTTCATTTAATCTGCACAAAAGATGTCCGTGTGGTCTCCAAAAGGTAAGGTACTTGTAACAGACAAAGGTGACCAAGACTCAAATTCTATGCAAGTGTAAGATGGCATCAGGATATCCCTAAAGCCAAAATTCAAGCCAGTCAAGTCACCTAAAGAAACCTTTGGAAGTTAGAAAAAGAGTATATTCATGGTGTCCCTTTGCTGAACAATCTTCTAAAATAATTTACATGCATGCTTCAGAATAGTTAACCAAATTGTTTGTTCAAATAAATAAAGAGATAATAATCAAACGCACCACAAGCCTCTGTCAAGTATAAAGAATAAAAAGAAGTATTCAAGACCAAACTCCCTCTCTCTCAAAGGCCAGCTATGCAGCTGTTCATCTGCACAGACACAGCTCGCAACTTCTAAAAAAGGCGTTTTTGCCACAGTGTAACTTAACACCCTTTTCAATAGGCTCACTACATGGTGAACTCGCTGAGCAAACCCTCAGCACTTGGAGGGAAGATAAAACCTGCGCTCCCATGTGGGTGTTTCCTTTGCCCCAGCAGGAACCCCAGTCCCACTTCCAACAACCATCTTTTGACTGTATCCACATTTTTCACTTTCACAAGAAAACAGCCATGAGTACTTCCTCAGGCACGGACATCTAGGATTTCTCTAGAGCCACGAAATTAACAATATCCACTTTGGAACCTTCTCTCTCCCAACAGAGCATCACAAAAGTACCAGCTTTGACATCGGATTCCCTCTTGTCTATCTAAACAGGAAATTCTTTTGTACAGTTGTCCCATTAGAAACTCATTATGACAGATTAACAAAGAAACTGCAAGTAATCACAAGTTCCTAAGAAACCACTTACATCCCAATTACATTGAAAAACGGTCCAGAAGACAACAGCCAACAAGCAAAATAATCTAAGTTTATTTAGATCCAACCACAAGAGTATGTATCACTATATATACACAATACATGGCATTTTAAAAGAGACAATTTTCAAGTCTTTTTTTTATCCTCTGAATGGGTATCACATGGACCAGAAGCCATAATTCTAAAAAGCAATTTTATTAGGAAGTTACAGTAGTAAAGAAATAAAGCAAAAGTATAGCAGCAATTAAAAATAATTTTTGCAACGAAACAGAGAAAATCAAGATAAAATCTGATGTAAAAATGGGTATAAGTAGTATAAACTTAAAAAAATTTGGAAAGAAAAGTTACAAACATCGATGAAAAAACACAGCTGTCAGGGCAGGAATACTAAAGCATTTTTTAAGTATGCTAAGAATGGAAAAAAACCCAGGAACCATTTATGGCATATACTATATATACATAAATAAAGAAAACTGGTGAACAAATACTTCTAGTTTCTGTTTTCAAAGAAGCAGAAAGTTTTGTCTTGCATAATGAAGCTGATATACCTTCTAGTCCATTAGTAATAAGGAAGAACATTAAAACCCCATGGATCACTATTTTAACTTAGTAGATCTTGGTAATACAAATCACAAGTGCACTTAGGCAGCTTCCTATCCACTATTCAAGAACTAATGCAGCTTCAAGTTTGCCCATGTTTGTCTCCTAAACAAATTGTGAAATACCTGGAAAACAGCAAAGGACTGATAACATTGCACCAGAGCTTCACAAATGCCTGAAAATGTTAGCTTGTCAGCCATACTGGATAAAATAAATAAAAAATTAACAAACAAAGCAAACAAATTAAACAAACGAAAATAATCCATGTGAAAGATTCTAGGATAACTGAGGTTCATTAGGCTTATCAGCAGCAAGGTAGTACCATATCAACACAGTTATACTGTCCCAAAAGCTTTGCTTAGCTTCACCAACAGCATCACTGGGTTTTTTTGCACCATGGAGTCAGACCTGATCAACACTGAATGCAGCTGGCACTCACACCAATGATCTGGGGCACTAGCAAACAGTTTTGAATCAACATGGGTCCAACAAGGCTTTTCAAGCTTGTAGCCTTTCCAGATTAAAGTTTACCCCACTCAGAACAACTGTTCATAGATGTTCATGAAAGCTTACTAGCAAAGATACCCTCAGGGCAGAACCTGAACAGGCTTCCTCAGGAGAGGACACCTTGAAGTATGTCTCCCCAAACCTGAGCTAAAACAGATTTCTCTTTTTTCGGTCATAGTATACCGTTGCAGTTGTAAACCGCTGTTATGAAGACCAAAGAGCTCTGGAAGGTCCCAAGGTGGGGGGGGGGGGGCGGGGGGGCTCTGGTGGAGGGCTCCCAGGACCAGGGGATTTCCCCCTGGGATGGAGAAAACAGTGGTTTAGCCCGGGGTCTGGCGGGATTGCCTAGGTCTCCCTGATAAGCTATTACTTATGTCAACAATTCCCCGTGTTCCAGAAAGTACCCCTTTGTTCAGTTGTTGATTTGTTCTTCTCTCCTAACCCCTCCCTCTCCTCCCCTCCATTGGACTGTTTACCCTGGACCCTCCCTAACTCTGCCCCTGAACCCTCAGATGCTTGGCTGTTATTTCCCCTTATAAGTTTGTGTCAGGGGCTGGTCGGGGCCTCTTGGTCCCTGGGCTCCTTCTGTGCAAGGCTCTGCAAATAAACTTGCACAGAATACCCAAACCAGAGGTCCCTCTCTTCTCTTCTTCAGCTGTTAGCTGTGCCTGTTCCTGCTCCTAGCGTGACACCTGCTAGGCGAGCAGCCCACTGGCAGGGTCATACTTGAAGCCTCCAGAGAGTCACACCCTTGAGAGGGTCAGGGGCACTCGGGATCATCGCTAGCTCGCCCGAATCCGGGTGGGCATCCAGCGGCTAACCAATAGTATACCTTCACCACATCAAGTATCAGGCTAACTCTGCTGTTTTGGCATGCAATGCATGAAAACCCAGCATAAACAGAGTACTTTTGAGAAGCAGTTCTCTAGACTGAATCTGCAACCAGTGTTACTGTTGTTCTCCTCCTGGCATTAAAAAAAGCAAACCAGACTCCATATTTACTCTGATACAGAGGTAAAGAATGATATATGCTGACTTTTCATCACTATGTGAGAAGCACTGGTATACTTAACAAGTTACATTTTTGTGAGTAAATTACAAAAAGTAGCTTGTTTTTCTTCAAACTGCTGTGTGTGCTCCAGTACCATCTCAAGCCTCATTCTGGCAGATTTGTTTGTGTGCTCTGATTGGTGCTGTACCACCTTCACCACTGCCACCAAACACGAAGACAGCAGATCTGCAGCATTTCACATTCCAAGACTTCATGACTCTGCCAGTCACAGCTCTGGTCATGCCCATTCTGTGTGGCATAACCAGCACTGCCTCAAGAGGTCATGCCTCCTATCCCCTAAGTCTCTACAAATTCTAGGGAAGAGCTTACAGGAAGGGCAAGCATACAGCTGTAATTTCCCCATCTTCCACAGAGCCTTTGATGCTCACAAACCAAGTTACCTCTGTGTGTAAAGGCAAACCTGTAATCTGGTAAACTCTGAGTTTTCTAGTTCTTGCTAACCTTCTTAAGAGCAATTTTATCCAAGCAAGCAAGAGAAAAATACTGTACCTAGATGAGCAACTGTCACCCACTGCATACGTGCCAAAATCAGCGTGGCAAATTCATGGTGTCCTCTGCACTGCTGCCAGAAAACAAGGAATTCATACATTCAAACACATTCTGCAGCAGCTCACCTCTAGCTTCTCAGTCCCACATGCCAAATTTTGGAAGCTCAGAAATGAGTTCCAAGGAAAAAAGGCACTAAAGAAACTTGCCACTGATGTATTTCTTTCACTGGCCTTAGCCACACACAATACCACTTTGAAGAGATTAGGAGAATACACCTTTGGTAGAAGTTCTGGTAGTGGAATGCTGATTCACACTTTAGGAAAGCATTTGAAGTGAGCTTTTATGATCTTCTTTCCCTGCTACTCTTTAGGCAGTTCCACAAAAACCGTATCCCAGTTGACAATAATTAGACCCTAATCTGAATATTTTGCTTCAGAACCTATGACATTCAGATGACAACAATGTTTCAAAGTACTTACAAATACCATCCCTATCGGATAATTTGCCTTTCTATGTTTCAAGATGAGTTTTAAGCAATAATCTGTTCCCTGCAGGAGGTAGTGTTACAAAACCAGAAAACCCTAATTCCTTTGAGCTAACATACACTAATCATAATCACCCAGGGCATGATTCTACACGAGCTCACTGTTGACAAACAGGGAGGTCCCAATCTCCCTCCCCATTCTCAACTGCACACTCCCAAAAGCATTTGTCAGACTCTCCATTAGCCAATTCACTAACCAGCAAGGCAGAAACAACCTTTTCTTCCTCCCCACCCACTGAAATAAACAAAAAAGAAGGAGGGGAAGAAAACAGCATGGTGGGAGGAAGAGCACACCCTTTCAAGGCAGAAAAGTAGAGTAGTGGAGCTGCAGCCACTTCTGAGTTTCAGTCTATAAAGGATTCTAGAGAAAGGGACAAAAGCCTACATTGCTAATTATGCAGTAACTCATTTGTCTTGACTTCTGAGAAGCTGCTGACATCTTTGAATTGTATCAGGACAGAAAACACACGGACCTTCTCTTTACCAGGACTGTGTCAGCTTGAAAGAAATAACAAAAGCCCCGAAGTCTGTTGTTTACCTGACCTTAGCAGTATGCATGTCATCACAAAATCAATCACAAATGTTCTCAAGTTTCCTTCTCATATAACAGACTTCTAGTTAAAGATGATTATTACTATAGAGCACAAAAATGAAAACCCATCTGAAAAGCACATTGGCTTCAAGGTCAGACACACAGGTGAATGCACACTGGCTTTACTGATTGCATTTCTCCCACAAATACCTACAAACAAATGCTAAACAAGTGGGGAAAAAAAAAACCCACAAAAATGAAACTGATTTGACTGTATGGAGAAAGCACACACTGCCTGAGCGTTGGGAAAGACTAAGCGCTGCAGAGTTTTGGTGAGTAACCACTCAGTGTCCCTGGAAGGGGAGGAGCAGTGGCAAGGACAGGGGTAGGGTTTTACAGGGAAGACTTCCAAGTTTTCTCATTTAAGACAAATGGACAAAGGCCCACATGACTTTCTCTACTATTCAATCATCCACTGCTCATGCTCTAAACTGAGAGCTCTTGCAATGCAAACTGTTTTGAAAACTGGTTCTCAATTCATTTTCATGAAAGTTCTGTCCACCAGGCTAGGAGCTATACTCCAAATACCTCAGGGTATATGGTCAGAAATTGACTCCATGTTGTACAGAAAAGAGAAACTCACTCCCTGACATCCCAGAAGATGACCTTTGATGCCTTGAGCTTGCTTTTCCTCCTCTACAGTGCACACCTCTACAAAAAAAAAAAACTTCTGGAAGGGAAAGCTGTTCTGCCAGGTTAATTTTTCCTACTAAATTAGGAAAATGTGCTAGAGCTTTATGCTTCTGTAAGGATTCTGCTTTAACATTAAATATTCATTTATGCGCAGACCTATGTATAAGCAATAGTAAAGCTGAACAGCCAAATATTCCAGGCCTAGGAAATGCTTTAATTAACACTGCCTAAGCCAAAGCAATTGGCCCCCCAAACCTATGACCTGTGTAGAGTACTAAATCATCTCTACTTCCCTATAGCTAAAGGAACTTGTTTCGTTCAATCTGTGAAATGATCAGTACTTCCATAATGTGTGGCTATTCAAAATTATGCATTTTTCTTTACAGTTCAGTGTTCAGCCTGCAGTACTTAAATCTCCTTCCAAATAGAACTCATTCTCTCATGTGCTCTTACTTGCCACTTGATCACCATTTAGGTACATAAGCAGGATTCATAAAACCTCCACCCCAAAAGTTATTGCTTTGCAGATCATAAAACAAACAAACCAAACAAAAAGGTCATCATCAGCCATATCCCCTGACTTAATCATACATTTTGAAATACTATGGAACTGAGGTTTTAGGACATCCACTATTTCACATGGCTAAAGGAAAGCTTCCTTTCATTACACTTTCAGTGACAAGCGCATAAAGTCCATACAGGTTTCCCTGCAGTCTCCTATCCCATTCACCATCCTCTTCCGTTCCCCCTCACTGATAAAGGAGAAGTTCCATGAGCAACAGCATCTTTTATCTGATGTCCTGAACTATCCCATGAGCAAATCCTCTATGAGGTCCTATAATCTAAGTATGATGACATAAGAGAGTATTAAAAGGTTAATGCATGTTAAGTCCAAGTACAGATTTTACATTAATTACCTGATAACTAATATACCAACAACCGAGTTCCATTATTTGAGTATTCCCAATATCAGTCTTTCTTTTCCACACTATCACTTAATTTTCCTAACTCTCAGTTTCATCCTGACAGCCAGCCCACATCTCACAGAGCTTGCTTTTGCCTCCACTCTTCTGACTCACTACTACGTCCCAGCTCTATTTTTGCACCTTACAGCTTCCTCCTCTATGGAGGCAAAGAGGTCACCACACAGATAGTACCAGCCTAAGTCTAAATCAATTTTACAAGTCCACAGCACCCTGACATTTGTACAGCTTCTGTGTTCTGAATTATCATACTCAAAATGAATTTGGACATATCGCTGTATGGTACTGTAGGTTGTTTTAATAAATTTAGATTTTTGGTAAATTCTGTTGGATATCAGCTTTTCCGTGAAGCACTCTTCTGAAAATATTTGAAAAAGGTATTTCTTCTGAAAAATCCTATCTCACTGCAAAATGCTACAGTATTAAAACACAGATTCATCCAAGGAGATTTTGCTTCTGCCAATCTGATTCAGTATTAAAATTAAGTCCCATCCTCTTTTACAGCTTCATACCTGAAAATAGAAAGAGAACAGACTTTGTAGAGATCCAGAGTGTTAGTGAAAGGGATTGACTATCTCCCAGAAAAAGAACTCAACAGGCAGAACTCTTCAGCATAGAACAAAATGACACTGATGACTATGTAAAAAGACTAAAAATCATTAATAAGAGAAATCTGTTCACCATTTCTCCTAAAACAATAAGCTGAAGTTATTACACTAAGCTAGTAGAAGCTGCAACCAAAAGACATGAAGAAACAAAAATTACTTTTCTGAAAACGGACTGGAATACTCTGGATCAGCACAAGGGAAGATGACTAATCACTTGTCTCAGTAGACTGGCCTCTCCTTTTCACACAAATCAGGCACTGGAGCTGTATGATTAACTGAAAGAATGCTAAAGACGTTTTCTCAGACAGAGAAAAAACCCTCTTAACTACAATTTAAATTCATACTATAACATTTTTACTGATACTTCTCTCATCATAGTGGGTAAGTGATGAAGTGCTTTGTTTTTTTCTTTTCTGCAATAGAAAATACATTGTTTTGTTTTTAATAGGACTACAAGTAAAGGTAATTGCATTCAACAGGATTCTGTGCATCTGAATAAAGAGATAAGATTAAGTTCAACAGTCTAGCCTCTCACTCAGGAGGGTTTTTTAACGTATAGGTATATAAATTCGCACAAGGAGAATTACAGTAAAACTTCTGTGCATCCTACTACTTGAGAGTAAGTACAGGGTAGTTTACCTCACTGGTGCTACTATACCCAGATGCTCTTTCCAAAGGAACCTGAACCAGATCCCTCTAAAGTAATCCCTTAATATGCAAGCTTCAAAAGGCACTTATTTAAACCCTTAGCATATGATGGGGCTGCAGCATTGGTAGATGGGGCAGAGCAACTGACACCATCTACCTGGACTTATGCAAATTGTTTGCCACTATCCCGCATGATATCCTTCCCTATAATCTGGAAAGACATGGATTTGATGAACAGTGAATAAAGTAATGACTGAATGGCTGCATGTAAGAGCTGTGGTCAATGCCTCATTGTCCACGTGGAGACCAGTGACAAGTGGAGTCTCCCAGGAGTGGTGCAAATACTGCTCAACATCTTTGTCAGCAACACTGACAGTGGCACCAAGCACACGGGGCACATTCGCTGACGACACCACGCTGTGTGAAGCAATGCCACCCAGAGGGACCTGGACATGCCTGAGAGATGGGCCAATGAAAACCTCAGGAAGCTGAACAAAGCAAAGTGCTACACCTGGGTCACAGCAATCCCAGGCACACGCACAGGGGTGGGCAAAAAGGTGATTGAGAGCAGCTCTACAAAGAAGGATGCGGGGTGATGGTTGATGAAAACTCAGTGTGAACCATATGTGTGCTCACAGCCCAGAAAGCCAACCCTGGGCTGCACCAAAAGGAGTGTGGCCAGCAGGTCAAGTGAGGGTATTGTCCCCCTCTACTCTGCTCTGGCTGTAACGGCTACTGGAATTATGACCAGTTTACAACAAGCTTGGGTACAGGCACAACAGCTTACATGATGGCAAAAGTGCATTATGCAATAGAGCAGTATTATCAATACGCTATTACCCTTCATTAAATTAATTAAATCTTTAGTACAAAGTCATGGCCACAAAAATTTCTTCTACTAGCTACACAGGCACTTGCCACATTTTCAGTTTTAATAATTAGCTACTGTGCTACTGAAGGAGGCCAAGAAAGAGGGTATTATAGAAAAAGCTAAAGCCAGCTGGGCTGGTTTTTTTTCCCCCTGTTGCTGGATGGCTGCCTTCATTTCACTGGAACACTACAAAGCAAGTTGACCATATAAGGCACTGGGATTCCCATGGAAAATGCTCACACAAATCTATCCATGTAGTCTATTTAGTTTATATATCACAGTTAAGATGAACATTTGTAGTACATTTTTAAGACACTTTAGAATTAAATCTTACACATACAGTATTACTTTTGCCTTAACTGAGCTCATGTAAGTAGCCTTCCAGAAGAATATACAGCTTAACATTCAACTGAATGCATTTCTTTACATAATATTAAGGCCAGATCAATTTCAAAACTGCAGGCAGCATTCATAAACACAACATCCTTGATTTTGGTGCAAATGAAAAGTACCAGAAAAGCCTAATTCAGGGGTCTCAAATGGATCTCCCTGCCAGCCACTGGCTGCAGCCTGCATTTATCAGAGGCAGCAATTTGCTGCATGGAAAGATTATTTGTAGCCTAGATTCCAACAAGAATAACTCTAACGAGCAAGTGCTTATAAGGAGATGGTAATACACAGTCTACAGAGAAAGGACAGGGAGAACTGAAGAAAGCAACATTCTTGAACAGATGGGGCTGTAAAACAGAGAGGACTGCAGGGCTTCCACTTGAGAAGGGCAAGGGAGCTTTCAAGACAATGGAAGGAAACAGCAGGCTAGAAGAAGGGGAAAGAAAGAAATAGGTATGAACTTCAGAATTAGACAGATAAATACAGAAATACAAAAAACTGCAGTTAGAGGCATGTGCCAGCATGACAACAGTATCTTCTTAGCTCTAGGGTTTATTTTTCAGAAGGAATCAAGCATTTAAATGTCAGGAAGCAGGACTTCTAACACAGTATCAAAATTTCTAGAGAACTCTTCCATACTTTTTATATACTACCTCCACTTAATATTTACATTAATCTTTTTAGGTAAGAATTTCACAACACCGATCAATGCTTTATGAAAGGTCAATTTTGCCAATACAATGCATAGTTTGGTCAATACAGGGTTTCCTCTTCAAACAGATATCCAAACTTTACAGTTTTCTGTATACCAAACTACCAGATCTACTGAATTAACAAGGATATTTTGCACCTGCTTTAGCTAGGACTAGAATATAATTCTTCAATCAACACACAGTCTGTTGACTCCTAAAGACAAAAAAACGTGTTTATAGATTAACATAATCTATGTTAATACAGTATATGTCAGCTGCCGCCAGATCTAGGTGCCTTTTTGCACCTCAGCGAATATACTCCATCTAACAAAGACACTAACAAAAAACAAAGTAGAAAAACGAAGCAGTGCATAGCCGAACAGGACTCACAACCAGCTTTATTATAGAAACTGAGTATACATGTGACCATGGTAAAAAATACAAAAAAAATTACAACTACATTTGTGTAGAAGATGAAACTTTAGTATGATCTTAAATTTGACCCTGAGGTTAAACACATTTGAAACCTATATGCCAGACTGTGAATCAAGAGCTATCTCTATTCAAGCTTGCAATTCATCTGGCTAACATTCCCCCAAATTAAAAAGATTTCTTAAGAAGCTGTAGATTTAGGTAGTTCTATCCACAGAGGGGAGCTAAGAGTAGTTCTCAAGATCAAGTCACTGGGTGGACCTAAGCAGCAATTTAAAAAGACTGCTCAATTAGTTCTTACACTAGTATTTTAGAAGTTACTGCACTCCAACTGCAAGCTCATCTACCACATGACTTGCCAAATGAACAAATTAAACTTCCCTACACAAGAGCGAATGGGCATGGGAATGTACAGGAGCTCCCTACTTGTGCTTAAGTAGGCATTTAGTCCATAATAACAACAGCAACGTAGTTCACAGTATCTATACCCTTACCTAAAGTAAATGCATTTACGTTAGTTCAGAAAAATGTGTCATCATACCAAGCTACTCCAGATAACTTTAGAATAGCTGCAACTGTATTTTTGCTCCGCTGGGTATCAACTTGATAAAAGCACATTTTATGTGGTCTTAGAATCAAAACGCCACATATATGGACTCTCCTTAGAAGAAATCTTTGAGGGCAGAGATCAATCAAAATCAATGTACATGCTGAGTTCCAGAAGAAAGGTTTAAGATGGTTATGAGAATCAATTCCCACAGCCTTAATGAAAAGCAATGCAACACCCACACATTTGTGAATGGGTAAGATCATTAACCAAGCTGTATAAAACTGAGCTGTGTCAAACCCAAAGCTGTCCCCCATGACGATGGCAAGCAAAAACAATGGTGCCACAAAATACATCATCTTGGTGCTGCAGGGTTTGCATTTAACCACATTATTCCAAAAGCAGAGTGTATAATCATCTAACAGACCAGAAAAAGTACTTTGATAAGTACTGCTGTCAAACAGGTTTAGGTATTACCATAGATAGTTCCTTTTGCTAAGCAACTCATTTAGCTAAAACAGATGCAAACTCTGTGCTTGGTATGAGCTGTTTATTGTCATAGAAATAGGGAAAACCTAGAAAGATGTGTAAAAGTTATAGCTATAACTCTGGATAATCTAGAAAGTATCATTTTAAACTTGAGCACTGAAAAAGGATGCTCCAAATATACCAAGGGCTGTAGAGTTTAGCTGCAGATCTGCAAGCCTTACAGGTAATTCTAGTGAAGTTGTGGTATTCACAGGAGTTCAGGTGTTTCCAGGAGTAGAAGCAAGATCCAGTTCTTGAGTCTGTTGCTCACTACAATCTACAGTAGAGCCCTATAAAGACTTGTAAAGAAATTAATCATTGTTTCTTACACAACAATTGAAAATTGAGGTTTTCAGATGAAGGTGTCAGGCATTGATTAATAATGTTCTTAAAAGTGATCAACAATAGGTGATGAAGAAGTTAAGTGTAACTTGATTTGATGGTATCACAAATACCAAAAAAAAAAAAAAGCTCACTGTGTTCATTTTCCCCATGCTTTAAATTGCTGTGTTCAGGTGTCTGTGGACTAACACTGAGATTAGAAAACTGTTGATGGACTCAAATGTGGCTAAAGGTAAACCAAAGCCCTTGCACCAGAACTTCCTCATTCTTATTTGGGAAGCTTATGCTGTCTAGGGAAGACGTCTATGCATGCTTGTGCCTTAAGCCATCTGCATAATGGAGACAGCATTCACGCAGGAGCCAACATCAAAAGACTGGATGTGGAAAGGTGAAAGAAGTGTAAAACTGAGAATCATCAACTTGAAAAAAAGTGATTCTGTGTTGAATTTTCACTTCCTCTTGAGAAACCTGATGACAAAGCCAGTTTTCTGTAATTTGGAGCTCATTTGGATGTCAAAAAATCAGGAGTTAATTCCTGTCATGTTATTTATAAGCATATCTAGAGAACACTGAGGTAACAAAAAAAGTATTTATAAAATAAATGTCTACCCAATTGCAATGTGCATTACAACACAAGGTCCAGGTATTGTTTTGGTAGGTACCTGCTACATGTATAACTACAGGCCTAGCAAGAACATAACACTGCAGAATATGCCTATGTAGTTTAGAAAGAACATTCTATTTATTAATTTTAGCTTGGGCAAAGGCAGAGTTAGAACAGCTTGAATTAAACAAGAATCAAAGGAAAGAACCTTATTGTTGATTCAAGTAATATTCTTTCTATGAGACATCTATGAGCTAGACTCATTCAACTACGGAGTAATGACTCTCTAATTACAGCAATCTTCCCTATTAATACTTGATATTTGAAATTACCCTGTACTTAAGGTCTTGAACTGAAGATACGAGGTCTAAATGAAGGTTAAATGTGAAATTGCAGTACACAATTTGTCTTGCTCACAAGGAAATGGCTTATTTCTTTCATTTGAGAATTGATGCACATCTCAGAACTCTGGCATGCATACTGGTACTAGAGAAGCTGAACAGCTGATGGCCTTTGTGTCACCAGCACCCTCCTCATGACTCCAAAGAAGCACACAGCTATGGGCAGAGGACAAGCAAACTGGCACCGTCCTTGTTCTTCAGGTGTCATTTATAAGCGTGCACATGAGTTTCCTCAGTTAAACTGTACTTTAATCGCAGATGACTGTACTGTGTTACCTTATGGTTCTTGAACTAAGGTAGTAGTAGACCAATCCTAGCATACCCAAGTATGAAATCTATTTGGCAAAACTGGGAAATTTTAGTAAAAATGACACATGAACAGTACAACTGAAGCACTCATGTAACTGGAAAATCAAAAGTACAGAATGATCTTCAATCTCGTTTATGAAGTGCTTAAATTTAGCTTCTGTTTTAAGAATTACTGTTTGCCTTTTAGCTAATTTCTGTTCTCAACTTGGACTGAGTCATTTTTTCCATTAGTGCAAGCTACTTTGTTTTTATTGGATGCTTGAAGTCTAAGCATGTTCAGAACATCATAACTACAGAACTATAGTTAAAGCAACATAAAATTTGCTGAAATTAACAACTAAAATGAGCCTGAAGCAAGAGTTACCTTAAAAGAAACAACTTTAGAATACTTTAATATCAATATACAAAATTTAATCCATTCCTTCTTTGCCCACAAGTAAGACATAGCAACAGTTTTATCACCACTTGGATGGATTTTAGAGACCCAGCTTTTCTATCTTTTTACTACCAGGGATCTTAACTTACACCATCTCATATGCAAGAAGGTAATTAACTGCACAGTTTTAATTTACTTTAGGGTCTTGGCTTTATATAAATGAAAACTTAATAAAATCAGAGACTGTTGAAAGATCCTCTCTGTCACATTAGAAAGAAAGTCTTTGAACAGCAAGATAGCATTTCTTTTCTTTAATAGCATTTAATACATTAAATGTGTGAAGACACTATTACAAAAAAATTTACATTTTGCAAGATCAGATAATTTCACATGACATCATTTCTGTTCCCAAAAAAATGCCAAAATATTTACAAGTTTGAAGTTTACAAGGTAAAGTTACCCTAAAGAAGTTCTGAATAATTATGTCTACCCAACTACTCAAATTAATCAGGTAAGCTAAAAAACAAACAAAACACCACAAAGCAAACACCAAACAGCCCAGGAATGGTGGACAATTTTTCCTTCTCCCCAGTACTACTATAATGCCCCTTAATTCACCAGTTACAGATACAAATGAAGTACAACCTATGTTTGACAAAATCTTACAATAAGTAAAAAAAAAATTTTCTTCAAAAAGAATCAAACATTAAAATGCAAGCAGGCATACTTCATGTATTTGATTGTGTTCTTCTTCCCCAAACTTCCTACACATCTTCCACTACGATGCACTATAGAGCAGAACAATGTCTTCACAGGTGTACACAAAGCCTAGCACACTGGAAGCCACTGTTTCATGAGGAACTTCTGCTGTGTCTGTATGTCAGGCACATCATGACAGAAAAGCCATTGAATACAGCAGTTACCAGATAAGCCCCCATATTACTGTAAAGCTTAAGAGCTCTAAACACGGACCAGGATCTCCAGAATGATCTGTATCCACATCTGTGGAGCAATTCGTGTTTTCTGGAAGGGATTTCTGCTTCAGTAGCCAAAAAGCTACTGGTGTGTAGAAAAAAAAAAAAAAGCAGTATCTCCAAAAAGGTGAAAAACAACTAAAAAACAAAACAAGAAAACCAGACAGACGAGCATTAGTTAGCACACCACAAAAGCCCCTATCTCCCCAAGCAATACTCCTGAAGAACTATATTGGGCATCTGTGTTTCTGTATCCAATTCAAAGAATCATTATTCATATCAGACGATCTAAACCATACTTTCATTTAAAAATAAAAAACAACACCAAAAAATGCTTCTGTTGAAACTCATTTCTCATCAAGCCACCGCCCCTGGCACCTCTCAGTCACCTGTTCACATGTCATTTAAAAAAAGAAAAGTCAAAAGACAATGTAAAGCAAGACTGCTGCAAACTCTAGGAAAGTAATGTAAGATAACCCATGTATTAAATAAACATTTGCTTACTTACACAGCACTAAAGTTAACAACTGCATTTTACATTTCTGCTTTGTGGAACAAAGAATGCTTTGCTATAACAAAACTTGTTACTTTCTTTTTGTAACAAAGCTTTTCTGGTTGGTATGCTGCAACAATTCCTCCTCTCCACTAATTTCTCTGCTTCCTATGTCATATTTTCAGAAATTAAGACCACACAGCTTCTGTCCAGACTAACTTTCCAGCAGGTGGAAAGACTACAACACCTGCCAAAAAAAGTAAGCTCTGAGATCCAGGAATAGATTGAGCAAAGACATCCCTGTTCAGTAGACTGAAGCCTGTATGCTTGCACTTAAACTGCAGAGAAACTCCTTGCTCGGACGAACTAAAACAGGAAAGACTACACTACAAGCTATCAAGGTCAATATAATATCAACCAGTATTCTAAAGCTGCTGGCTAAATACACGTAAGATAAAAATAATTTTATTCCTTCTGGTAACCTTGGGAAGAAAAAAAAATAAGGCACCAGAACACAGCAAGAAGCAGAAGATTGTTTGGTAGACAACTATAGTAAGCATGCCATCTCTTGCTTTCCATGGTCGAGGATTTGAGAATTCCTTAGACCCTAAAAATCAAAAGCCTCATAATCCAGATTTAAAAAAAAAAAAAAGGCTTTAAAGTAGAAGAAAAATTTTTATTTCAGCTAAAAGTACACAGACAAAGGCTAAGCAAATATCTTCCAGATACTTCAGTGGCAGAAGTAGTATCGCCTTCCCCCACACACTCAATAGCCAGCATCCAAAGATACTTCACATACTTCAAACACAGCCCACCTCGTAACAGAAAGCTACCATGCTCACAGTGTCTACCACTTGACAGCTAAATCAGAAAGGTTGTAAAACCAGTGCAGCAGCAGTTTTTTTGTCTTCAAGGACCAGTAGAAGTTCTCTGGTTTTTCTTTTTTTTTCCTCTTTTACGTCATTTTTAGCAAACCACAGCTCCACTCTGTCTTTCACCTTCTTAACGGTCAACCAAAAAACAGTTTCCACCAAAAAGAATTCTTAGTGTGATCTGGATATTGGGAAAGATCCTTACGATTTTGCATCTTTCACTGCATTAGTTTTGTTTGGTTTTTTTGGGTTTTTTTTTCAGGCCTAGGGCACAACCACAGAAGCCTTCTTTCTTTAAAGGCAAAGTTTCAGTATGGCTACCAGGAACGTAGATTAAGGAGGCTGCATAATTTTTCTTCCAGTTGATGTTAGGACCATTGGGAATATGTTTGCAGAACTGTTTGGTGGTTTGCCTGCATGTATCACCAGCTTTGCTTCTGCCTACAAGTCTGATTTTTGTCAAAAACTAAACCTGAAGTAGTGCTAGTTGCAAGCCTCCACAAAAACCTAAAATATGCAGCAATCTTTCACACAGACTAAAGATTTCTACAATATGATGGTTTTGTAAATTTAAATAAGTAGTCCCCTGGGAACAGCACAGAACACTAGCAACTAATACAATTTCACCCAGTTTTTGTCTTCGATTTCCAAAGCTAAAGTGAGGATGAAACAGTGTATCTTTCATCTAGGAAATACATTTAATACTGAGCTACAAATTCATGGATGTGTCCTTTTAAGCATATCATTTGCTACTTCTACTTTAAACAGGCCTTTTAGCTCAGCAATTCCACATCAGCCTCTACAACTGCAGGTGATCAATGCCACTGCTGCATGAAAATGTACCTATTTGTCAACCTATTCTGATTTCCTGCCATTCAATCAGTAAAAGCTGATTTAATGCAAATTAACACTAACTCCCTAAAACAGCAGCCACAGAAGTAAAGGCTGGGGAACAGCAAGATTTTGTTGTTTTAGGAGAGGAAGTTAGGGAAAGTAAGAATTACAAAGAGAAGACTTATTTGAAAAAAGAAACAAAAAACTCTGGATAGCAAGCAGTGCCTTCATACAAACACTTGTTGACTTTTTGGGAAAAATCACAGATTAAAAGCAAGTGGCAAATGCAAGACTCAACTGTCATTTGGTTTTTGAACAGGAGAACGAAGTTATGAATTTGCTTCAGTATTTATCTCCTGGAATTCACAGCTGCTTGGCTCCAATTTCCATTTGCAAAATGAATAATTTCCATTTTAGGAGACCAGCTTGCACGAGGTCAGAGCAATCTAGCTGTACTTGATTACACACCATAGCTGGTTACAAGCTGAAGGAGCTTCCTGTGCCAGTACATGCACAAAATAAAATCTAAGTTCATCAAAGCAAGTGCCTTCATCAACTGAGGCAAAAGTTGCACTGAACTTTACTCCAGAGATTCAGCTGCTACTGAAGAATTTAATACCTACTTCTAGCAGTTTTAGCTCAAAGGCTGGATGAAACAACAAATTAAGTAATTCTATTCTACAGTTATGGAGAGCCAGGATTTTGGCTTCATAAATACAAAGACTTCTCTATGTCCAAATTCAGTGGCATGTACAACTCATATGTTCACCAATTAGCAAATGCAGAACATCCATTCTTTCTCCCCACAGTCCATTGCAAGAACTCAAGGGAAAAAAAAACAGGGTTAGTGATTTATGGTGCTTAGTGGAAGTACAAGTTCTTAGGACTACTGCAAAATATAGAAGAAAATAATGACAATACATAAAATTCCAAATTATTTAATTGTATGCAACATATATATTGAAATCACACATCAAACCCAACACTAACACTGAATTAGAGACTCGAAAGTTAAAGTTTGTAAACTTCAACATTCTTCTAAAAAAAAAATATTACTGACATTGGCTTCAATTCCCAAGCTCAAAAAGAATGCTGCAAAAGTTTACTGCATCCAGGATTCAGAGACTTAAGGCCAAAGTTTTACCTCTTTGTTTTATGGTTGAAGAGCACAGTCTATCAGCTAAGCACCTGTTCTACCCATAGAACTGTAGTAACTGTAAACTCTACTGAAAGCAGTATAAAGACATGGTGATATTGCAGATTTTTATATCACTACTATACATCTGAAAGTTCTAGAGCACACCTGTCTATTCAACCCTGAACACAGGGGGACATCACAAGAGTCAATAAAAAACTACATGACATGAAAACACTTCTTAATAGCTGCAAAGAAAAGCCACTCACTGTTAAGAATTATTAACCATAAAATACAACCTATGCTTGAAGTGGGAGGGGAAAAAAGTATGTACACTCAGATCACCAGCATCACAGCTCTGGTGGTAGCAACATACCACCACTCTTAGGGGTAGAAATGGAAAGCTGTTTAAATGAAATAGACCAGGAAGTCAGACATCTCCAAATACTTCTAAAGCTAAGTAAACAATAGAAACCACTATGAGTTTTTGCTCTAATCTATAACCTTCTGATACTTGCCTATAAAATGTATCAATTTCAGTTGCATAAATGTAACTTTTCTTGACCACAGCTGCTTGTAGCTACAGCATCCTCAGCAAGAGGTTTTCAGTAAGTTTTCCTCAATACTGCAAGTACCACAGCCTTTACCATAACCAGTTGAATGTGACCTTTTGCAGTATTTCAATGAGATGCAGCACTTCCCTTTGATTCTTGCTTTTCTGGACATTACCTGTGACAGAGACAAAGGAATACACCTGATGGCAAGTCAAAAGCCTCATGTTAAACAAGCCTCAAAGTACAAATTCAAATCCAAGACAGCAAAGTAGCCAGACCACTGATTCAATTGCAGAAAGTCACCCCTTGCTAGCTAAAGGGAGGACTCCCTTACGATGACAGACCAGTCCATTTAGCCAGTATATTACAGTCTTGCTGTGTTTTTCAGTTTAGACATTGTGACCGATGTAATTTTCGAATTAAAGACTAGTCTCATTCCCTCGACCCCCCTTGCAGAGAATGGAAAAGACACATTATCTTTCCCTAGTTATTCCAGAAGACCCCATCACTCTGCTACTCATCAGCCTCTGACACCACCTTCCACAGCATACCCCTGGAAAAGCTGGCAGCCCATGGCATGGACAACTGCACCCTTTGCTGAGTTAAAAACTGGCAGGATGACTGGGCCCAGTGAGCGGTGGTGAATGGTCCCTGGTGGCTTCCCATAGGGATCAGCATTGGGCACAGTCCCAGTTAACTGATGATCTGGATGAGGGGATTGAGTCTACTATTAGGATATTTGCAGATGACACCAAATTGGGTGTGAGTGTTGATCTCCTGGAGGGTACGACGGCTCTGCAGAAGGCCCCGAACACGCTGGATCCATGGACTGAATCCAAAGATATGAAGTTCAACAAGACCAAGTGCAGTGTCCTGCACTTTGGCCACAACAAGCCCATGCTGCACTACAGGCTGGGGACAGAGTGGCTGGACAGCACGCAGGCAGAAAGGGACCTGGGGGTACTGATTAACAGCGGCTGAACATGAGCCAGCAGCGTGCCCACGTGGCCAAGAAGGCCAATGGCATCCTGGCCTGTACCTGAAAGAGTGTGGCCAGCAGCACCCAGGAAGTGATTCCTCCCCTCTACTTGGCACTGATGAGGCTGAACCTTAAGTGCTGTGTCCAGTGCTGTACCCCTCTGTTTAGGAAGGACATTGAGATGCTGGAGCATGTCCAGAGAAGGGTAACAAGGCTGGTGAAAGGTCTGGGACACAAGTCCTGTGAGGAGCAGCTGGAGGAGCTGGGATGTTTAGCCTGGAGAAAAGGAGGTTCAGGGGAGACCCTATCACTCTCTACAACTTGCTGAAAGGAGGTTGTAGCTAGGTGGGGGTCAGTCTCTTCTCCCAGACAACCAGCAATAGGACAACAGCACACTGACTTAAAGCTGCAGCAGTGGAGGTTTAGGTTGGATGTTAAGAAGAAATTCCTCACAGAAAAGGTCACTGGGCATTGGAAGGGGCTGCTCAGGGAGATGGTGGAGTCACCATCCCTGAAAGGCAGGATGTGGCACTTAGTGCCATGGTCTGGTTGACAAGGTGGTTTAGCTTGGACTAGATCTCAAAGGTCTTTTTCAACCCAGTTGATTCTGTCATCATGTATTAGGAAGGACATCCCTCTACTCCTCCTTCTCTGTTAAACTGGTAGCAGTATCACAGTTGTATGAATACAGTGTTTTGGGCAAGGAGGGAATCATTCTTATCCTCTAAGAAACTGACAACTTTTTGCAATATTGACTACAGTGGTTAATAACTTCTTTCCAAACATTTGTTATCATAGAGTCAGGTTCCATCAACTGATAAAATTCAAGCCACTGCATTGTCTAGAACTTTAGATCCTACATTCAGAAAGCAAGAAAATTGCAGAATCACCCCCCACCACACTGTGCCTAAGCTGGACATACTATCTGCATATTAACCTAAGATTTTAAGAAAGATTCTTATATACAATTTCTAAAGCCAGAGCATTACTAAAACTGGACTTCACCCTGCCACACCTACAGGTTGGGCAGACAAATGATTGAGAGCAGCTCTGTGAAGAAGGAATTGGGGGTGATGTTTGATCAGAAACTCAACATGAGCTGTCAGCATGCAATTACAGCCCAGAAGGCCAACCATACCCTGGGCTGAATCAAAAGGAATGTGGCCAGCAGGTCAAGGGAGGAGATTCTCCCCCTCTCCTCTGCTCCTGTGAGACCCCACCTGGAGTGGTGTGTACAGTTCTGATGCTCCCAATGTAAGGGCATGAAACTGCTGGAGCAAGCCCAGAGGGGGGCCACAAAGTTGACAAGAGGACTGGAGCATCTCCCCTGCAGAGTCAGGCTGAGAGAATCAGGGTTGTTCAGCCCAGAGAAGAAAAGGCTGCATGGAGACCTCATAGCAATCTTCCAGCACCTGAAGGGGGCCTACCAAGAAACTGGAGAAGGACTTTCTGTCAGGAACTGTAGTGACAGAACCAGGAGTAATGGGTATAAATAGAAAGAGGGAAAATTTAGACTAGATATTAGAAGAAATTCTTTACTGTGAGGGTGGTGAAGTATGTGAACAGGTTACCCAGGGAGGTTGTGGATGACCTAGCCCTGACAGTGTTCAAAGTCAGTTTTGGTAAGGCCTTGACCAGCCTGGTCTAGCAGGAGGTGTCACTGCCCATGGCAGGGGTTTGGTTGGGATTAGATGATCTTCAAGGCCCCTTCCCTTAACATTCTATGATTCTATGAAAAACAATTGGGATTAAGGAGGTAAATACCTTAACAGAGTTGTAATATTCTCAGTGAATCAAGAGTCACAGCAAGTGCCAGAAGCATTTCACAATCTACACTCTGGAGCTGACAAAAGCCAAAGTATATTGAAATCTTTGGTTTACATATTTGGCTTTACAGGAACAATTCCTTGTATTCTCCAATTCTTCGCATTAAGCAAAGTTAAAACATTCCAGTGAGAGAAATTTATAGTGCACTCATGGGTTTGGAAGGATGGAGAGTCATCTTAGGTATCCTAACAAGATTGAGAAAAAGCAGACATGCAAACTTCATGTGTCTCAATGGCTGCTGACACTATTGAAGGAACCAAACCTCATCAGAATTCCTTGGAGAAAGAAATCCAAGTAGGGCACATGCTGGGTTTCTGTAAACACCAGCACCTTGTTAAGGTCTCTACAGATTAAGACTTGAATTTGGAGACTACTTTTGTAACCCTAAAAGCATCAATAACCAACCAGGGCTGCTTATTTATTAAAAGCTACAAGGCAAATGGATTTGATGGTCAAATATCCGGTTCCTGTAACACACATAGAGCAAGGAGACAGGAGGACAGAAGAAGAGAAATGGGGGGCAATTTACCTGGATTAAAAAAATTCCTACCTCTGTCACTAATGTATTTTAGGATCAAAAGATTATTTTTTTACCCTGTGTTTCCCTATGCCCACCTTCATCTGGCTCACTGAACTTAAAAAGAGAAACTTATGAAACTGTATGGTGTAATATGGGTCTCATGAATCACAGACAGCTACCAAAAGATAATTACAGAAGCATATTGATAAAAAGTTAATCATTCCTGGTTAAGTGACACTCCTCAGCTTTACAGCCTCTCATGAGCTCAACTGCAGAACAGCTGAAGCCAGATTTTAAACCATTTTTGTTTTAAAAAGTGAAGGTTTTGACAAAGTTTAAAACCCAAGTAATATCTGCAGTTTAAGCTGCAATGAAGCAGTCCAAATCAGTTGACATAGGCTGCTAATTGTTTAAATACTGCATAAGCACTCTCCAAGTATTAACAGAATGCAAAGCATGTTATCAAATACATTACCAGCAACAAAACACGACAAAGCAAAATGAACACAAAAAAAGCACCAAGAAAGTTCTCCCATATTTAAGTAATTTAACTTGGTAATATAAAATAAAATTAGGTAATTACAGAGAAGAAATTAAAAGGGCTCAAAATCCTACAAGAAATTAAAGAACCACATCTTTCAAATGCCATCATGAGAGTTTGTCTTGAAAAGACAAAGTACTTGTTACAATATGTGCAGGTAAGCAGCTATTGAGATACAAAGCCCTTGGAAATTACATATCAGCTCTTCAAGCAAACACTTCAGTCATATCCCTGTGTAGTAGATGATACATGATGTCACTGAAGAAGATATGGCTCTGATGCCAAGGTTTCTTAATAGAAAGTTACTTTTAAGTGCTATTTGGTCTTTTATTTTAATCCCCACCATTAGAATGCCTTCAACTGTTAGTGATGCCTTTATTTATGTGTTGTGTTTTGGAAAGAAAAAACAAAAGAAAACCCCACACACACAAGAAAACCAAGAAAAAAAAATCCTAAAAACAAACTTAAAAAGGAAAAACATTTTTAATAGGACTACTATCATGCAAGCTTTTCTATTGCCTGAGCTTTCTCAGTTTTATGTTTTAATCCAGCACATGCACTTGACATGGCAGGTGTCTTATTCTCAAAAAAGGATGCCAAACCATAATTGCAGCAACAGCTTTTGAAATCCACCACCTTACTAATCACGCATTTTGTTTTAGTAGGCTTTCCTGGCTTTTGTAAAGTTTTTGTAAGTCAAACTGAAGCTGTTGATCTTCCCTTGGGAACTGCTCTATACACACCCAGAAAAACTCCTGTTTCCATGTTCCTTGTGCCATAGAACCTACTAATGTTTAGGCTCCAGAAAGCTATGTCACTTTGTTCACAGGTACAGCAATTCTCATGAAGTCAGGCTTCTTGCTGCAAACAATTCTAATAGTGCTTATCTCCAGCAGTCACGTCTTAACCGCTACCTGAGCTTGCAAATGCTATTTGCTATAATTACAACTGACATGTTTTTTACTATTACTGAGTACAGCAACCTCTTCAATTGCTTAGAAAACAACTGAGAAAGAGCTCTCCCACCCCCAGATCCCACATGAGTAACCAGTAAAACACTTTACAGAATACATAATGTATCTTCTGTCACTTGCACCAAGTTGTTCTCAATTTCCCTTAAAAATGGTAGTTTTTAAATCACATTGCTGTATTTACCCAGAGCTATAGATAAAACTTGTTTGTACAGTAACTACATAAACTTTCTTAGGAGTCATGTTTGATAGACCAGGACAAAGCCCACCTTCAATATTTTATAAGTCTATTAGAAGTGTTAAGTACAAGAGCCACTAGACCTGTTAAGTTACTCCTCTGCAGATACGCAGGAAAGCTGTTTCTCTTCCCAAGTGTACAAATACCTGATAAGCACTGTGACATACAAGCATCAGCATTCACTACCATTATCACACACACACACAAACACAGCTATAGAGAGACAAGTGCTAAACATTTGGCTAGGCTGTCTGCAAGGAAGCAGACAATGAGTGACCAGCAAGCCATGTCCAGGGAAGTTCATGAACAAAAACCCACTGACAGTCCCAGCACTAGCACAACTCACCTCTCTGCTCTGTTACACTCAGAAACCAAGAAACAGATAATACACAAAAATTCTTCTTTCAGAGGTAAGCATTAAACTTTTATTTTCTACTGGGGAGATGAAGCCCAGCCCCCTCACAAAAAAAATAGGACCTAAAATAATTCAATTTGCTACAGTAGCAGAATAAAATGAAAGTGGTAGGAAATTGTGAAGCTTGGCAAGCTTTCTAAAGACATTGTTTTATATGATTTGATAGAAATTAAATAATTACTTATCAGAAGCCCGCATTTGGCCTGCAGAAACAATGTTGGCACCCCAATTTTCACTCTTCATTTTGGATAAAACCTAAGGTAATTCATATTGCCCGAATTTTCAGCAGGCTCAGCACCGAAAGCACCATGTTTAAAAACATTTCCAAATAACAGATTAGCAAAACAAGTTTAAGAGCACTGACTTTTCAGAACAAAATAGAAAAATTAACGCTACAACAACAACAAGCAGGGTTACTTGTATTTTATAGAATACAGTATTAGTAGTCACAATTCACACTGAGAAAAATACGAGTAGTTTCAGATTGTTTCAGATTGTTTGGGAGGCACACTTTTGGAAAATCAATTTATTTCGATAAGATTATTCACTTAATTAAGCCTACTTATTCAAGTGTAATTGCATCTATTTGCAAACACATTGCAAGCAAAGCAACAACACTTTTGTTAAAACTTGGGACAACATGCTTTGCAGCTTTAAAATAACTTTTCCACTCCAGTAACAAAAGCATAGGTTTTCAGTCAAGAATACTAAAGCAAATGTCAGGATATTTATAAGCAGAAAGTTCCAAAGCCGTAAGTCTGAGATGGTATTCCAGTTTCAAAAGGGGCCCACAAGAATCCTGGATTTGACAGAGGAATGCAGCTCCTCAGTGAAAGCTTCATCCAAGTTAACTGTTTTAGAAGGCAGCACTGACCACACACACACAGTGTACATGCTTGTCAGACGTGCCCACCTTGCTTACCAAAATGAATATTGTTATTTTGCCTTAGACAAATACTTGCTTCAAGTGTGAAATTCTAAGAGAACTAGTAAGGTAAGTTCATCTATAAGTCTGGAGATTTGTTAGAATTACTAACGAGTAGGTTTCATGTTAACATTCACCTCAGTCCTTCTGTGAAAGAACAAAAAAAGAGAAAACCATAAGAAATCCATAAAACAAAGCCAACACTTGCAAGTAATTCCCTGATGTACAAGAAACCTCAAATACTATAGAAGTGTTTATATATATATATTACTCTTCTAGTTTCACAGTCACAGTGGTAAAACAAACTCCAAAACTAAACAATCACCCCGGAACTAAAACTTGGATAATAATCACCACAAGCTGGCTAACTGATCACATCAAAGCAAGCTGTCAGAGTTCCAACTCAAGACCCTGAACTACCATTATAATACAAGAAAATCAATCAAAGCGTATTTCAGAGTTAGCTAAAAATTAAAAAATTTAAAAAAAAAAAAAAAATCACTTGGCCCTTTTGAATGTCTTAGGGCTAGAACCATTTCTAATAACCACAGCTTATAGATAATTCAGTATCAAAATCAATGGTTATGTGCTAGTTATAGACCAGATTTAAGCATTCAGAAATCAATAATATAGGAACTATTTATTTGCTATCTTGAAGATAAATCTACTTCTGTGTGTAGGCCCAAAATGAGGCTGCATTTGATTCTCAGGGGTTTCACCCTCTTTTTAAAGCCAACTCCACACTTCACCACTCTGTTCAACAGATCTTTAGAAGCCATTCGCCTAACAAATATATTGTTAATGGAGTAAGTGCTAACACCACTCTGGCATAAATGGAAAACAGTCTTGTTCAAAGACTTCATCATATTGCTCTAATTTTGGTTTTGTCAATGAGCCGGCAAAGGTTCAGTGTTTCCAGGATAAGCACAGTGGCTGATTCATTGTGCACAACAACCGAAACGCAAGAGCTGGGTACCAGGTCTTGTCAAAACAATGCACTGAAAAAAAAAGGAATTCAACAATACCCTCCCACTCCCTCCCCCCCCACCCCAAGTACCGTGATCATCTTTTGCCTTCTTGTTCTATCTTACAGACATGAAACTACTAGAAAGGAAACAGCTGAGGAATGCTGCTACTCTTATGCCACGATTTCCATTGACTGTCATTTCAGGAATGCATATAGGAAAGTAAAGGAGCTTGGAATGTCTCCACCCATCCAGCAGCATCAGAGGCTGACCAACTTATGGATGGCTCCACTGCCTTACAGCTGCATTCTAGTAGCTGACAAGATCAATGAAGAAAAATATACTGCTGGACACTGACAAAACATTTGTTAGGCACACGTCCTCATAAGCTGCATGTCTTACTTGGTATGATCTATATACAACAATACAGCAGTAATAAGACATGATTTACAATTTCTTGGTTGTAAGAATCCCAGAAAGGTGTACTCATGCTACAGTTGTTCAAAACTATCTCCACATTGCTTTCAGAGCACATCAGTTTGTCTAAGTCCAACCCATCTGAAATATCCTTGGACAAAATTTCAGTACCTGCTACAACACGTGCATGTTCCTCAATTTCACATGGTGTGAGCCCAGCCTCAGGAAACGCAATTACACTGAGAGGGACTACCACTTTGCTGGGCTCTCAGTTTTTGAGAGGATTGCACTAAGTGTCTTACTAGCCTAAGTAATAACTTTGAGAAAGGGAGCAAGCAAGAGCATGAGCAAAGGGATAAACAAGTAAAGAACTGGACAAGAGCCTGTCAAACCATCTGTTCCAACTAAAATGGAGCATATATTCTTAAGCCTGGAACACAGATCCCTCCAGAGTAGTATGTCGGCTAGTGATTTATACTGACTGCTTCTGTCTCCTAGCCTCAGATTTAGCTAACAACCGTAATTCAGTAATTTGGTTATACAGCATTCTTGCTACTACAACATCAAGATCATAAAGGCCTTAAATCAAGTGTGTTCGTATCAATTTTTTTCATACATACAAAAGCACATCTCATCTACTCTTACAAGGTGCTTTTTGATTACTTACCATGAAGGAGTGTTCTAACAATACCAAAAATACACTAGAACACATAGAAAACTACAGACAAAGCTGTAAAAGCAGCATTAATGCTACAGTGACATTCATATCTAGAGACCAGCAGAAATAGTCCCTGAACATTAGCTTCAGTAAATACTGAAGCCCTACCAGCTGAATTCATCCTTACACTGGAATGTAGAACTCTTCATCCATGACCAGCAAGTTTAAGAAACCCGTCAGCTACACTAACATGAAAACTGGCTTTAAATACTTTCATTAATTTCTATATGCTAGAATTAACTTGGGTTATTCTGTTTGTGCACAAGAAATATGCATAGCAGTGAAAATACATAGAAATCCCAGGTTCAGACTTGGCAGACCAGTCAGAAATAATAAACCTAAAAAGGTGAAGAGATCGTTACTTGTTCTTTTATAAAACACCAAAGAGAACAGTTTTTTGACTACAGTATTTAAATCTCCACTATTATACTCCCAGTATATTATGAAAAATCACACCTTTTTTCCTCTCTTCTTGCCTCCATTTCAAAGAGTAAAAAAAAAAAAAAAACTCAGACGACAAGATCAGTAGAAAGTTAACAAGTACTTATTGTACCCTCTGAACCTAGTCACTGTAACTACAGAGAGAAAGACCTGTGGCCCACACAAGAACCAATTACAAAAGGGAATTTAAACAAATATGCCTCTGTAGTCTGATCACTGAGTGAAGTCAACATTACATTTATATCTGGACTCATTTTCTCTGTGCTTTGTTGCACAGATAAAAAATAAATTAAAAAATAAGCCATGATGAAAGAATAATAAAACAAGCTGAGCAAATTACTCCAAAATTCTCAGTGGTAGAACATCTACAATGAGAACATTAGGAGGTTTGGTGATTAGGAGGTTGGTTCCCCTCCAAACAGTAAGACTCAGGCATCAGTCTTGTAACTGAGTACAAACTTTTCTATACAAAACAAAGTCCTCCTACTTGACAAATTGTTTTGAAAAATTAACAAGTTTACCATCTACACCAGTATTTTCATTCTCCAAAAGAGTCATGGTAGAAGTCATGGCCAGGAGGTTACTAGGATAGCTTTGAGCTATTTCCATATCTTCCTTACCCTTGCTTGATGGGTGCTGCTGCTATGATGCAAACACCCTAGAAATTTAAGGCTGGCAACCTGCCCTTTGCTCTTACAGCTTGATGTGCTGCACATACTGCAGCTCCAGCTCAAATAAATGACCCGTTACCATTCATCAGAAGGGATCTGGACAGTGCAGCCGTAATGCCCTCTAGTTCTAAGGCAAAGGGATACAGCATTGGCAGATTTTATGTCCCTTTCACATCACTGATTGCAGTTTGAAAGGGTGTCATAGCAAGGACACGGTGCCAAAGGTATCCATACTCATTACCATATCAGGTGCTAAGAATATGCCACCAGAAGCCTTGACAGAACTTTTCACATTAACAATTGCAAAAACTTCTACAAAGGAAGGTACTTGTTATCTAAGAAATAAACCTCATAGAACCCAAAGGAAATATTAAGAGAGCAATAACTGTCCTTACTCAGAAAGAGTAAGCAAGCATTCTTAATTAGTGCTCGGAGATAAACACAGCAGAATCCTACAACAGTAGCAGCAAATCAAAATTACTATTTAATACCGCATACTGCTCTATCTGAAAACCAGTACATATTTATAATGTTGGCAAAACAGCCTCACCTTCACATTCAATTGAGTACCTAAAGACTTGCAGAAAAACACTATTTGATACAGAGAGATAGCCTTCAAGGAATTTTGTTTAATCAAACTGTAGTTGTCACAGACAAAAAAGATGACATGAATCCTTCACCAAGGAGTACGGGCCTTCACCAACACCCCCATGCACAAGACAATTGCCCTCATCCTTCCTCAAAAGCAGTACCCTCCCCAGGAACAGGCAAGATCAGCACAGTAGGACATCTTCTTTTCATGCTGTGTGGTGGAATTAGGCCACAGCACTCACCTTCCTCACCCAGAGAGAGAATGAGGCCAAAAACAAGGTTACCATCTCCTAAGTCTGAGTGGCCTCAAAGAAAAAGGGCACCCAAAAAGCAGGCTGCATAAACTGTCATACCTAACCACAGCTTAATTTCAGGCAGTGCTGAGGTGTGTCTAGGTACCCCACACTGCACATCCCATATTCCCAAGGGAGCAATGTGCACAGGAAATCCAGCCTTCCAGGAAACTGGCCACATCATGGTCCCTCCCCACTACATGCATCCTTTCCATGGTGCTGTCCAGAAAGGGTGGGCTCCACTTTCCTGTACAAAGCTCTGTGTAATTTCTAGACAAACTACTTTCAGCCATTTAAGCAATAAATTCCAGTCAGGGCTAGTGAACTAAATCCTCTTTCATGAAAGCCAAGGAAAGCAGAAGAGAGTCCAAACTCTGAGGAATTATAGGTGTTAACCTTTCAGGATGAGAGAACTGAATCCCACTCTGAAGAAACATGTCTGGCTAAAAAGAGATCAGGTTTTATTGCAAGTATTACATAGCCTCTTCTTAAGATTATTTCAGAACATGTCACTTCTACCCCCACTCTGGAAACACTAATTATCTGCAAGGTCACAACTCACCTTTGGGCTTCTTTCTTTTACCAAGCTGCCCTTACATTCAGTTGTTAAGGCAGATGAGAAAAGCTGCACTTTAAGTTAGATCTCATCCTGTGTAACAGCTCTCTGGGAGTGCAACTTTCAAAATTTCCACCTCCACTAGAGTAATGGCATTGACATCTGATTGTAAATTCAAGTTCTCAGTGTAAAGTTTTCTGGTCTTATAGATACATACACACAATATGTATATAATGCAGATTATGCAGCACAATACACACTATCCTCCTGCAATGTCCTACATTCCATGTATATCTTAGGGATAGGAAAACAGCACACAACAGTTTTGTCCTTTGTGGTGAAGGCCTAACCTGAGGACTTGTGCAGAGCAAGTCCTTAAAGTGAGCTTTGAACCCAAAATTACATAGAGGAATAATAACCATCACCTAATGACAATTTTTAGTCTTCTGCAAGATACCAAAGAATTTAATTCACCTGTTCGCAGATATGACACACTCAAATCCATTCATTTGTGCACATGCAGATATAAAACAAAATCTGCTCACTGGCAGTGTCAAGAGCTGAAGCAAGCCCCTATTTATATCCTCCCCCCTTTCTTCTTCTCAGCTATCAAGTCAAGAAATCTTTTTCTTTCCCATATACATAAAGACAATTCTACATGCAGCTTTCTGATGATGATGCATTCTACCCCACTTAGAGGAAAAGCTTAGCTAATGGCTTCAGCAACAAAGCATGATGCTCCATTAAAGACCAGACCTGAAGTTCACCAGAATTTCAGGATTAATGGTACTTTCCCCTCAGCACTTCCAACTACCTGGGCTGTGAAAAAGAAAACAGAGCTTAAGGCTCTTCCTATAACTGCCATATGCAGCAGGAAAATCAAAGGCTAAATACCATATTAAATATTTAATTCTATCACTATTTCAGACACGTGCATTTGCTTTCAATAACTGGAAAAAATTTAACTGATGGAAGACAAAGAAGACACAACCCAAAAAAGTACAGTCATTTTATCTTTCCTGAGATAAATTTATTCCTCTGAAGCAGCAATGTCTACATGGGATCTGACAGATGACACAAAACGAAAAAAAAACCACACCAACCAAAGAACCACAAAGCAACAGCATGCCATGGCAGTCTTGAACACAACAACACTGACTTGAACACAATTATCACCAGTCAGCCAAAACTGTCAGGAGCAATGATAAGTTTCTGAAGAGTTTCCTTTGAGAACAGATACAGCTTTGTTTATGCTGCAGACAAATTTGATTAAATTAATTTATTATGGATTGCATCATGTGTGATTTGCACCTTTTATATGGCATATTAGAGGAAAATAAGATTTTGCGTTAACAATGAAGTGAAACATTCAGAGCTGGTCATAGGCAGGGATTTGTTATATGCCTTTTTTATAGCAACAGGCAACATTCACTTACTGTACTTCCTCAAGAGGATTGTAACTTCACAACTGATCTTATTTGCTTTCAATATCATAAAATCAGAAAAGGTACTTTGGTATCACTAAAGGAGGGCAGGGGGAAGGAGGAGCATGAGCAAGAATTTTAGCAGTGATGTAAATCTTTACCTCTGTTCCCTTAGACTCTGCCCTTCCAAACTGCAAGTTGACTACAAGGTAAAAAAAAAAAAAGGCAGAATAAGCTCAGAATTATCCTGATGAAAATTTTTTTGTATATAGTACCAAAGACATTTTGAAAATGCCATCTGGACATCGGAAAGAGAGAACGCCATCTCTTATTCTAACAATAGAGTTAAACTAAACGTCATCCTTCCCTACCAATGGCTGGAGTACAGCAACTTGCAGAGCCAAGGATCTAACCAGTTAAGGTATGACTCCTGATGCAGAGCTCCCTGGAAGCATGAAGCTACTATAACTCGATTAGAGGAGGAGAAATTCAGAAAACCTCGCAATGAAGTGACAGGCTAGCCTGCAGTCAGGTAACCCTGCTGCAGTAACACGCTGACAGGCTTAACCACAACACACACTCATTCTTTCAGTTCGGTTCACAACGGAAAGTAAACCAACACCCTTTACAGGGCAGCAAGTGACAACTCAGACACAGCAAACAGAGCAAAGAGTCGTAGAATTTTATATTCTGTGTTCAAGAGATGATTCTATCCAGTTCTGCAAGGCAGTTTATGTATTTCTAAAGCCTCACATCCTTGAAAAACCTATATAGGATGAAGAAAACAAATTCACCATCTCTTTTTTTTTAGTGTAAGAAACCACCTCACCTAACCATTTCGGGAAGATTTCTAGTGATCAACCTACAACACATACAAATTTAAGTTTTTTTTTTTAAACTACTGAACAACTTTTAAACTTAAGAACGAGAAGCTAGCCTATCAAAGATATTTTTTACTTTCCAGATATTCAGTCAATCTCATGTTGTGTGGAAGCTTTGGGCCTTCTAGAGAAAAAAACTATTCAGGCAAACCCGCATTATCTCCGGATTGCCACAGCCTTTCCTTATTTGGCTAACGTTTTGAGATTCCAATCAGACTGCTATGAAGTTCAACATGCACAAAGCATCCATTTTGAGGAAACTTCACAGCCAGTTTCCCGTCCATTCCCCTCTTGGCCCAAGTGAAAGTTACCTCCCTCGGCACCGACCCCCCTCCCACATACTCACACCAGAACAAAGCGATATGGATTGGGTTTTTACTACTTTCCAACGCACGGCAGAAAAATTTAAGACCGCTGTTCTCCCTGAAGTTCAGCTTTACTGCGGCAAGAGCCATCGGTAACGAAAACAAGCAGCCCCTTACTGATACGCATTTCTATATAATGAAAAAAAACACTGGTTTCCCCTAGAAACCGGAGAAAAATAGATGATACGTCTCTCCACACGCCCGCCCGCACACACGAGCGGGCTTTAATCGGCTAAACTACTGCGGAACCGGGGAGACGAGGGAAGCAGGGAACTACTACCGGGATCCCGGGCAAGGGGCAGCGGCGGAAGCGCCCCCCGAGGCGAGTCCGCTTCTCTCACCTGCGGCCACCCTCCCACGCCGAGGGACACCTGCCCCCGGCCCCCTCAGCCTACACGGGGCAGGGCCCGCTCCCCCGGCCCTCCGAGGGAGGCGCTGCCAAGAGGGGAAAACGAAAGAGGGTCAGCGGCACCTCCTTCCCGCCGGAGGAGAGGCTCATCCGCCCCTTCCGACGCCCTGCCCGCGGGTAGAGGGTGCAGCCTCCCGCCCCTGCAGCCCCGCCGGCCCGGGGCCCGGCCTGCGGCCCCGGCCGGTCCCAGGCTGACCCCGCCGCCGCCTCCCCGCCCCGACACCCCCCAGCGGAGGGAGCGCAGCCGCCTCCGGCCCCTTCGTCCTCCACCTCCTCCTCCGGGGGGAGGGGGGGGAAACTCGGCCGGCCTCGCCGCCCCCCCCCGCCCCGGTCCGGCCAGAGGCCCCTCGATCGGCCCGGCACCGACCTGGTGGAGAGCGGTGAGCCCGTCTACATTGGCGTAGTTGATGTCGGCGCCTCGCTCCAGCAGTCGCAGCACCTCCTCTGTGTCTCCGCTGGAGCAGGCAGCCAAAAAGACGGCGCCGTCGTCGAACTTCACCTTGGTCTTCTTGCGCTTGACCACGGGCGGCTCCAGGTCGGTCTCGGAGCCGATCCAGCGCTTCAGCTGCTCGTTCCGCTTCTGCTTGGCGTCCGCCATCTTCATCCCCCGCTCGCACCGGCCCCCTCAGCCACGGCCGCGCCGAGCGTACACTTTATACCGCCACTATCCCACAGCGCACCGCGGCCGCGCGCGCTCACCCGCCTAGGGAGGGCGCTGGGCGGGCGGGGAGCGCAGGGGCGGGGCCGCGGCCGCCTCGTTAGCATAACCTCGCGAGATTACCGGCGGGGGACCGGGCCCGGCCTGGGAGTGGGACAGGAGTGGGAATGGGAGGGGAAGGGAGTGGGAGAGGGACAGGTACAGGAGTGGACGTGGGAGCGAGAATGGGAATGGTTTTGGGGGAAGAGTGGAAGTGGGCGTGGGCATGGGCATGGACATGGGACTGGGAATGGGAGTGGGGGGGGAGTGGGGGAGGAGTGGGAGAGGGAGAGGGAGAGGGACAGGGACAGGACTGGGAGAGGGAGAGGGACAGGAATGGGCGTGGGCATGGGAGTGGGAATGGGTATGGGTGTGGGAGAGGAGTGGGAGTGCAGCCCCGTCTCTGTCGCGCAGATTACCTGGAGGCGCTGCCCGTCCCTGCCTGCGATGTCTGTTAATACTTTTGTTTGTGCCTGCACTGGCAAGCGGGGTACATGCAGCCACTTTACGGGGAAAAAGGAAATACAAGGAACGACTTGCTTGGGGGTCCTTCGTTTTGGGACGTTAGACGCGACCACGTCAGGCCAGCTTGATGTACAAATCACCAAACTCCCATTTGCCTCTAGACCTTAGGGGGCCCCCGAGGAAGCTGGAGAGAGACTCCTTGTCAGGAACAGAAGTGATAGAACCAGGAGTAATGGCTACAAATTAGACTATATATTTTGAATAAATTCTTTATGGTGAGTGTGGCGAGACATTGCAACAGGCTGCCCAGGGAGGTTGTGGATGCCCCAGCCCTGGCACTGGTTGAAGCCAATTTGGATAAGGCCTTGACCAACCTGGTCTAGTGGGAGGTGTCACTGCCTGTGGCAGGGGATTGGGATTAGATGATTTTTAAGATCCAGTCCAACCCCATAACATTCTGTGATTCTGTCATTCTACATGGCAGTGGACAAAGCCCTGTGCTTATTGTCCATTTCACTTACAGTTCATTTCTATTATGTCAAAACCTGGGGGTAGCACAGTCATCCTTTCACTTGGGAGAAAGCAAGTAGTTACAAACCATTCAGCATTTGAAGATACAAAGACTAAAATGTTTTTGTTCAGAGTTGCAACTTCTAGGAACCAAATTATTACAGATAAGGTTTTCTCTATGCACAGCATGTTTTCTTTAGCTAAAAGCAGTATGTATTTTGCTTTAAATGCAATAGTCTCTGAGGATAAAATGTGGGTTTGAACTTACTGGAAAATAAGTTTTATTTTCAACTAATTATAGGAAGCAAAGTATAGTTGGAGAGAGTCACCAAACCTCATACACTTCAAATATTGCATGATTTGTGCTTTTCTAATTATAATGTCTCCTTTTGGTGGGCAGTCTTGCAGCCGACTCGGGCTCTTATTGCCAATTTTATTGATAAAGATGTCAGTGACATTTCACAAGAAGTAGTAGTTGCAAAGTACCTGCAGCAACGTGCTGCTTGTAATGTCTTTCAGAACAGATTTTCATCTGGAGATATTTGCATAACATCCATCAGACTTACTCATACAGCAGTGCATGAGATACATGCACTGACAGTTTGCAGGCGTAATGTGATTGAGAACAAAAGACAACATCTAGTAGTCAAGATGAAAGATTTGACAGGGAAAGATTTGCAGTCGAAGTAGGTGGATGAGAGATTACCTGGCACCTAATTTATACCTTCCCCTTGGCAGCCTGTGGGACTATCCAGGGGTACATTTTAGATTCCTGAATTTGAAAACACAGCTTACTGCAGACTTCAAAACCAGTCTTAGCAGTGTTTATTACTCACACGAGTGATTTAGTTGTGCTTTGGCCTAGCACTGATGCCATCAGCTTGGCATGGAGAGTTACCAGTCAGGGGGCTTGCCTGCACCACCCAATCCATGTATAAGGAGGGAATTTGTGCAGGCTCCCGCCCCCTGCTGTGGCCTTGTCCTTGTGGGCAAACTCCCCTGGGGACAGACTCTCAACCCAGTGCCATTTCCTATATGTATTTCCTATATATATTTCTGACTATAACCCAGAAAAAGGTAATGCAAGATAAAAGCTGCATTCTCCTGCCCCAGATGTCTCAGGTGTTTTACAAGTCACCTCTCCAACATGCTGCTTCTCTCTTAGTTGGCTGTCTGAAAATCTGACTCTTCAAGAGCCCTCATAGCTGAAGAATGTAATATACTGATTTCAGCAAACAATATTTAAATAGAATGCTTTATTAGCAGCAAAGTAATTCTAGGCAAATCAATAGGCACGTGTTCAAAATGCACTCTCCCAGGAATTTCAGTGTCATGGAGCATGTTTCTACATTTTCATCAGAGCTCCTGTCCGCTCTCCTTGATTTCAGTTTTCCAGCTCAGCTTTTTCTTTCTGGTCATGGATCCTCTTTTAACCCCAACCTGCTCTTCTTGGCTTGTTAGTGAAATGCAGAGGTTCTGCGGCTCAATTTTGGTCTTTAGTATCTTACAGTTAGTTTGGTTTTAAAAACCAGATCTCATACTTTCCTTTTATTCTTCTTTCCAGGGAAGATTTTTCACTGATTCAGCTCCAGCTTTTCAGAGAACTTCAGCAAATATTTTTCCATACACTGCAGCTATTTGTATGTTCCACATTTTGACATTATTTTCCTTGACTTTTTAATTTTTTTGGATTGCACTTCATGGTTGGGAGTTATGTTTGAGGGTTTTTGCAGACATTATGCCCAAGATATAACTCATCTGTACAGTCAGCTGAAACTCAGATATTCCATATATATGGCATATAAATGTCTTTTGGAGATAGCTGTGTGCTCTGTTGGAAATTATATGTGGTTCTTAAATCTAGGAAGGCAAATGGTCTTCCTAAAGCAAAAAGCAGAGCTGTCATTCATGTAAACTAGTTAATTTCTGCAAGTGTTTGCACTTCGAGAATAATAATAATAATAATAATAATAATAATAATAATAATAATAACAATAATATTTTTTTAATTTCTCATTTTTCCTATCTCATATCTCCCATAAGTGTTTGTAATTTCAATAACAAAGGCATTTGGGCCATATTTTTTACCCCATCCTAATGCCGTTCTACCCCATGTCTAATGTAATTCCATTTCATTGTAAAATCGGTGTAGCTGAGAGAAGATGAGACTGTCTACAGTTTCTAATTCTGTACTAATTGAGATAAACATATGTAAATACCAATAATATTTCTGTAGAAATATGAAATTCTTTTCCTATTATCTGCCTAAGCATGGAATGTTCAATTCATTTGTGCAGAGGATTAGAGCAAACATATATTAAAGCTGTCTTTGAAGACGACATTAAAAATGAGTATCAAATTAATTCTGGAAGAGTCACTACTGCAAGAGAGTATCACAAGAGTGGATTAGATAACTACACAAGTGTGCATGTGTGTTTACAATAATCACAGTATGCTAACAAGAGACGCTTAACCATTTCAGCTACATTATGGGTGCAACTTAAGGACACACTAATTTAGACCTAGTTTTATCAGGTTTTTTTATCTATCACTACCAGACTACCCAACACACTAATTGTGCTTTTAAATCCTTTGTTTGCATGTATATACACAGCACTAAAGGTGATTAAGTATGTCATTTTCCACATACAAATATTAGCAGTGAATTCAGTAGACTGCTTTTCTGCAGAGGTAACCATGTAAACATTTTCAGAGTATCTCTGTGTATACATATTTCCAGTTAATTTAACAACAGGCTTCAAGTGATCAATACAATGATTTAGCAATGAGATTGCTATCAGTGTGCTTTCTGGTTTCCCTTTTTTTCTTAAAAGCATTACAACTGTTGTTCAAAGCTATTTCACACAGGCTTCTAGACAACAGAAGTTCACAGATGAAGCTTTTGCACTACCCAAAATCATCATTTTATGGGATGCAGAATTTTTGTTCTGACCTCCAACTGGATAATTGCTGTCTTTTCTCTCATTTTGAACAGCATTACACACAGTGTGGCTGCTAAAAATTTTGTCTTAACATTTTTCTCTCCCCATTGAAGGAAAATTAATACGTCAAAGTTAATGTCATCAATTCCAGCTCTGGGGAAAAAAAGGTAATTTAAAGGATAGTGACAAATATTGCATATATATATGGGGACAAAACTTTCTAATAAATTTAACAGATTCTTACAAAGAATCATGGATGGTAAAATGAGAGATAGGAAAACAAAATATAAAAGTATCTTTTGACATGAAAACACCATGACAGAGATACTTATCATAAGAATAAGGCATTTCTTTCATTGTTTGACTTGATAGTCATAGGTTTTCTGTCCTTAAATCTGATGTATTCTCTACCCTGAGAGTGTGACACACCCACACATGTAACAATGAAATCTCTGGTACAATCTTTGTGCAGAAAAAAAGAGGTAAGAGGACAATGCACAAATTGCTATCAAAATTTTCAAATAAACTACAGAAGAAGCAGACTTCTTGCTTTTTAGTCAGTTCTGAGTAAGATTCTTATACAGAAACTCCACATTTCAAGGTGGGTTGCTTTTTGATGCTGCATAACTCTGAGTCACCAAAACCGAAACTAAAACTACCATAGCAACCAGAGCACAGATGCAGTTCTGAATTGGATTTGCAATGGTGTATTCTCCCAGCACCTTCCATGAGCTTCACACAGATTGGTGTCTCTATATTCCTGAATGGCAATGCAAGCTAACATTAAACTTGACTCACATAGAGATCCTCTAACATATTTTTATGTGTACCCATCTGTTAAACCAGCATTTGTTCTATGGACAATTTCAACAGTACATGGATTAAGCTAAAAATAGTTGTTTTGGCTAGCAAAAAAGTAACAGTATGTCCTTTAGAAATAGGAAAATACACTTATTTATAAATTTGACTTTATAAAATCATCCTTACTTTCAAGTAAATTTAAGTTTTGTCTAGTCATGTAATTAAAAAAAAAGAACTGAGCCATATGTTGTGTAACAGAAATATAGGTACTCTGTTTCAATCCAATCTGTGCAGTCCTGGGAATACTGCATATGTATGGATGCAGACACAGTGTTAGACACTGCCATTACAGTTGTCCATTTTGTCCTCTTGGTATTGAAAACAAGTATCTTTGATTTGTTTTGCCGTTTTAAAGGCCACAAAACCTTATAGCAGCTTTTATGAACCTCTGTTCAATTTTCTGAAGGTAAAGTGTTTCTTTCCCACTCGTGTGCGTGGCTTGAGTCAAGGAGAATGCTGCTGAAACACACAATTTAAATACTGAGGGGGAATGGAATGACCTGTCCCTCTGAAATGCATTCAAGTTGTTCCCTGTGAGCTGCATTCTGAACATATCACAGCTGGGAAACATACTTCCAGGGCTGCAGGAGAATGTTTTGGACAAATAGAAATGAAAGAAATCCTATTCCAGCTTCTCACTCACAATGCAGCTAAACATACACTCAATGGTTATTGACATCCATGACATATTTCTGCCTTTCTGCTACCAGAAGGTTTATGAATTCTCTTTTAAATATTTGTTTTGATATATGAATGTGCCATTTCTCTAAATTAAAAATACTAAAATCTGTATGTGGCTGAACAATTGGCTTGGCTTGGATTTTGGGCATCTAGGAGTATGCCTTGCTGCTCATGGTGCCTACAGGCTCTATTTTTGTGAGCATATGGCATAAGTGCACACTCACATCATGATTAGTCTTAGCAATGCAGTAACACAAGTGACATACCTGTATCATGTAAAAATAATGTCATCCTTTAGTCTATTCAGACAGCCACTAAAATGAGGAGTTTTTTAAGAGAGAGGACTGACTGTTGGCATACAGCAATGCTTATTTACAAGTATATTCATAGAGACCTGTGTCTCTGAATACAATAGAAACAAGCAACTGAAAGCAGTTTTCCTGCTCAGAATCACTTCTTCTAGTAGTTGATTGTCCTAATAAACACTTCTACTGTTTTTCTTTCCCCTGTATTTGTTACAAGCCCTTCATTTGCTGTGGAAATCTACTTTTGTAGGTAGCTTCTCACACTACAGCTCAACTGATCAGACTTCATCCCAAACCATCAAGTGACTTCTTTGGTGGCCTCCTATTTTTCCCTAGCATAAGGCTGTAAAAAAATTCAATAGCTTCATCTTGTCAGTACAAAAGAAGAGTTACTTAATTTAGACAATAATCTGAGGCAAAATTACAGCAGCTACTAATGTAACACTAAGGCACTCCAGAAACTTTAATGTCTATATCATAAATGCAGAGATGTATGTGTTAGAATCTTCTTAAATTATTTCTGGTTTGATAGGCTTGTGACTTTCAATTCCCATCTGATGAAATTGCATTTCCTAACCATTCCAATATTGGCACGCAACTCCCCCATTCATCACGGTAACTCAAAATACTTGAGAAAGGACCTGTAAAATTAACTTTCCTTTTAGTAGATGTTTATGTAACTCAAGACCATATTCTTTTCACCAAAGCATTATTTAGCCACTAAGCATAAGATGAGGAAAAGGCTGTAACCTCTAGATTTTAACCAATTTTTTTTATTTCCCTCTCTTTGCCTGAGAGAAAGACATGTCTTCTAGCATTTTCTCAGAGACCTAGGCTAAGGTTTCACTAGATAATGAAGATATTCTGGCAGGTTACTGCCATGGAAAAAGTCCTATCCTCCTTTTTCTGTACTGCCCATTCCCTACCTCTGGATGCACGGATGCCCTTCCCAATCTTTTCCCAGGCTTTGATGTTTGTTTGACACCTGAATGAGTTGACTGTGCTGGCAGACTATTTACTTCTTGGCTCAGCTAGTTTTCTGCTGGTCTAGCAAACAGAACAAATATATCAAAGGGTGACAAGAGGCTTCCAGAAGAGTTGGGAATATGTGACCAGGCCTGAGGAAGGACAGAATCACTCTTCTCAGAAGCAGGAATACATTATGTAGGCTCAACCATCACAAGAAATCTCCCCTGTAGTTTGAGCTGTCACCATTAAATCATTATTTTTTCATGTCTGGGAAGGTTTCTTTAATGCTTTGGTGCCCTTTGGACTTGGATTCTGACATGTGGAAAATAAATCTGCTAACTTGAGTATGGCAAGCAAGCACTGCCTTTGTCTTCTCTGTGGAGATAATGTATCTGTCTTCATCAGAATATAAAATTTTAAATGTAATTGTTTTAATTATTTTTATTATTAACATTTTGATAACTTATTTAGGACTGTGGGCTGATAAGTAGAATAAATAACAGGAACTTGTAACATTCCTGATTGTGCACCTGAATCTTGATTTTATATGGGATAAATAACTTAGAATTATTAATATATCATTTCTGACCTCAGTTTCTATTTGAGCCTCAGGAGCTGAATAAAGAAATTTGATCACATTAATTAGAATCCTTCCACTCCCACTATTCACAATTTAAGATCTAAAATATTTAAATTAAAGCCTTATTAAATATATAATAGTCTGCCAGAGATTCAGCACCCAAAACTGCACCTTCTTTTGCAGTGGGAATTTTTATTGAGCGAAGAGTGCTCTGAAAAAATGCAAACATTCTTGCATGTTGATAACACAAAAGTGATTTCTGTGCTAAATGTCTGTGTTACAATTCTGTGGGTTCCCATGTATAAAAAAGGTAGAGTTCACATAATTTTGAATTTGTACATAGTATTAAATCTTATGATCTTTATAAAATCACTTCATAAAATCCCAGTAAAATAAATAGCAAACAATTACTTCAAAAGGATCCAGTCCTACTCCGTCACCACTTGCATTTAGATAAGATTATATAGGAGGTCTAACTACTATAGAAAACAGTGTAAAACAACAATAATGTCTTAAAGCACAATTACTATATCTTCTTTTTGTAAAAAAGCTAATCCATAATTAAAATTCAAAATTTATGTCACTGCCTTTCTGCATTGCATATTTCCAAAGATTCTTACTTTCAAAAAGATGCCATGCAGTTCCCCACAAAAAATAGAAATATCCTGCAACCGTATCCTGCGTACAATCACTATTGTATAAACTCACACTTCTCTGCAGCAGCAGTAAGCACAAAGGAAAATATATTTTGTATTGTTTTATACCCCAAATATGTGCAGTAGTTTTAATGACTTTTTCTTCCAGAAGTATAGTAATTGTGTAGGTAATACATAGAGGTCACCTTGGACACTTGCTCTGTCTAGAGAATGCCTTAAAGTATTAATTTGTTTTTAATTAAAATAGTCAAGGCTCAGTTTAGAAACTACTACTTGTTTTAGTGACTTTGTATTAGCTCCCAATAATATCCCACTGAATCCCACTGGACTTTCTTATGCAAGTAAATGATTTCCAGTATTAGTTCCAAAATCTGTAATTTAATTATGTGTTAACTTATGAGGGGGTTATACAACACACCAACAATTTCCAGCCTATTTATTCAGGTTAAACATATTATAGCAGAGTTGGAATCTCATTCCCCTGTTATATAATGTTCCCACAGATTCACACTTTAGCTTTAATAAAGAGATGAGGATCAGCCCTCAAAGAAGCAATTACCCCACGCGGTCCTCGTAAGTAGAGAGATAAAGCTAAATATAATATGAAGCATGCCATTTGCCCATACAGTGTTTAATGAAGTCCATACCATAATCAAAACATAATTAAACAAAACCAGGCAGTTACCTAGAAACAAAAGCACAAAAATCTCTCTCTCTCTCTCTCTCTCTCTCTCTGTCACATGCCTGAAAGCATTTATGGCCAGATCCTGCCACTGCGTCCTTGCTCACATCGTGCAGTGATGAGCATTGAGGCCCATTGAGGCGCATTGAGGTACTCAGGTGTAGCTGCTGTGTCCCTGGAGACCCCAGGGGGAGATGACTTAGAAAAGGAGCCCCCAAAGGGGCTAGGAACCCCCTGGAAAGTGGAGTGACCATGGTTTAACCCAGGACAAACCAGAGTAGCCACTGCTAGTGTCCATCATCTCCTCCCTCCCCCTAAGAGCATTTGTACTATTCCATGTTATCTCCTGGGCCCCTTTCTTCCCCATCCCATAGGACCAAGTAACCCTGGACCTTCCCTACACTCCCCCAGAACCCCTGGTGATTGGTTGTATGAGATAACTCTTAAGGCTGTGTCTGAGGGCCCCTCACCCTCTTGGATTCCTGCCTCCCCTCTGTGTTGAGCTTCCTGCAATAAAGCCACTCAGAATTACAGGCACACCAAGGGCCCTCTCGTTATTCTCTTCAGCTGATAGCTAAACCGAGCTCAGTCCCTGCACCACCAACACAGTCTGCAGTTTCTCTGGCTAAGTGTCTAGAAGATGCTGCCAGAGTGCCCTGGGGACAGGGGCACTCCTGGAAATACAGCCAGCTGGAATCTGTCGTACTTCGCTGGGCTGGACAGAGGAAACAGCGAGCTATAC
This sequence comes from Eopsaltria australis, assembly GCA_034509425.1. Taxonomy (NCBI): domain Eukaryota; kingdom Metazoa; phylum Chordata; class Aves; order Passeriformes; family Petroicidae; genus Eopsaltria; species Eopsaltria australis. The sequence continues at coordinate 680,726 of JAVTVJ010000521.1, forward strand.
TCAGGTATTAAAAACAATTTGGAAATTAATAAATGCTTTATTTGCTTTTAAAGCTGCCATAAAATAGGCAGCCTTTAGATTCAATATTTGCTTTAATGATTCCAGTGTATGGTGGCTTTGTTAGGTTTGTGTTGCCTGGGTTGGGTGCAAGCTATGTAAGCACAGAGCTCAGCTTAAGCTACAAAATTCCAGTAGTCTAAATTAAATCTAGCCTAACTTAGTTTACACTTGAACTCCGCTTATATTACTACCAGTAGCCAAACTAGTTAGCTTTAAGGTAGTTCAAGCACATCTTTCTGCTGTTGATATTTCATCTGCTGGTGTGAAAGTTACACAGGATCAAATCATCAGCTGGTGTAAAATTATTGTAACTACCGTGGATAAAGGCCTAAATTTCAAATTCTAGTACTTTAGAAATAAGATTTGTGTCACATTTACAGAAATACAGATTTTGAGGAAGTCTGGACTAATTCTACTGAAACAAACAGTGACACCTAATTCACTGTATTGGGCCTGGCTAAGATGGAGTTCATTTCCTCATAGCACCCCTCACAGTGCTATGCTTTGCATTGGCAGCTAGAAAGGTCTTGAAAACACCTCACTATTTTGGCTACAGCATCAGTGCTGTTTTCTCCAAGGCTGCCCTCCATCAGTAGGCTGGGGTAAGAGGCTGGGAGGGGACACAACCAGGCCAGCTGACCTACATTGCCCAAAGGGATCTTCCATACCATATGATGTCAGCTCAGATATAAAAGCTAAGGAAACAAGAAGGAGGAAGAGGAGAGCATTCATTATTTACAACGTTTGCCTTTTGGAGCAATCACTATGCATGCCAAAGCCCTGCTTCCTGGACAATGGAAAGTAGAGAATAAAGTTACCTTTTTCCTCTTGCTTGCACACACACAGACTTTCACTTTTGCTTTAGTAAACTGCCTTACCTCAACCTATGAGTAATTTCTGATCTTATTTTCTCTCCCCTGTCCAGCTGAGAAGGGGGAGTGATAGGCAAGCTTGGTATCCAGCCAAGGTCAACCCACCACAGTCAAAAAGTGTGCTTCAGACTACGATTTGCTTGATACCCAAATTAATGAAATGCAATTGTTATGCTTCATCTAAATGGCATGGTCAACACAGATAACATTCACAGATAAAGTATAACCAGTTTTTGGAAAGTTTAGTAGAAATCTTTCTGCCTTGGTCCTCTCCAACCTGCACAGCAAATTTCTGTCTGCCTATGTATCACAGAGGATACTGCTCAATATCTGGGCAAACACTGGAGATATGTGAACAGTGTGTCTCTACTTGGTATCTCAATTTAATCTGTGCCCTGACAGTTAGTTCAGGTTTACACAGTATGTCTAAGTGAGCAAGTACAGACAGAGATGGATACAGTTTGTCTGTGATCCAAGCTGCTGCATATCTTGTCTGGTTATAAAAGAGCTCTCCCTTTCAGGTAATGTAGGTGTACAGCTTTGAGACCAAAGCTGGCTTGTTTCTGCCCGGCTTGGAGCACCAGCAAAACAAGCTGCTGTCTGTCTGCACCTGTCTGTGAAGACTATTATGACGGGACATGGGAGTTACAAGACTCACAGTGAGGCCCTGGGGTTTGAGTCTGGGTGGAGGCAAGAGCTGGGTGATATAATTAAGGCAATCTGAAATCAAAAAACCAGAGACGTGTAATGTTCATTAGCCTAACAGAGTAAGGCAGGCATATGGTTGGAAGTAGGGTTTGGCACCAGGAAGTTCGCACGCACTTTGACAAGAGCATAGCTGAACTTCAGATGGAGCCAGAAAAGCAGGGAGTGTAATTCATGAGGTGAGTCCAGAAGGAGCAGAGAGAGCAACAGCAAGGACAGATGGCTTGGTGCAGAACTACAAATGAACAGGTGGTGAATGCCAGCAGGATCCTGAACAGTGAAGCCAAAGACAACAACAGAGACCCTGAGGCAAGGCAGAGAACAGAGTTCAAGCCACTGCACTTGCTCTCAGGACATCTTTTGTATACACCCTATCTGCCAACAGCTAATGACCTCTGTCTGCTGGCTGTAACACCTGTTTTGGGAGCTGGGTCCACTTCCCAAGGGCACAGCACCCAATGGCTGGCTGCATGAGACAAGAGTCATCCTCCTCGGCTAGTCATTGCAGAGTCATACCTAGAAGGGAATGCATTCATTAACTTTAGTGAAGTTAGAGGAGGACTGTAAAGAAATCTGTGGAACATTTGTTTTCATACAATATTAATCTGTATAATAAGGTGCAATCATGTAATGCTCCCATTGAAACCTCTAAGCCCTAGTAGGTATACATATGCTTACATGTACACTAATTAAATAAGCATATACTTTTTAGGCCTCTATTTCAGCATAAGCAGGAACCTTAATTTTTAAGGGGATGAAAAGATGTAGTAAACTGGAATTGGGCATATCCCAGCCTGTAGGGCTGAAGGTGGTACAAGGAGATGGGTTAGCTCTCTGGCATGTGTGTCAGTCATTATAATAAAACCTTTTGCTGCCGTTTTGTACATATTTGCACACTGCCTGTGAAATGGCTGCTGGGAGATTATGATATTTGTATTAATCCAACCAAATGCATGTAACTACAGTTCTGTCTGTAGCACCTATTGCTCTTGTGAAGTGTAACAGAACTGGATGCAAGTATTTTTCCCTTGGCACATCTGCTTCTAGATGGAAAGCTGCAAAGCTTGCACATATATATATCTATATATCTATATATGTATGTCTGACAGAAGCTTGACTTCTGCCAAAGTGCCATTTGACCCTATGCCAGCTTTTGGCTTTTCAAAACCAAAAAGCTTTTGGCCTTTCCATTTAGACAGTGACCAGTTCATCCCCAGCTCTCTTTTAGACTTATAAGCTATTAATAAGACTAGTTATTTTCAGCAGTGAGATGGGTTTTTCAGGGTGGGATGTTACTACATAATTATAAATGTACATAGGAAAGTCTAAGTAAAGAGAATTAGCCAGCATGCTGAATTATCCCCATTTGCTTGTTTCTCTCAGATAGTTTCTTCAAACAGATGTTTGTTTCTTTCAGTAACATACATAAAATTGTAAAATGTACTCACAGTAACATCTTCTGAATTTATTGACAGTGATTTTTGTTTATCCCAGGACAAAAACAGAAAAACCAAAACAAAAGAACAAGAAAGCACAACAATTTCGAATAATTTTTGAATTTTTTTCACCTTAAATAAGGAAATAAAAAAGGTAGTGTCGTATCTTACATCATGTTTAGGATACATATCCAAAGCAAATGTGAGGTTTCCAGTGCTTTTTGTTTTTTCAGATGACTTTATCATGTTCCAGTAAACAGATTGTAATCATGTCTTATCCTTGCTCTAGCTGGAGGCTTTGCCAGGTCTTTTCTTTTTAAAGCAAGGACTCTCCTGTTTGCTTTTTATCAAGTAGTTAAAAAAGGAAATAATCATAAAGCTTTAGAATTATTTTGCTCTGGTTCTACAACCTAAAAAATCTATCGTATCAGATTTAAGAATCACATGGGTCTCTCCTGGAACTGTACAAATATAATTGATTTTCTATAATTTTTAATGTATTAAAATGCATTAATACTCTCTTTTAATGCACTTTTACATCCTAACCATCTTAATTCTACTGACAGTAGGCTTAGTTCTCTGTTGCTCTGTGTTAGAGAGTATTTACACAATCTGAGTTCAGTCAGCAAAGGCAGATGATCAGCAGCCTTCCAGAAAGGTCTTTCCCTTTCCAGTGACCATAGAGTCCAAGGAGACTGCTCCCCTAAAATGGGTGCCTGAAGTCAGGCAGCACTAATATCACCTACTTCACACTCATTTAAACCAACAAAATACAAATGCAAAGTGGAATGACAGGTCTTGACTTCTGGTGGGATTATTTTGAATATTCCCATTACATTTTCCATGCACTCCTTTACGTGGTCGGACAGTGAATCAAGCTCTTTCAATTATATGTCGGCCTGCAACTGATATGACTAAAGGAAGCAGAATCCAAAGCCTCACCTTGCAGAGAAGCACCTGAAAGAAATTATTATTCACAGCTTTAACTACAGCCCTTGTATTTCCATGGCTTTCACTGTTGATCCCATGATTTATAGATCTGTTTTGGAAATGTGTGTCATTAGAGAATCTGACTCCCAGTTCGATATTCCATAGTGGGCTGCATGCTACTGTATGTTGGTCACATTTGCATCGATGGTTCAATGCAATAGGAGCAGATCAGCAGCTGGAAATGGCTGGTAGTGAGTCCTCCATTTAAAGAATCATAGAATAATTTAGGTTGGAAATGACTTCTAAGATCATTTAGTCTAACCATTAAGCCAGCATGGCCAACTGCACCACTAAACCATGTCCCTAAGTGCCACTTCCATAGTGACTCAATCACTTCCCTGGGATACATACATATGTGCATGTTACCTTAGATCAGATTTACTGTGGTGCTTGAACTATTTTGAGGTTTATATTGTGGGTGGTGCCTACCATACATGTGGTTCAGAATCCTTCTGCTCTAATTACGGTGGCAGTGCAGCTGGTACACTTTTGGAGTGAAAGTTAAAGTTTCATTTCCCCCACAAAGAATATCTTCTGTATTCACCAAACTTGGTCTGTAAACCAAGCCAATATAGAGTGAGTGAGGATGATCAGAGCATTGACTTTAAAACTTCACCACTTTTCTGAATAAAAATGCAGCTGGAGATGCAGCTTCTAGATACTGAAGATTGCCTACTGAGACTGTTCCTGCTCCACTATTCAGTGACCAAATCCTCAGCAGCATAAGGACCACTGCCTTTAATTAAAATACATGTGATATTTCTGCATATCTGGCCCATGAACTACATCCCTCTATCTCAGCACCGCTAAAGCTGGCATTTAGAATGATGGAAAGCAGTTGGAGAATTTCAGTCTTTCCCTTTACTTTGCTATGTGACATTCATTTGTGAATAATGTGCATAGTATATACAGCTATCCTAGGTCTTAAATTCAGGAAGAACTAATTTTTAAACAGCTGAAGACAGATGCTTGCTTTAATTTTTTGGAAGAAAATATGACATAAATTACTGTGAAGATTTATTGATAATAATCTAAAACCTTGTGTTTAGCTAAATATGCCTCTAATAAATCACCCTTAATATTCTTACATTTCTAATGTTTCAGAAAAATTTGCTGCTGTCCCAAGGCATTAACTTTTTGGTCTGACAATGAGAGCATTTTGCTTCCAGCTCATTTAAAGTAGATTCATCCAGCCATCTCTTTGGCACCCAGGCATTCAGGAACCTAGAGCAAGTCAGGGAAAAAAATTCTCTCTGATTTGCACTGTTGAAGAAGATCTGTAGGCTGAGAGTGAGCAGTGTCTATATAAACTGAGATATGAAGACAGGTTTTCTGATAGATGGAATTAATGTTTCAGAGTCTGTGGATTGTAGACCACAAACAGTAGAAGCAGAGAGATATCTTGTCAATTTGATTGTCAGCAGCCTGTTTGCATGCATAACTACAGTTTCTATGGTATAGTGATGAGTAGTGAAGATGGGCATATTCTAAAAGGTATTCTCAGAATAACAAAGAAGACTGCTACCATTTAGCAAACCTGATGTGGCTGCTGTTACATATAGGTTGGTAAGGTTTAACCACACTTATTTTACCAGTAGAACTACCCCTGGTTTGGCATTTACTTCCATGTTGCAATCTGAAGTCTGGTTTTGGTAAAATATCAAATTTTTCTTGCTGACTTAATAAAACCAGCTGACACAAATCACCTTTTAATTCTTTTCCTTTAGTGCACATTGGGATGCTGCATTAATTATCAGTGATTGATCCTTCACACACGATGCCTATGTTCCTATAACTGGGACTGTTCATGTTATTGACTTGCACGCTATGGCCCAAAGTCACAGCAATTACATCTCAAAGCCCTACTTTCCCTCCATAAAATTTCCAGTGTTTTAAAAATGCCTTGTTCTCAGAAACCCATTTGAAGTCTAGCTCCTTGACTTTCTCAGGAAAGAAGCCCTGAACTTCTTCAGTCCATGTGGAGAAGAATCAGCAATAAACTTGGCTGCAAAACAGCCCCGGGAATAATGATGAAACTCTGGCAGTATTATCACTCTGAAATATCCCATTGCACAGGTCCTTGATCCATTTCAATTTATTCCACTGATCCTTTGGCATCCTGACAAGCCAAATATCAGTCAGAATCACAAGTATAGGCAGTTATCTCATCACTGTTGACATCCATCAGTCCCTTGGTCATGTCCTTCATGTGTTCATAATGCTGGGATTTTCTGAACTGTCCTGAATGAGCCATCTAAAGCAAATTAAATACTTCTAATTATATCCTTATGGAAAAACTTTAAAGAGTTTTCTCATTTACAGTTTTCTTCTTGTTCATCAGATATTTCTCAGTGGCCTTCCTGTCCTATGCTTGAAAAGCAAGTATAGAAACTTAACTGGAAGAAAGAAGAAAGAAGAAAAAAAGGAGGACAATCTCTAACTTGATCAAAAGTGTGCAGAAGCTAAGAAGTGAAGGCAGTAAGTTTACAAAAGAGGGCAGAAGGACTAGAAGCTGATTCAGGAGGCATACAAGATGTTTGCAGCCTTCAAATACTGAACTTAAAACTTACTTGCCAGGCTCTACTGTATTGTATGGATATTTTTGTGATATAGGCAACAGCCATCTTCTGCCACATGATAACATCTTATGGCCAAACAACATCTTCTCACTTGTGTTTACACTTTGTACTCACTGCATGCTGACCACATTGTACCACTCACTGCATGCTGACCACTAAAGGTAATGATATTCTAAACTGTGATTCATATAAGAATGGTCAGCATCTTGAATCTTCTTCTTCATGGATAAAATCTTCATAGAAATGTCTGTGTTTGCTGTGATTTCTTATGTAGATGATGGTTTACTCAGGCTTTCAAAACTGGCATATTTATTTAAAACTAGCACTTCATTTAAAGTCTATATGCAAGCCAACTACACTGACACAAATTAGCACAAAGCAGACATTCCTCTGATTCTGACATAATATCAAAGCATGCCCTTAAGGCCTCCTCCAGGTGCACATCTCCACAGTCTGCTCTGGTAATTGCCTTTATGTCTGGCAGTGCAAAATCAGCAGTGATATTTTTGTCCCTGTCCTCATTCCTGGTAATATTTTCCTTTTTGTTTTACAAATCATCTGTAAAATGTAACATTCAAATATCACAACAAAAGTATTTTGGCTCACTTAGGCACAGTCTAATTATGAAGTGTTTCCAGCATCAGTCTACAAATACACATTAAACAGTCATTTTGCAAGGCACTGCAAAATCTCCAAGCTATGCTCATGTCTGCCTTTGCATCCCAGTGGCTACACAAAGAACAGGAAAAATAGGTGGTTCCTCAAATATTTGTTAGTCTGGCAACAACACCAATGTGCATGTGCCAATCTAGGAGGATGTTCCCTCTACGACTTTCAAAAATCTTAAAAAGATAGACTTTTTTTAATAAAGTTTTTTTTAAGTTAGTTTTTTTTAAATGAGAAAAATCTTTTGTTCTGAAGACTTATCATGAGTCTTCCTAACCAGTTATGTTCACAGGAATGATGTGTTTCCTTTGTTTCAATGACTTTTTCCCAACCCTGGCAATTTAGCTTTCTTTTCCATTGGTAAAGCAGGGAGGAGGCTGTGGCTGGAAAAGCTGTGATATTATTTCCTTCTAAATCACAGGGAGGCAAAGGGAAGCAAATTCATTGTGTTCCTCTGTTACTCACCCTGTATTGCCCCATGGTCACAATACCATGCAGACTTGGTAGCTTTGCAGTCTTAGATGAAATGCCTTAGGCCTTCCAGCTTCCACATAGTTACTGAAAAGCCAGGTAACAGCCTTCATCAGTGTCATCTCTTTTATCTTCATCAAAGCTCTCATTATTCAGGGGATGTCAAGTTGGAGGCTGGGGCTGAACTCTCCAAGAGTCATCCCCCATAACCTCTCTTCTCCTGGTGATTGTCAAGGCTTATGTGAATGTTCAGCCCCACTTCTCATGGCTTGTCTCGCAATCCCTGTAGATTTGCCTTACCAAGCATAGGTGTTACTTAAATTCTAGTAACATTCAGAAACTAATTTGTCGTCCACTGCAGTTATTCTCTAGGCTTTCATGGAATCACAGAATATGCTGAGTTGGAAGGGACCCATCAAGTCCAACTCCTGGTCATGTGGAGGAAAATTCAACAATTTTCCTGTTGAACTTATTCAAATAATAAAAAATTCCCAAAACAACACAACCCCCTGATGTTATACATCTCTGATACCAAAACATCTGTTGACCCGCATACCACTTGCATTTCTATGCAAATTAATGAAGAGAATGAAAATCATTACAGACTTACAAAGAAAACACAAAATGAAAGAGAAGATTACAGAAAGTGTAAGCAGGTGTGTAAGAACTTTTCCCCATGAGTCCCACAGCCTCCTGGTGCAGTGCCACACCAGGCATTGGAGTGCAGAAGCACTCCCTGTTCACCTGGTCTAGCCAAGCTGCAATGACAGAAGCATCCACAGTGGGTAAATGTCCTCAGGCCAACACCCCGAGTACTTGAAGATCAGCCAACTACAAGTGCGTCCTGCTCACTGTGTCTGAGAAGCTGAGCTCTGCCATAGCAAAGAGAAGATATTACAGCAAGCATTTTACTGCAATGCTCATAAGGTTTCTCTCCAAGTTGGATCTGCAGCTGCAGCTTGCTGATGCATGCAGAGCTGGCCAAGCTGGCCTCAGGGCAGAGCTAAAGCTGCATCTCAGAAGTGGATATATTTCACCTCTCTACTCCCTACAGTTTCGGAGAGCAAGTTTCCACCGTTCTAATTATTAATTTCCCACTCTTTAGAAACTCAATTCCTGCAAGGACAAAGCTGGTGGGTATTGTTCAGCTTGGAGTAGAGGAGATTGAGAGGAAACCTCCTAGCTGTGTACAGCTTTGTTACGAGGGCAAGTAGAGGGGCAGGCACTGATCTCAAGCCTGCCAAAATCCCTGAAGCATTTGAACAAGTCTCTCAGGCACATGATGTGATGCCTTGGGGTGGTCCTATTCAGGGCCAGCAGTTTGACTTGATCTTTGTGGGTCCCTTCCAATACAGGATATTCTCTGATCTCAGAAGGCATTCCTTTCCCCACCCAGGACCTGTCAGCTGCTGCTGACTGCCCCAAATGGCTACCACAGTCCAACACTACCACCTGGAAGAGTGAATTTTTTGTGTGGCTTAAGATACATTTTAATGGTAACATTTGCTTCTAATGGAGTTTCTCTCTGTACTAAGTCTGAAGCACATGTGATCAGTATGGGAACTGTCTGAGCCTCAGTCTGAGTTCCTATGTGCTTGCTAGCAAAAACACAGTGATTTTCTGAGCACATAATTTGGGAGAGAGTATAATTCCGAAAATAAAACTGAACTTGGTCACTTAAGCTTCTCCAGCATTAGCTACATCAAATTTCAAGAGCAATAGGAATGAGAAAAGCTTATTATTACAGTCAAAATGCCATTTTTTGAATGGTAACTACCATTCTGTCATTACAGAGATTATCAGAGCAGTGGTGTTGAGCTTGAAGAAAATAAATTCAGGCCAAAGACTACTGTCTTATTTAAGAGGAATGGAAATCTGAAAGTATTTAAATTACACCAACTTAAAATTGGCAGTGAAAATATATTCATAAGTCAAGATAATCTTTGTAAAACTCTAAAGCATCAACATATTTTACAATGCTTGTCTGCAGTTAAAGAAAATTTTTGATTTTTAACTGGAACCAGACAGAAAGAATAAAAAGCTTGTTTGCAAGAGACCTTCTGCTTGGAAAGGCAAATGTGGCAGCCATTATGTACTTAGCATTAATCACACTCTGTTTTGATGCTAGTTCTGCTGAAAACTGGGATGTTGGCCAAGGCATTGGGGTTATTCCCCTTTCTTTCCAAAATATTCCCTGAAATCTTTGACATCCAGAAGCCCCAGGTCAATATCTTGTTGGAGAGATGAAGCCACTAATTGTTTAGACTTCTGTCCACAGCATCAGGAAATGAGATTTGAACATGACCTCTCAGCCTAGGAGTGAGAGTGCCACAGCCTGAGCCACATTGACACATGTCCCCCCTACTCCTGCTGCCCAACAGTCCCAGTGAGAGAGAGGAGGGAGGGATGGATGGACAAATGGATGGACGGATGGACAGATGGATGGATGGCAGGCTGGATACACATACGCAAGCACGCAGACATAAAAGCACCCCACAAGAATAACTGAAAAAGAATGAAGGATGAAGTTGGATGTGTCAGTAGACCTTAGCACACACTTAGTATACACTTACACGGATTTAAAAAAAAAAAAGTCGGAATTGTGAGACCAAGCATATGTGATAGAAAATCCTTATAAACTCTTAGGCTTGCATGCTGGGGCAAATGTTTTCCCTGAGGCAATTTCTGAACAAACAGAACATGTGCAGGTGTCAGGGTGGGGCTACAATAATAATCCCCAAGGGCTATTGCATGTCTGTTTCACAAATTCTATGTTTTTAGGATTAAATCTTGTTAAAAAACTTCCATCAAAATAAATTTGCTTCAAGAGAAAATGCCCCTGTGATAAAGGACTTCTGTGAGAATGATCCATTTTCACAGTTCATTTTTTTTTTCATGGTTTCAAAGGTAGTTTCAACTAAAAACATTTCCTGACAGTCTTGACTCAGGAATTCACATTGCTGCAGGCTCCCTCTGCAAGGCAGAGTGACCTTTACAGCAGCATAGTCCCAGCCTGAGCTTTTTCCCACCCCCTCCTGCTACACAAAACCTTGGCTGAGACAGTGACAGTGCAAGTCTGGTTTAGCTCTGCTTGGCACCTGGAGTTGGGATCTGTGGAAAATGCTGATCTGAACTCAAGCTACTATCCAGAGTTAGACCCCAAGTTACCTTGTTTTTCTTGCTGTTTTAACCTCTTAGTTAAGTGAGCTTAGCTGTTACCAATTCCCCCGTAGATGCACCATAAACAGACAGTAGCAAGTTACTCAATGACTGCACAATGCTGTTACAGTCTTGCAATGACTTTCAAGGGAAATTAATTTTAGGAAAGCACTTAATGTATTTACATGCATCTTTTAATACAGTTTTGACATGGAAACAAGGAGGGGCCAACCTCTTATAACCAGCTCTTTGCTGACACAAAAAAAATCACTAGAAGATTGAGAACTCCCTCTCCGTATGCTTTTGAATAGACTCCTACTGACCTTCCCGTTTTAAAATATAAACTTCTGTTGGAAACACATAGCAATATTTTTCTTTGTTATGCAGCTGGTTCAAAGGTTTCCTTCTGCTGAATGTTTTCTCCTGCCTGTAAACCCTCTTTCCTGAAGGACATCTGAGTGAACTTTCCACTGTGAAATTTACCTGAGGAGCAGATAAAGTGGGGAGATAATTCCACTGAAAAAAGCCATGGAGTTATCCAATAATGCAATGTGAGTAGCAGTTAAAATATTAAGAAGAAACTTTTAAGCAGCAGCCCTCAAGAAGCCAGACTTGCATTTTCCTGTAACATCACTGAGGTCAATGGATTTACTTGAGATTTATGCTTATATGAAAGCAGATTCCTTTCACGTAAAAATGACTGTCAAATCCCTGATAAATGTATAAAAACAAAGATATTTCATAATCAAGATCACATGTAGGTAGCCCTATCTTTATGGGAGAACACAGATCATAACTGAAGGTGTAGAGGAATGCACAAAGTTATCTGTCTTGCTTGCAGTGTTATAGGCCATCCCAAAGCAAGGTCAGACTCACAGTTATGCATTAGTATGATTTGTTATGAAAAGTGGCATTTAAATATTTAAATGTACCAGGTCCTATGTGTTTAATTTCATTGTTTAATCATTGCATAGTTTCCCAACTAAGTCGTAGTTGGCACAGAGTGGTGGGTTGCTCTTTATTTATGTGCTGCTGCAGCTTTTCAGAGCTTTTCAGTGCTGGTGAGGCATTTCAGCTATACATTATTCCTTTTTTGCTCTTGAAGCTGTACATCAAGGTATGGAAACCTGCCACACTTTTCTTCCCTGGAACATGGGAAAAACAAGATATCCCAGTATATATTCAGCAGTGCCTATACAGAACTCCTTGCTCTTTTAGAGTACAGCTATAAATTTCTAGTTAATGTATCAAGCCAGGAGTAGGGCACAGAGTAGATATATAGCCTACTGATAATAACAGGAGTTGCATATATAAAAATATCTTGCACCACACTGAAGAAGCATTTTGAGGCATTTTTTCAGGTTGTAGCTACTGTGTAAGATAATAGGCTCCAACAAAAACCATAGATGGCATCCTAGCTGTCTCACTGTTGTATACACTAACAAACCTTTCTAACATCACATGCTTCATACAAAATAGGCATCCTCACTGGAGGAATGGGGTTGCCTGCTAAGGACTGCAACCCTGCTAGTGTCTGGTTTAAACAGACAGCAGATTAAACAATTGAGATAAAAATGTAAAACCAGAAATGTTTATACTAGTATTTCTGAGCACCAAAAGCTTAATAAAGTGAAGTCATAGGTGCTCCCACAATAAAATTTACTATGGTGTTTACAAAAAAAAAGCTGGAGGGCTGTAAGAACCAAATAAATGGAGGCAGAGGGGAAGACAGAACATGATTCAGGACAGAGATGAGAAAAGAAAGTAAAACATCATAATGCAAACATGCAACAAGCATTTGGAAGTAAGCTACTTGAAAATCAGTGTTAAGCAGTGTGGCTTTGAACATTTATTCAAATATTTGTTTCTGCTCTTGCTTTCCCTGCATACCAAGTGAAAGACCCTCTCAACAGGCCTTATTCTGATGGCTCTGAGGGAACGTGGGGTATATATCTCTCTCTGTATGCACGTGTAGGTTTGTATATATGTGTGTCTTGTCCTGGAAAAAGCTTCTAAGTGAGCTCTCTTTTTTCCCCAAGAGGATCATTCTATTTTTCCAGAGGAAAATCTGAAAAAAACCACCCCTAGCAACAAAACAATCCTGAAATCCACCCTTCCTTGTGCCTTATGTTTTGGACAACTTTTTTTTAGCATAGTGGTGGATGTTAAATTTACTCTTGCTGTACTGGCATTTGCTCATCTTTGGACTGTTGCAAGCATTTGGCTAATAGGGATATTTTAAAAATTAATTAATTAAGAATTTCAAATGTGCTCCTAAAACTTACATAAATTTATGTTGTAATTCTACCTCCATCTCCAGCATAACCTCAGTTTCTGTCACCTTGAAAGCCCCCACAAGGAATTACAGGCATTTTATGCAGAGTTCACATGAGGACAAGCCCTTTTCTTCCCTCCTAGTGAATCCTTGATTGCACTGTAACTAATGCAGCCTGCTGCATAGTTTTCTATAAACTCCTTGCAGAGGAACATGATTTGGGTAGGGCCAGGGCTTGTTTTCCCACAGAAATTGTGAGTTTATTGGCTGATACAAGCCAGATTAAAGTAGGGGTTTGACTGTCCACAGATATGTCAATTAAAACAACATCTTGAGTACAATTTGTTGTTAAACCAGTACGTAACTTGACTGAACTGGCCTCCAGCTTTGGCTTTGTGAGAGTGTTTATGCAGAGGGAGAGCTCTTTGCAGAGCCATGCACACAGCCTTGTCCATCCACATACAAACTTAGATGGAATGAAATTTATTTTTATCCAGGAGGACAGAGCTGCCCTGTAAGTACACAACAACATGGTTCCAGCTGCATCAGGCACACATCCAGATGGTTCTAATGGGGTGCCACTCTCCCCCTTTTCCATTGGAAAGGCACCACTGGAATGTACACCTAATAAATTTACTGATATTTACCACTGCAGGAATAACATTAATAGCATAAAATCTTTTTTTATAACTAAAAAACCAGGCTGATATTAAAAATCTCATGTACTAGGTTGGCAACTGCTGTTGCAGTTGTTCAGCTGTTGTGAAGACTACCTTCTTTCGGCAGTGGCCTTTTCTCTGCCTAAGCAATACAAAGAATTAAAAGTATATGGTTGTAGAAAACAATGTCTGGAAAATTATGTTTCTTTATTATCCATATTCTCTTCTAAGGCAAAACAAAAATAAATACTAAAACCCAATCTGCCCAGTCCCTGGTGACCTAGTAGTCTGTCCTGCAAAGATCTTCCCCAGAAACATTCTTTCGAAGATGGAGAGCTCTGCTTTAGATTAGACTGCCTAGTCCTGGAGCTCACACAACAGCCCTACTGAAAACAATTAAGTAATTTATACTTAGAAGCAACTGTGACCTTATCCAGACAAATACCTTCCCATTATTAGGACAAAAGAGACAGTATGTTGTTTTACTTTCTCTAATATTATCTGCTATAGTGGTATTTTTTTAATTATGGGAAATCAACTAAAAAATAACGTGTTGTCTAGCAACAAAGAAAACAGACACAAACAAAAGAAAAACAGAGTGACAGTTCTGCTTTTTATATTGTATACTTCTACTTTCAGGTAAACTAAATAAAACTAAAACAACAAACAAGTTAAAATGAACTGGCTAATCAACCTCCCAACAGTGAATTGATACCAGGACTCTGGGTCAGTCCAGAAGTTGGTTTGTTTTTTTGGTTTGTTTGCTTTGGTCTTCTTATTTTTTTTTAATTTCAAAAGCATCTGAGATTAATTACGTTAGTCTAAGGATATATAACTTTATAATTCAATCTTTTAAATTTAATCATTAACTTACAGAACAAACATTCATTATTTTCCCCCTCAGCCAATTTTTGCTTTAGAATGAAAAAACTTAAACTTTTCAATTTTATTAAAGCTACACAATGAAAAATGATCAATTCAGAATATGGGATATTCTGATGAATTACGTGGTTTTCTTACTCTTTGTATAGCAATTTACGAGTTAAGTAATGATAAAACACCACACAGCACCATCAAGCTATTAGTAACAATGTTGATATAAACAAGTTCTGCATTTAAGATAGGAACAGGAAAAAATGATAATGGAAGAGAAAAAAGTGGCAAGGGATGTTAATCACCTCATTTTGTGATTTTTGGCAGAAGCACCTTGAAATTTCTCTCATGGGCCTAGCCTTAGGAATACATTATGCTTAAAGAATTAAATTATACAGAATAAAACCATATTTTCACCATAATTTCATTCATTTCACCTGTATTTTATCAAGCCATTTACTCATCCACATACAGACCCGATGAAAATATGTAAGAAAGCTGCACAGATCTAGCTAGAGTTTCAGAGAATTAAAAACTATTCAAAATTTAAAAATAAACTCTCCCTGACCACGACTTCTTTGAAATTCCTTTTCACTCAAGGTGTTCTTAGAAGCTGCATAATGACCATGTTAAGACAAACAAAATTAGCAAGTTGTACTCAGCCAATTAAAAATGTTACTGATTGCTTATTTAAAACAGCAGCAAGAGATGTCTAAAAATCTTGTCGTTTTCTAAGCAGCAGTCAATAGGAGGACTTTGAAGACCTGACATTGCCTTTGAGTGAGGAATATATGTGAGCTACGAAAGTGATTGAGTTGCAAGAAGGCCGTGTCAGCAGTAACCAATGAATGGATTAATTTGTTCCATCATTGGTACTTGCAGTGTGGGATTTGGCATCTCCATACAGTCAGAAATAAATGTCCTGACCCTTCAATCAGAATTAAATCTGTGATTGTTGTACTGTGTATGGCTTATGATTCCTGATTTGCCTCTTCTGCAACAGTTTGGAAAGTGGCTGAAAGCAGTATTTTTTAGAGTGCTGCAACTAACTGTGAAATGGAGGTCAAAGGATGGATTAAAAGATGGTAGCAACATTAGTAACTTCCTCTTCTGTAGCAAATGTCACAGTCTGCTCTGATACAGCATGATTAAAGAAACTGTTCACATTTTTGCTGTATTATTTAGGTGTTCCTGTGTAACTCATACCCCATCGTTTTCAGGTAAACAACTCAAACAGGTCACTAAATGCCGAAGCCTCAGATCTCTTTGCTGAATTTAGCAACTCTTCAAGAAATAATTTAGCACTTTTTATCTAGAAGCTAAATAAGAATTATTGCAAAGAAAAGTCTACTGACTTTTGCCACAATAAAAAATGAAGATTCAACAAAATCAAGTAAGAGGTATCCCAGCCTGTCTCTATGCATCCTGAGAGGATAACAAAGCAAGCAGTAAGGAGTAGCAGCCCTTGAGGAATTGTCAAGAATAATTTGTCTATCTAATTTCCTTTGTAAGAAAGTAATGGGCCCTGCAGACTGGAGATTGAGTCAATGAAGCAGAAAATCAAGTAATCAGAAGAATATAGGAGAAGAGGAATAATGAGTTTGGGTCAGACCAAAGAGTCCACTCAGCCCAGTATCCTGTCTCTGACATGGCCATAGCAATTGTTTATGTAAGAATGTAAAACCAGGGCAAATGCATAGTGGTATGTCCTCAGTAGGGCCTTGTATTGGGTTTGCATGGCAAAATTTTGGTAGCAGGAGGGCTACTGGATGGATTCTGTCAGAAGCCAGAAGCTTCCCTCGTGTCCCACAGAGCCAGGAACACGATCTATCCAGCTGGCTCCAGGATAGATCCACTGCTGGCCAAGGCTGAGCCCAATAACAACAGTGGTAGCACCTCTGGGATAACAGACTTTAGAACAGAAAAAAAATTAAAATTGAGCTCTCTCTTTCAGACACACTGACTTTAGTGCTGACTCTTTGCTGTTCAGGGCAGAGTAAACAAACAAGGATGGGAGCTGTCATTGCATACAGACAGGAACTCAGCATAGGCTAAGCTATCCATGTAGTGTCATTACAAACTTGTATGTATTCAAGAAAGAACCCAGAAAATAAGACAGAAAAATAGAATGCATTGTCCACAGGCAATCCAGTAAGTAAAATGACCCAACGACATTATTCAAATAGATTTTGAAAAATACCAAAATGGAAATGTAGCAGGCTGACCGTGCCTAAAGTTCTCAGAGAACATTTTAGCCCCACAAGTCATACTCTGTGTACTTCTGAGTTTTAGGACCATGCCAGAAGAGGATGCAATTTCTTGGTCTCATTTAATCATTTTGGCAGTGGGAAATTATATGAGTAGAAGATGCAAAAATATTTTTTACAAATTGCTCCAGGGAACATAAGAAACCAAACAATGGTTCTTCCTTTTCTAGAGTATGTTCCTTGCATAGAAAAGGTCCTTTTATTATGGCAGGTTGTTTATCATCTCTGTATTGACTGAGAAACCTAAAGGTTTAATATTTTTTTCTTCAGTCATTTAATCCTAGAACAACACAAGTCTTGAAGCACGTTTCATTCTCTCCCTCCTGAAGAGTGGCCTCATGGCTCCTGCTGAGACCTGTTAGGTTTCATAGCTGATTCAGAGCCCACCACTGCTCCTGCCCACTGTGACAGAGAACTTGCTGTTGTAAATGGATACAGCAGTGCAAAGATCATGGGAAGCTTATCCCTTTGTTTTTAATTTCCCCCCTAAGGGCCATTTGTTCCAATTAGTTCCTCAGCTAGCAATTTTTGCTGCACAGTGCTCTGACTTATTTCTGTTTGAACTGGCTGAGTCAAAGTTAGAGAATCTCCTGTGTGACGTAATATATACTCCAGTCTAGTGCTCTAGCAACAAAGAAGATCCCTTGACATGGATTGTGGCCATGCTCTCTGGGAAAGGACTTTTCTCACCATCTGACTTGGTTCTCTCTTCCATGGTACACAGGAATAATTTCAAACAGTAGCTTTCCTTTGCTGTAAGGGTACGTGTACCTAAGGCATATGAGCAAAACTGCATGCACAAATGTGCATGAATGACTCTTTGGTTGTTTTTATTGCTTTGTCTTGTCTGGGTGCTGATTATCCCTCACAGACAGGTCTCTCACTGGATCCAGCAGCTGGCACTCCTGGAGGGAGCATTGCACTGCATGGCACACATGTGTGAGATTCTCTCTCACAGCATGTACCAGCTCCTTTTGTTTTGTCCTGTTTTCCTTAGTGAGGACAACCCAAATCCAGAGAGTTATGGAATAGCTGGTTTTATCCCATATCCAAAAATCGAGATACATCAGTACACACAGTGAACTGTATCACCCCAAAGGCTTCATCAGAATAGAAAATGTTAATGATGTAATGTAGAAAGAGTCTTGCCAGATCTTTAACATGTTTCATGTTTGTCACATGGAACAATTTATTTAAAGGAAAAAGCCATGTGATGATGGATACCTAATCATGGCTGGAAGGAAATGCAAAGGAGAATTAGTCCTTAATCTCTTTGGCTCCCTACCAGTGCAGCTCTTCTGATCACCTGGTTGAAAGTGAGAGAAGGCTCTCACACACAAAAATCACAAACAGTCCATAGATTCTGGGAGAAGCTTAGCACAGAAAAAGATAGGAGCAAACCTTACCTAAAAACTATTTGGTACCACTCTAAGGAAGTAATACACATTAAACTAGCTCCTTATCATTCCTCATTAACTTTCTCAAAGTTGAAACATTGGATAAACATTAAAAAAATTAACCCAAATTATGCATACAATTTTCCTCAAAGAGGGTGGTACTGTTCAAAATTAAGAAACCTGGTACCACTATTCACAAAGACAAAGCAAAACAAAACAAAAAACCCCATATCCCTTTTGGAGCATGGGTCCCTGAGGACTGTCAGATAACATATATTCACACAACCCTCTGGGCTCATTTGTTTACTTATTTGTGTAGTTTGGCTTACAGCCACACGGCAAAAGCACTAAATAAAAAGCAACTTACATAGTCAATTACAGGCAACATTAAAATCAAACAGATGTATACAAAATAGAGGAATTAAAAATACATAATCATCTTTGCCAAACACAACAAATAACTGGAGATACAATCCAGGGTACAATTATCTGAGTTAAATTATATCTTACAGCAGCTTCAGATCTCCTTAAACTAATTACAAATATAATGTGCCTCTGATGACACTGTCACTGAAGATTGCTCTTGCAATAATACAGTCCTTACTTTTTTGCCTCTTTCATTTTAAAAATGTGAAATAGGTTGAAGTAAATTGTTCTGCTAAGTAATACAAAGGAAAAAATTGGGTTACTTTTCTGATGTCATCATGACATAGTAAGAAGCAAAGGTTATTATGTGAAGTGTGTTGCTTAATGCATAGATGCTTCTGTCATGAGAATTGTGATCTGTTTAAATGAGAGAAATATTACCTATTTTATTTTTTCTACAATGTTCAATAATCTAAAAGGGTTTGGTTTGTCAGTGTGATCACAAGACAAAAGTACTTGATGAAGAAGTAAAAAACATATCTGTGAATACAGGTAGATGCCTAAATGGAATACATTTTAGAGATCCATATCCTTTAGACTATGGATATGCTTCCTGAGTATTGTGATAGTGACTGCTTTGTGACTGCACAACAATGTCTGTGAAGGTGAACAGAATTGCCTTGATTTTTATGGCACCAAGGTAGTTTGCCTGGACTGTAAAATCTACAAAAATCTACAAACATTTAAGATGTTTTCCTGGTTAGAAATATAAACCCCTCGTGAACATGTATTGAGAGGGCATAAACCATGCTAACGCTGGTTATGCTTGTATCAGTACATTACCATATTAATCTGAACCAAGTTTTGATTTGCTTGTACTATCATATGACCTACAGTGAAAGAGAAATTAAGAAAATTATTCTCCTTCCCCAAAGAGGTGACCCCCAACTGTTTATGTATTTCTTGTACAGAGAAAATCAGTAGTGATTTGCTTAAACAAATGCATTTTGCTTTGAATTGAAATGGAATAGGTTGTTTCAGCCCTTCTCATATTGGCACTATCTAAATAATAAAACCCTACAAACCACATTAAACAATCATAATCTTTTCAGTAATTCAGCAGTGTTTTGCCATTTGAGACTGTTCTGAGATGCAAAGCTGCCACCCAGATAGGTCTGAACCAGCTCACATCGAAGTTTTGATTTCATCCTCTAAAGTCAGGGTGAGGTCACAGGGTATGAAGTTTTCAAAACTTGAGGCTGCCCATGAATGCTGGCAACATTCAGACCCACAGCACCATTTAACTTACTGTCAGGAACAAAGAAAATTCCATGAGGTGGTAGACTGAATATCCCTGCAGGATGGTGACAGTTCAGAGGAAATCCAGATGCATTTGCGTGGGGGAAACTTCTGTAAACAAGTTCTGCACTCCGGCAAAGAAATAAATGTCAAGGTAAGCTTGGCAAGCGACAAAAACGGATGAGTCATATTTCTCCAATTTCATTCCAAAGATGCTATCTTTCACCTTCCTCAGTACTGTAGTCACAAGACTGACAATGTTGCTGCTCCTTTATGGGAAACGGTATTCAAACACTGTGGATAAATGATTTAGCAGAGCCCTACAGTAATTTTTCACACATAGTTTGTTTTTATTACCAAAATCTGGAAGGAATAAGTCTCCATATGCAGCAATCAGTGTGCAACTGCCTATCTAAAATGTTTGTACCTCACTCTCCTGCCATGCTTTTAGTTGATATTTTCACATTAAAATATATAGGATGAAGTAATTTTATGACAAGCTTCTTGTTAAGCAATTAATGGAAAATATTATGTCCATTTTGCAAAAGAAGAAATGGAGGCAGCATCACTGAGCCCATATTTCCAAGCAATCATTTTGTTTGAGCTGTTTAACTTCTGATTAATCAAACTGACACACCTTGAAAACTCATTTTTAAGACTGCTATGCACTTCTATTAAAGTCAACATGATCTGCATGCACCTAGCAGGTCTGAAATTCAGGCCAACTACTCAGAAATCAAGGAATTAGAAATAAAAGGCCACTTTTGCAAAGATTTGCAGATTACATGTGGTCTTTGGGACACAGCCCAGGACTCAACTCAGTCCCCTCCGCTCTCAAGCCAGAGAATCAGCAGAGCAATTGTCATTCCTGCTCATGCTACTGAGTAGTGTTATTACTTTCCTAAAAGAATCATAGAAAGTACTTCTGTCTATCTCATTCCTATTCTCTATTGTTCGGTAATCTGACTGCACCTCATTAATATTTTTTTGTCTGGGATGATTAATTATTTTCACTTTAGTGAACAGAAGTCAGTCCATGATACAAAGTCCATGTGATATTAAATGGAGAACCCAGCAGTTTATAAAAGGTTTTCAGCAGAGTTCTTCAGTAGTTTATGCCAATTAGATCTCTAGGTGAAACTTTATGTATAATGGATTCTTTTCCTCTCATGACCTAAAGTGTTGCCATTTCTGTTTCCAATTAATTTTTTAAAAACTGAAATGCATAGAAGAGTTTAACATTCACAAAAGCAATTCAGTCTGAATCTTTTTATGCCTAATATCCCAGGATAGTGATTTGTTCATACTATCCAGGTAAGATTTTTAGATAAAGAGATTCCAGATTGTTGCTTATTAAAAATGACATTTCTTCTTGTCCCATGTCTCCTATGGTTACTCTTACTGATCCTTGAAAATGTAGTAAAGTGTTCTAATGTCATGGTGTTACTCTGTGTAATTAGTGTTGCAGAATACAGCTAGGTTCTTTCTTTATGTGGTGAATTTCTATCTTATCCAGACAACTTAATCCAAATTATATCTGGATTAGAAAAGCAATTGCAGTCTGTTGAATTCACCAGCAAGCTGGAGATTTCTGAGCATGTCAATTTAAGACTATATAAGTATAAACAAAGCTCATAATTTCCAAAGGATATGGCAGCTATGGTTTAACACGTTCTTGATTCTTGCTTATGGACAACAGTATGCATGCTGCTGCACAGAGATGATGTTTAATCCCATGCCAACGAACAACACCAAACCTACTTTGTAAAAGCCAAGTCACCACATTTTTATTCAGTTCTGCCTATTGTCAAAGCTAAGTGCAAGAAAGAGAGGTGTCCTGAAAAGCCATTTGGAAACCTTATGGTAAACAATCTCCAAGCTTGTTTAAAGTGATAAAAATGTTTCTAAGTCATGCATCTTGGTGTTACTGGCTCAGAAATCTCCCAAAACTGTGTTTCTGTATTTGGGAGTGATTTCTGGTTTCTCCTGGTTATGAAGAAATCAAAAAGATTTCTTACATGGGTGGTCCTGGGACCTTCACCATTCCCAGGCTCCCTAAGTATGCAGAGATACGCAAGTGAGAAATGCCAAAAACCAGAGGTGTACTTTTGGTTCAGAGAAACCCTGATTCTACCCACACAGATTAATTCAACCTTCCTTTCTCCATACTTAGCAATGTGATACCTTCAGCTATGCCTCTGACATCTGTTGAAGTGACTGGGGTGACAAGACCCCATGAAACTATCAGCCCCTGAATGATAACAACCATCTTCCCTTACATTTTCTGTCCCCCACCACCTTTTTTCCCAGTCTACCTTTCATATATCTCCTCCCCTGCATTTCCATATGTGGGTTTCTATCACTTCCCTTCTTCCTCATCATAGTATCTTTATCCTGATTTTTTAAATGTTGGAAGAAACAGGTAAGTGAATTAACCCTATCAAATCCATGCATATTGCATAGCCACGCCCTGTAACCATGAGATGTGTTTACTGTGCCCTCCCTCTGTTCCTTTTGCCCACTTACTCAGTCTCAGATCAGACTTTCTGCGTGGAACTCATCTCTCCTGGCTTCAGACATGAACCTCTGAGCCAGCTTCCCATGATTCTGCCTTACAGAAGAAAGAAATAGGTGCTTGGAGACATGATTTATTTCAGGTTTTTTAAATGCCTACCTCTGGATGAAACTACTTGGACCTTGTAAGACCTTCTTTCTCTCCTCTGACTAGAAGGGAAACCCAGATAATCAGCTCAACAACTGAGAGTCCTATTAGAGATACTTATATTTGGTCAGAAAGATCTTTAGTACTCCTGCCCCCTATAGACTGGTGGCAGACAATGGGAATTTGAAATAGGAAGATGGTGAAAACCACAATTCCAGCTCTAAACAGAAAATACTCAAGAAATATTTAGAGTTGGCACTAACAATAGACTATGTACTGTTTCATGGTTTTCAAGCACAAGACCTTTTTAAGATGGCAATTTGTAAGTTATACATAAAATAAAGTTTAAAAAATATCCAAATCAACAAAACCTGTAATACCCAGAATGATCTGGTAGAAAAAGCTTTTACACAACGTATTAGGCTTGATGCTTTAGATCTTACAGCTGCCACTCTTCATCCAGTTTCTGAACTATAAAGATGGGATTTATGGCCTTACAAGCATGAAGGTGAGGAATCATAATAAAAATAAGCATACTGATTCACATGAAAAGTATGTGCCAAATAAAGCCTTAAATCATTTTATGCAGCCTGTCATTCAAACATATTTGACTGTCATCCAAATTGCTGGAATTGTCCTTCACACAGAAAAAAAACCCTCCTCTGTTTATTTTTAGGATAATTGGAAGAGCAACATATTATCTTCAAATTAATGAATAGGTCAAGTTGTTTTTATAAGCTTAATAATATTTTCCATGGTCCCTCCCTCCTTAACACCTATCTTCATTGCCTAATCATTCACATACTTTATTTTTTTGAGTTTGGGTGAGTCATGAAGTGCACATTATGATGATAAATATATCATCTCTGCTTCCTTTTAATGTGAACTCAGTGGTGTGATTCACGCCATAAACCTATTTTACTCATTCTATCCTTTGTTCATAACCTTGACTCTGTTAACATCAACAGTACTGCTGGAATCACATGTTTCTACTTAAAAGCTAACATAAAGGTCTTATCTGCTTTACATTCTATAAATTCTGTCTGACACATTTTTTTCCTATGACTCCAGGTATCCATTTGAAATCTCAAATGTTATTGTAACACAAGCTGAAGAAACTCACCTTAAATATGAAGGTGATATTTTCCCCCTATGGTGCCATTTAACTGATTCGTTGAGTCAATTGTAAAGGATATTCAAAAAGCTTTTTCTTTCTTTCTTTTACAGCTTAGTTCACAATTTCAAGCTCTGCTAGGACTGCTTTCCAGTGCTATGTTAGAAAATCAATACACCCTGTGTGTGCTGCCCAAACAGAATTCCACTTGGTGTTCTCTTGCCCAGCCTCAAAGACTCTACCTATTTTCACACCATCCTTGAAACCCAGAGTATGCACTTTGCTTCTCCAATTCCAAGTGAGTAAGAAATGACTTTGCAGTAGTTCTGAGAGTGCAGTGGTTGGTGATTCTGACTGAGAGCAATTACATGTGTGTCATTAAAGCAACATGTAGTGAGCCATAATAGTCTAAAGATAGCAATACATCATTATGTGTGCTTGTGTCTGAGCAGCAAGGGAACATAAGATCTTCCTTAAGAGGAAGTTATTGGAAAGTTAAAGTAAAAAGCAACACAGCAGAAGATGTTTTCAATGCAATCCTTCCAGGAGGCTCAATTGTGACATTAAATCCCTGATTGACTACGTCTGTGTGCTCAGAGAAAGACAATGATTAGAAGTTGCTGGTTGATTATGAGGGGGAGAGAAAACAGTGAGATCATTTGGAAGTGAACAGAAAAGCACACAGACATTTTGTGGGAGATTCTGAAGGCAGAAAGATCAGTTTATCAGCTTCCAGACCTAGAAAAAACAAGCAAGTGCAGAGACCGTGAAGTTTTTTTGGTTTTTTCCTGAAAACAAGTAACTTCAGATAAAATATTCTGTCCAGTGATAACCAACAACCAGTGGCCTGCCTTTGCATTCAGGGCTGAATATATGCCAGATTTATTTGGAGGGTCTTTGCAGGGAATAGATGTGGGAGTATGTGCTGTGAAGCTCTGGAGAGGTGATAGGAGTGAGTAGGGGCAGGTGAGGAGTCATGGTGTAGGAGATTTGGAAGTTTCCTGAAGTGGTTTTCCCCAGTAAATCTTTTTTTGTTGATGCAACAGGACAAGACCTATTGAATGCAAATCTGCTAAGGCAATCAGATTGAATAGCTCTAGACCATAGTTCTTGGTCTATCCTTAGACTAGGAAATTGCATGGCAAATTGAGGAATGTCTTTTTCACTCACACAAATGGCAATCTTACTATTACCTTCCATGGGTCAAGACATGCATATTAATGAAAGCACCTACTGGGACTTGCCTTTAAAATATCTTATTTGACCACACATCTTTGAACATCTTTGTCTGCCATTTCGTTTGTGATGTTTTAACAGCAATAAAACTTAATTTTCCATTTTCATTCAAGGTTGAAGTAAGTTTTGACATAACTCAAATTCCTATGGCTAATTTTAATATTAGGATTAAACAAGGAAGTGTTGTTCTACTTGAAAAGCTCCTTTCTGTAGAAACCTGATTTATAGCATAATGTTGAAGAAAGAGACCAGGGTTATCTAAACACTCACTATCCTGTTTGCTGTGGTTATCAGCTGAGGACTAGTGTATATTTATTACAGAATGATTAGTTGTTCTGGTACAGCTCACCTATCTGGATATTTTTTCTTCTTTTTTTTATTCCAGGATGACCACTGCCTGCTTATCCTGGCTTGAGAGGAGCACAGCACACAAAGTCAGCTATTTCTGTACCTGTGAGAGATAAACCACTGCTGCCATGCCTTGCCAGCCTGTCCCACACCCTTCACCTTCCATCCCTCCTTCTTTCCCTCTCCTGATGGAGACACAGCATTCTCCCACCCCTTGCCCTGGCTCCTCTGGCACTCAGCCACCATTCTGCAGCAGGTCTGACTGGATCTGATGTCTGCCAGGGACTGTTCTTCAGCAGCTGCTGAAGGTAACAGCAGTGACTGAGAAAAGCTTCTCCCAAGTAAAATATGACTTATTGATAGGAACAGAGCACTTGCGGAGGAAAATGTTAATGTGAGATGAGCCGATGTCTCACCCGAAAGATCTACAGGCCTAACACTTCCTCGGACCTCCTTTCTGGATGGAAATGTCTCTGAAGGACTTCACTTTTCTTAGCTTCAGAGCAGAGATCTTAATAACAAGGCAATGCCTCTGTTTTGTGTGCCTGTGAGCTCCTTTTGCCAAGCTCGTCTGGTGAAGAAACTAATGGACACTGGAAACATTCCTGTGACTGCCCTGCTTCATGTACTGCAGGCTGCACATCAGCACAAGAGGAGTCCCTGCTTCTAAAACTGAACTCTCTTTCTTAGCAACCTCATTTACCAGGACACTGAGCTGGCAAATCAGATGCACACGACTTGCTTGGCTGTGCTGCATCCAAGCTCTGCCTCCCTGCAACCTGGGCTCTCCCCTCGAAGTTCACTGCAGGTAATTTCATCTCTAAGTGCTTGTAGGTGTCTGGCTATCTACTTTCTTTGTTGCTTATCACACTTGGGAATCTGGGAAAACTCTTGAAATTATTTGTTTCCTTGCTGCTTTGACAGACTATACCATCAGAAAGGCACATATAATATTCAAAAATACAATGGAATATCTCCCATTATATCTACAGTCAATTTTAAAACTGTTTATCTTGGTTTATGTTTCATTTAATCACTAGCTGGTAACAGATCAATGATTCTATAATTTGCACTCAAAGAGTAATATGTCAGTATTCACAAATGCAGGCAAATCTCTCTAGTAGTGTGTGTGTGTGTGTGTATAATACTCAAAATTAAAGTTCGTATTTCATTTTGTGTGCTTTAAAATTCTGCACACTAAATATGAAGAGCACTATCTACAGGTATAATCTAAGGAATTATTTTTCTTAAAAGTAGTGACTGTGATCTTGGTTCAGGAAGAAAATGAAATATTTCAGAATATAGGCTATCTTTCTGAAGATAGAAAATTGGGAGGGAAAAATATTTGCTGCATCTTGTATTACTTGTAGGGAGTAGTTGCTTTCCTTGTGTCATTGGAAATTATACAAACACGTATTATTACTTGCTTGTTGGCATACAGGCTAGAAATAAACTAATTATCTATTTAATGTATGCCCTTCCTTCTGGAGCTCAGGTTTCAGCCAGTGAGTTAAAGTCACTATCAGCTTTCAGGCTATGAGTTAAATCTCTGCCCTACAAATGTCAGTAGGAGGTTTGCCATTACATTAATTGGGACCAGGATTTTACTCCATGAGTATTTTTTGGGGAAGATCTGAAATGCTGTGTTAAAAATTGAAATGAGAGAAATTTCAGCTTACAAGTATGTAAGGCATTCATTTCTACTTTTATGTAAAATTATTTGGTCAATACTAACAGACAGTTAAATTAAGACTCGTTACAGCTTTTACTTGCTGTTAAAAATTCAGCAATTCACATCTAGAATAGATTTTGTTTTTACTAAGATAGAAACAGACTCCAGATATTTAGTTTGTGGCACAGATATGATTTATTTTAGACCATGCATCAGTCTAGAGTAGATGGCTTAAGCTGCCAAAGTCAAAGGCTGGTTGTCTTAGAAGTCATTCTAAGTGTACTAGAAAGTTATACATCAAGTTACATGTTGTTGTGCTTAAGGTTTTGTCGATGGCACAACATGCAGATGTTTTTTCCTCACAAAACAGATTAGTACATTAGCCAAGGATTTCTTCAAAAATAGTGTGCTGCTTCAGTGACAGATGACCAGTGGTGCTTTTCAGCTGAAGAAATTCAGTTGTCTCTTGACAGCAAGAAGATTAGTAACCTCTTAATTCACCCAGCAACCTGGAGCTTACACCAAAAATACTATAGGCTACATAATAATTCACAGTACTTCACAGATGCTATGTCCCTTAGCATTAGGCTTTCAATTGGAGCAGAAAGAAAATAATACAAGCTCACTATGTAAAAATACGTTCTTGCTATTTCTACATAAACTTTTCAGCACAAAAGCAAGCTCAGATGGTCTGAGTGGTGAAGGGAGTGCCCAGTGCAGCACCCAGGCTGTGCAATACTGGCTTTAGGCCAACTTTATTTTCTCCTGGTTGTGGAACCCTGTTGGGGCTGGTGTATAGCAAAGAGTTTAAAGTCCAGTGTAGATGCCAGCAGCCTCAAAGGGGCTATTTTAGTGGCCAGGATTATTGGGGCATAAAGGGACCACAAAGCCCTTGCTCTCTGACTGCCTTGTGCCAATAGCACACAGCAAGGGAGTGACAGAAGATGCTTATAGTACAGGAGGTTTCCACTCTTCTTCAGGAATATCTTTGTGACAGATTCCTCTGGCATCCTTGACTCACACAGATCTGCCCTGGTTTACCGGTACAGTGGTGTTACAGTTTCAGGACACAACTGAAGTGCTGAAGAATACTTTTTAAAGACATGATGCTGACAAATGAAGTTCAAAGTCTAAGCAGGGCCCTTCCAAGTGGCAAATCTCCAGGGCTGGGCAGTTATAGCATTAACTTCTATAAATCTTTTCAGGAGCTTCTTGGGCTTCAAATACTTCCAACATCTCGTCATTCCCGTTAAAGAGGGAAAATTGCTGAATCCTTTTCTGGAGGCCAACATAATTATATTCTCAGAAAATATTAATAATTAATAAAAGAAAACTTGGAAAACACTATATGTATTGGAAAAGAGACCTAATGATAGAATTTATTAAGCATCACAGCACATACTGGCAACAATGTTAATACAAGGGCTTTCTTAGATGCACTCCTGGAAACTGATGTTGATACAAAAAGCTGCAAAACCTTCGAGAAATTTGTTTAGGACTCTCCTTTGTAGCCAGGGAATAGTGTAATTTCAGCTATAAAACCTCTGCCAAACTGTGTACATGTCTCATTGTAAAGTGTGCATTTCTTTATTTGTACGTCCCAAACAAAACCAACTGCAGCAAATGTTTCTGTTGCTTTACATCAGTCGCTTTTTCCTCCATCATATTTGCTTGCTACTTCTATTCCCATTAATTACCATTCTGGGATTACCATTTGGGAGGAAAAAAAAGGGAAAACAAATGTCAAAGAAATCTCTTCAGCAATAAAACTGATCACATTATTGTAGCCAGCTCACAAGACAACATGAGCAGTGTGCTCATGCAGCTGGATACTTCCACAAATGATTCAAATAAAGTATCAGTTGTTTAAAAATGAAAACTCTCCACTGAACTAAGTAAAGTAAAGTATCCAATGAAGGTATACCTTCTTTTGTTTTTAATGCTGTGGCTAAAGTTATTGAGATAAAATCCTCACATCTCTACATAAAACAAAGCAAAGCAAAACAAAACAAAATAAAACAGAACAGAACAAAACAAAAGAAGTCAGATGGAACCCAGAACAATGTTATATGTATTCAGAGAAAGAAGAGACTCAAACTGATGAAGATTTGAAAAGAAAATGAAAGGAAATATCAGTCTGAAAACTGAATAAATGAGATGCACTGTATTTGGACCCTGTTTCAGACTTTCAGAATACCTTCACTTGGCAAGGCACTACACTGCCTATCAGTATTTTTTAAGCTGATGCATGATGCTAGTGTTCCCGCATTTCTGAAATAAATTCATTCATCTGACACAGAGTCCTCTCTGTTTGCTAAATGGATAAAAGGAAACAGATTTAGTGCCATTTATACCACATAAATTGAATACTCATATAAATGTGCTATTGGATTTATACTGAATTTTCAGAAACTCACAAAAAGAGGAGATCGAAAAGACTATAGGATGCAAGAGACTTTTCCTAAAATGTGAATTGTTGAAAGTTCATAATTTCAGTTTGAGGAACATCTATTGAATCCTGCATTTCCCAAGAAGAAGAATTTAAATGTTAAATTATAGTAGTCAGCTCTTGAGCTGGAAAAAACCTGGGACATGGGCTAAGTTGAAGCATAAGATATTTTTATTAATTTGCAGAAATTTTAAAGGCTCGATGCACAGAAAAGCTAAAGTTGCTGGAAAACTGCAGAACTCACAAGAGCTCTAAAAAGGAGATTTTTAATCCTAGGTACTCGTATCCAAATTTAATTTAAAAACTTACTTAAATTATTTAAGATAACATACTTGAATATGTATGGTTAATATCTCATTTTTAAAATATTATTTAAATTTGTAAATCCAGGAGTAATGGGATATGGCAACTGGCATTCCAAAGCCATAACTGAGTAATGACTTAGTTGTGATTTCAAAAGAAGTCTGTTCCTAAAAATACTGACCACATTTTCATGTACATCTAGGAAGCTTAACAGAACAAAAAGGCATCAATGACAGGACTCTGAAGCTGTGCTAGGGAAGAAAGGTTCTTCACCCAGAGGGTGGCTGGGCACTGGAGGAGACTCCCCAGAGAAGTGGTCACAGCCTGACTGAGTTAAAGAAGGGCTTGGACAATACCCTAAGGCACACAGTGTGACTCTTGGGGATGGTCCTGTGCAGGGCCAGGAGCTGGACTCAATGATCCTTGTGGATCCCTTCCAAAGCAGCATATTCTGTGATTACAAGGTATTTTTATAATGATCAGCATTTGCAAAAATGCCATGCTTGAAGACTATGTAAGGTTTTATATATGTTCTAGTACTTCCATAAGCCTCAGTGGCCACAGGAATAGCCTAGAGGTGCTAAGTGTTTTTCTAGCATCAGTACTTCACCATCTGTTTCCTCCTGCAAACATCATTCTCAGCAGGAGCCAAGGAGGGTATGTAGCAAGCAGTGAGAAATGGCAGAACTATAAAGTAGGAACACAGTATAGGAAAACATCTACTTACAGGGTGGACTGTCATCAAGGCAAGCAATTTTACGGTTTTAGTGTAATAAAACAAAATAATTGCATCACACTGAATCTTTCCTGCAGTTTTAATACAAGACGCTAAAATATGCAGTACCTGATAATGTTTTTAAGTTAGATACAATTCTTGACATAAAACTAGATTGCACAAAATTGTGATTCAATATAATACAGCACTGCAGATTCAGAATTTCTTTTCAAGATCAGTAAATTAAAAAATAAGTAAGTCATGCCATATTCACTCTTCTCCAGTTTCTATGGCTACTGAAAACCAAGCTTAGAAAGTGAATGATGCATATGTCTAATTTGGCAAATGAATTAAAGTCTAAATATCAGTGTAATAGTGTAATTCTGAACATTATTCTAGCTTCCTGTATTTGTGTTTCCTTTACATGAGCTTGAAATGAGATAGAACACAATTACTTGTTAATTGCTTTTCAGAGAACAGACTGTAAGAAGAGATGTACAGCACCAGGAGAAGTTAACTGGCATGAGAATATTGTTCCATATTCAAGCTGAACCCTCCACAGCACAACAATATATTTATGATCAGCTATTGAGGATCTACCCAGTTACCCAAACATCACTTCACATGAACTCAAGGTCCTGCATCTCTCTACCTGCCTCTTGAAAACAGTGTACGTCTCCCATAGATTTTGTGTTATCAGCTCTGATGGGTGGCTTAGATACTCCAGAGCTTCTCAAATAGCATCAGGCTCCCAAGTTAGGCAACTGAAATGCTCTCTCCATGACTGAAATAGCCTTCAGGCTACTACAACAGCTAAACAAATCCTGGGTTTATGCTCAGGCAGCACTAAGTGAACTAAAGGAATTACACTGGGACATGCAGATTGCAATGAGGATTTAGTAGGCAATGAAGACAAAAATTCATCTGGGAGGAGAACACAAAAAAAGTAGTTTGGGAAATGATGCACTGAGCACATAAAAAAGAGACATGGGTTTTGTGTTCTGATAAGATCAAGGCAAACGATGTAACCTGCTTGCCTCTTGATGTATCAGATCATACTGGTAGAACTTACATGCACTGGAATGATTACCTGGCACATGATACTGGAAATGATTCAGTATTTAAGTAATGCAGCAGGCAAAGCTCCTTTTTCCTCATGGGTCTTACACCTTGGCTCTCAGAGTATTGTTTTGTACACAGGCTTTGTTCGTTTAAGGTGCTATGCAAGCCACACTGAGACTTCATTAAACATGTGCAATTTTTAGTTCATTGAAGCACATACCATTTCTGGACCCACGAAGAAAGCACCCCAATATATAAATAATTGCTTAAAAATTAAGGCAATTTGATGTCATCTGATTTGGCCCTGTTCTTTGCTGCTCTTATCCCTAAAAGGCTGCCACCCACTATTTGCTTCACAGAGGAGTTCCCCCTGCTCAGCTCCATCTTTTGGCTCCCACATGTTTTGCCTGGAAGGACCACACCTCTACTGGCCTTGTCCCTTCACCAGCCTTGGAAGGGCAGCTACACCAGTACCACAGCTGCACATGGGGGTTTGTTCCAGTTCCATTCTGTTTGCTCACAGTTAGCATATTTGTCTTTTTAGTAATTTCCAAGTTTCTCTTTTTTCTGTTAGTAAACAAACATGTGAGGTAGCCACATTTTCTCACTTTTTCTCTCTCCCTCTCTTGGAGCTGTCTATTCATCATGCTGGAGACAGTTTCAAAGACAAAGAGATTGTCACATTAATTTTCATGTGGGATTTAAATTTACCTAAATGAGAAGGTCTGTCTGTATTAAGTAACTTCTAAAAACACTTGAAGAAGTTAGTGAAATACTAACTGGTTTGAGTTCTTTTGAGGGCAGGAGGATCTAGAAAAGACATATTTTGAGCAGCGACAATCTGGATCAGGAATGACTGCCAGTCAAAAATCATATGAAAGGAGCGTGGTAAGGAAGCAAGAGAAGACCTTGCAGAACAGCTAAAGAAATATAAATATCCTCGATCCTTCCAGCTTGTGCTTCTTACTCAGCTGCAGAGTCAGAGAACTTGGGAAGCAGCTGAACTGGTACTGATGGCTTCTTCCCTGCCATGGGGTAACAGAAAACTGAGATTGCAGTGGTTCTTCGTCACCACTGCCGCCACCTTTGCTAAACAAGAACAGAATTTGATGAGGGATTTGTACTTCTCCATTAAAAAACCCAAACAAATCACAGTTCCCTCTTTACTGTCACAGCAATTGGCACCCCTGTAATCAAGCTTTCCACTCATGAATAGTCTTGTTTGGGTATCTTTCTTTGGCAATAAAAAGCTAAAAGTGGAGAGTTTAACTAGGACACAGCCAGCTGATCTGGCAGTGGATGTTTTTCTAAGGATTTTTGTCCATATGAGTTTTGAGAGCAAATGCCAAATGACATTCAAAAGAAAAAAAATAAAGCTGGTAAAACTGTGCAGCAGGGCTTTTCCTACTATTTTGTCTGCCTGTGGTACACAAATAACATTACATTTTTTGCTTGATTAAAAGGAAAGGAAGTAAAAGCAAGTACTAACCTTCATTTTTAATTAAACTGATTAAAAAGGATCATCTGTTTAATGTGTATTTTTCCTTTCATTTCATATTTCACTAGCCAAATGGGTTCTCAAACAGAGCTGTGCTGCAAGATTAAATATCTCTAATGAGGTAGCAACTCTTTTTGCAGGTATCTACTTACTTTATCTGGATGCCTCATCGTTAATAGTCCCCTCTGCCCAAGCAGCTGTGCCTGTGATATTAGAACAACATGTTCCCTCCAGCACAGTGTGTGGAGTTATTTCATGTCCAACCACAGATAAAATGTAAGCTACTCAAAAGGAACTTCCAAATCACCCTGTAAAAGGAAACTGCAGAGAGACAAGCTGCTGCTAAGAAGAGAGATGAAAGGGTTATGTTAAGCACTTACTGACCATATTTCTCTTTCACCAAGCCACATTATGCAACTTGTCAGGTGCAGAATACTTGCAGTTTCTAAGAGCTGAACAAGCATTGCAGATATGTGCAGAGTAAATACCTTTATTAAAATGACATGCTAGAAAAACAAAGTCATTTTGCATGAAAGTCAGGATGTAGAGGGAACAGGTGGCAGATACAGATATTTTAGAAAGGAGCATGCAAGAGAACAGATTTAATCTGCATTGTTACAGGGGTCAGTGGATATCTCCCTTCCTTATTTACACATATTTACTGAAAAGGGAGTGAGACCACATGGTAATATATTTTTAATCTTAAGTATTCCTACAGGGCAGGGCTGTGAGGAGCTGGAGATCGGCTGCAGTGTCACCAGAGCAGGAACTGGTTGTCCCAGGGGTTGTGGGTAGCACAGGGGGAGCCCTGGGAAGGGGTCAGAGACCCCTAAAATAAAGAAACAGTTAGCAATGGGTGCCAAACTTTTAGTTGGCTACATTTAAATGAGGTAGTCCTCCACAGCAAATCTAGGCTTACTGTGTCTTAAGGCTCAGGATGAAATTTATTGGGAGACATTCTCACTAGCTGGTTTGGGAATCTTAAACTTACTTAAATGCTTGTGTTTCCTTCACCCTAGTTCTCTGTCGCTTGGGTGATTTGTGCCAGGCATCTGGTAGCAGTCATCTGTCCTCTGCAGAGGGTTCTCCAGTAAAAAGACATTAAACACTTCAGCCTTTTCGGCATCATCTGTTTAGATCTTTCCTCCCCTCAACGCAGCAGACCAAAGCTTTCTCAGCCTTCCTCTTACCATTAGTGCAATTACAGAAGGATTTCCTGTTACTCCTTACGGGCACGGCCTTTCTGCTGCTCCCTCCCCAACAGTGTTTTTCTCTTTTGCTGTTGCAGCCGTGCTGGGGTTTTTAGTGTTCCCCTTCTGAACCCAGGAGGGTGACAGAGCCTTCCACAGCAGTAGCTTGCACTCCCATCCTCTGTCTCCCATTATTTATTTCCCTCTGACTTTACCTATCACCCTCTGAGGCTGGTGAAATCTGCCTATTTTGAGTATCTGCAGCCTCATACTCCTTCTCTTTAAATAGGGAACTCCAAGACTTCCGAAATAGCCCCGGCTGTCCCTATCATGATCTCTAAAGTTGTTGAATCGTTAATCCTTGTGTATTATTTTCCCAAGTAGTTAAAGCACTTCATTACCACTCCTGTCCTTTGAATGCAAAAATGTGAAAGCACTCAGAAATAAAAATAAACTTCACATGTCTTGCTTTTTTGTGCTGAAACTGTTCCTCATTGATATGTTAGCATATGAAGAGGTCAGACAAAATTTCTTTTATTTTTAAAAAATATAAGCCACCTCTGATACAATATACTCACAGTTCAAAGGAAAAGATAAACACAACTCTCAGGCCTTGCAATGTAATTGAGCAATCTGTTGGTAACATGAAAACTGCAGACAGCTTTTAAAGAAGTTGTTTGTAGTTTCATTTTGATTCTCTCCAAAACCACAGAAAAAATTTAATCCTAAAAGATCTCATCCATATTGCAATGAAACCAAGAGAGAATTTCTTGTACTCATTGGTGGATTTTAGCTACAACTGCAAGTATGGAGCAAAATGAGATGCTCAATGTTTTAAGTTAAATCTCAAGAACCAAAATTGGGAGGAATATTTTTGTTTCTAACCATAATATTATTATGCTGAAGATTCCCATGTCTTATTTTATTGGTTTTATAAGAAGCAGAGAGTGTTCTTAAAAAGCCCCATTATTAATGATCATGTGCAGGGATCTTGCAAAATGCAGATCCTTTAAATATCCCTTTAATATCCCTTTAAACCACAAATAATAGTGTTTTAGCATTAGCCTTATTTACCGGCACTGTCTTTTTAAGTAATCCATACTGCTTTAAAAGCTTAACAATCAAATAAAAAATTATGATAATCAACTAAATACCAAAATATTGCTGTAAGCAAACCTGTACAAGCATAGTTCAGATCTAGGAAAAGATGAACTACAATCCAGGAAGTAGTGGACTAGTATGTCTAATTTATTTTTCTCTCTTCAAGGGTAAGGTAGAAAACCACAAAAGATGTTTAGAAGATAAGACAAAGCACTAGTTTTATTTCCTGCTCTTCATTTTCTTGGCTGAAAAATAATTACAATCAAAACATGGACTGACATCTCCAGAACTGAGCAAAATTTGGGTGAATATTTTTAAGTGCAGAAGCACACTTTTCATAGTCACTAATTGGACTACATCAGTATTTTTATGAAAGGAAGATACTTGACATCACAACACAGAGTGGAAGCAAAGGTTATTTGTAATACGCCATAAACGGTGTGCATTTGTGGATGTGCAGTGGCAGGATGTGCAGTAAGTATTTTCAGAGTTTTGCTTGTTTATTTTTGGGAGCACTTTGCAGATTAAACTTGCACTATTCTCAGCAAAGATAAGGCAGAGTATGGTCCTGGGATGCTGTACAAAACCATTCCTCCATTATTGGAAAGAGACACAGCATTTTTAAAAGGCAAAGTGACAGGTTGATAAGGGTTTTGTTCAGAAATCACAGAGCGATGAAGCATTTCAGAGGGGTGTGGTTATTTCAACAGCTCATGATTTAAAGCCGAGGGAAGCTGGGGGCTGAGCAGCCCGGCACCTATTCCTGCGGGACACGGCAGTGCCGTGTGTTGGCATTCCAGCTCTTGCTCCCGGACAAAAGGAGCTTTCACTTAAACGGAGAGGTATCGAGTAACGAGCCCCTGCACAACACAACAAACCCAACTCAACTGTCCCAGCAAGGCTCTATTAAAGCATGGGAAATTTGCCATGGCCCCGTGATTTATCATTTTAATTGGAATGAGACAGATTCCACCAACAAATACAGAGCAGAGAAGCAAGAAATCTATGGTTTTCTTTAGCAGCTGTTACTGTGCAGGATAGACAAAGAGCTAAGATAGGAATAAAACCCCTTTTCAGAGTAAACAGGTATCTAATCTGCAGAAGAAGACAAAACACAGAATCAAGATCTTTCAGATACAAAATATACTGAAGAAGCAAAATCATGCCTTTTCCGCAGCCCTAATATGGTTATAGCCAGTCTTCCTTATCTCATACAAATTCCTCTGCTAGTGCTACAGCAACTTCTCCCTGCTTCTTGGCATATTTGAACAAGGGTTTTCAAAGAGTCATTCTTTGATCTTCCCAGGTGCTGCTCATTTAGAGTTTCATTTTATAAGCAGTAAGTGCAGTAGGGGTCAATGAGGACCACAAGCATTAAAAAACAGAATGTAGCTTAGTATGCCTTGTTATAGATCTGGAATTTTCACTATTTTATTTAAGCATTTAAATATTATGCCTCTCAGGTGGTATAAAAGGCCATGATAATTAATTTTAAAGATATAATTTTAATTAATACATATCATAGCCTACCAGCTAAGTTTTCCAATGTCTCATAGCCTTTGTGAAAATGACACATTATTAAGCAGAGGAGCACAAGACTCAGAGCAGGTTAAGTTAGTGCAAACAGGTTTTTGCTATCAGAAAGACTGTTAATGGTCCACTGTTTCCTAAACTGAAGGTCACTATTCCATCTTCTGAGTGCATACACATTTCAGAGCACGCAGTGTAAGATTCGAGACCTAGCCATCAGTGTGCAATACAAACTGTGTCTAGAAGACAGGTGTCCACTTTAGGACGCAGGGAGATGCATGTATCTCTAAAGGTAATCTAAAATACATCTAGCAGATAATCAATGTAATGGTCAAAAGCCAAATTAAATAAAAATTTATGACTGTGTCACTGCAATCCAAATGTGAATACTGTAAATAGTAGTAGGAATGTCCTAAAAGAAAGCAACAGATACTGGCCAGCTCCTGTGTGGGAGCACCATATGGATCAAATTTTTCACACTGGGAAAGATTAATGGGAAAAAGATATGCTGAAGACCTACAAAAAACCCTGGTTGGGATCAAAAAGGTGAATAGAATTATTTCTTACAATAAGGGCCATTAATTAAATGAAATTAGAAGAAAGCAAACTGGAAACAGATTAATTCCTTTTTTCTTAATGCAGAATTAACTGAACTGCAGACTTTGGACCTAAAAGTTGAAAAGAGCTAAGAAAAATAGGTGAGATAAAATCAGAGTGTAGGTCCAATGCTGCCTATTAAACAGGATAATACAAATACAGTTTATAAGGGAGGAAGAGTTAATTGCTATTTTATTTTTGTTTCCTATAGTTGGAAATAGCATTCTCAGATGTTTCATTAGCTACACAAGAGTTGAAAATAAGAAGTTAAATATATTGACTGGAATCACTCCAAAAAGAGTGCATTTGTGGCCTCATTACAGTTAAGAGCACTCATACCACGTAGCTGATGAGCTGTTTTGAGTGATGAACCATGTCTATTTTGTCATCCCATACCCTTATCTGTTGTAGCACAAGAAAGAATAAATTCTAATTCTCAAAGCTGAACTTGTTGCCTAGTCTACATTAAGTGAAAAACATTAGTGAAAGACTAACTTGATGAAACAAATGGCTTTTGATTAAATAATGTTGTGCAGAAACACCAAGCAAGTTAAAACACTGTTTCCTAGAGTTGCTTTCCTCTCTAGTCCTGGTAGAGATTGAATTTCAGTGTGCAATATATCGTGTTTAAATTCATTTCTCTTAATAATTTCACCAAAAATACACAGACAGTGATAAATAAGAGGCTAAAGAGTAGTACACTGACAGTGGCTGTCATGGGTTTGCTAAGCAGGAAAGCAGGAAATTGCTAGACCACCCTTCTTTCACATTTCTCCCATGCACAAGGGACAGAGAAGAGGTATCTTTTTCCCATGGAGAAAACCCAACAAAACAATTTAAATTCAAAACTACCTCCTACACTTTCCTCAGAGTTAAAACTCTAGTTGCATGCTGACCAGCTCTTGGCTCCTCACAGTTACCCACTGTCAACTTGGAAATCTGCAGGACATTAAGAAAGCACAAGTTGAGGACAGCCCAAAGGAAAGTGAGTTAAAATTACAACAAATATTGCAAAGAATCTAATTCCCTTTTTATTCAGTGCTTTGGCAGTGTTTCCATTCTGAGATGCCAGAAAAACAGAGAAAAAACCAGAAAAGTCAGGGAGGACTCATGTTAAAATATAGTGCACCTTGATTTGAGCCTTTATGATCCTCTCTTCAAAACTCAGCTCTGCAAACAGCATGCAAGTGTAAAGTGTGGTTAGAGAAAAAAAAAACCAAACAAATAAAAATAAGAATATATCATATCAGTCAATCTCTATTTCAGGAAGTGATGCAAGCAAAGTCCGCAGCAACATGGGCCTACCAGAAATACTCTGCCACCCACAGCATTGTGAAACCTTCCTTTGGTGTGAAACATGGCTGGGCTTAGCTCCTGCTAGCAGCAGTTAGCTGTACCCTGTGAAACCTTGCTGGAA
Organism: Eopsaltria australis; assembly: GCA_034509425.1. Lineage (NCBI taxonomy): Eukaryota > Metazoa > Chordata > Aves > Passeriformes > Petroicidae > Eopsaltria > Eopsaltria australis. Next base: position 719,694 of record JAVTVJ010000521.1, read on the forward strand.
GTGAAAGAAACAACAAACAAATGCTGTTATTTCCGTCCCTCTGCAAAAATGTGTCTGATTAAACTCCTGTTACAAAGCCCTATGACAGCAGAAATGAGTCCTGCAGCTTGAGATAGGAAAAGTGCCTGCTCTACATCCCACCAGAAGGAACAGAAAGGCTGGTTTGCTTGAGAGCTGTTCATGTTTTGGATCTTGCTTCTTTTTGGAGCTCTTGACTTTCAACTTTATTGTCTGGGATTTCTTCCCATTCCTTTCATTTTCTCTCCCATAAGCTGATTTTCTTTGTTTCTTTCTACTCACAGTTTCCAAAACTGAATAAACAAGGAAAATACATGGTCAGGTAACAAAACTCAACACCTGACAATTACATTTAGGCAAAACTCATGCAACAATTACAGCAGATAAATGACTATACCACATAATTTTAAATTTGGCTGCCACCACAGTAAGTCTTGCATATAGAACACCCCACTGCATTACCTCAAACCCGATACTTTCTAGGCATGTCTACATGGACTATTTCCTGGCAGAGTAACAGCTGCCTTAAAAATATTGACTAAGCAAAGTAGGACTAGAAGAGAGCACGTTATTTGACATTATTTACCCTGCTCTCAGGATATTTGGTTGAATTTTTTTCTCCCCTATTCCTTTGAGGCCACAGCTTCCCACCGCTGCCGCAGCAACGGTTCATCTGCTATTGCTTTCTTGCTTTCTGAGCAGGGCTGGTGGCAGGAAGCCACAATTGCTCCTTGTGTTTATCTCTTGCCATCTAGCAGCCCTGACAGCGTGAGTCTATTTAGATAGCAAGAAGCTGTGGTAACTAAGCAGCCACAAAATTTAAAAGGGACATTTCCAGCTACTTGCACTGCTAAGAGTAAGTAAAAGGCAAGTATTTTCTAATAGAGCAAGTACATTTTTTAATGTGAATGGAATGAGAAAAACAAATAGCAGGTTTTGTGTGGGTGCTTTACTTATATAATCTCAAACTAAATCCTCCTGCTTAAGAATAAAAGCTCTTCATCCTAGAGACGGTTTTCACTGAGAAACATGTTAGCAATAACTTCATATTCCTGTGACAATCTCTACGTATTTCATCTTAAGCCTTTCTGTGAGAAGTTCAGAAACATTCACAGCCCACGTTCCTTCCTTCTCCAGAATGTAGCTCCCACTTCCTTAGGGAATCAAACAGCCAGACCCACTTAACCACTTCCTGGAATATTTAACACCCTGCCTCTGGAAGAACTGTTTCAACCAAATGGTTAGAGAAAACATTTGAAGGGGTAGGTCTAATACGCAAGCTTCAAACCCAGACCTCAGCTTTCCCAAAGGAGGTGGTGTTCGGATCTAGGACTTTGGTTGAAGGTCAGTGAGTGAGTCAGGAGTAGACTCAGAGCACATACTGGGATCAACAATGCTCCTGGTCCTGCCTCCTGTGCTTGGACTTCTGTTATTTTTGTACAGAAAATAATGACTGCAACAGTCTCCAAGAAAGACTAACAGAATGGTGATGAAGCTGCTTGCGGTAATAATTTTTATAGATGGGTCACTAGAATCAAAGACAAAATTTTTCATCAATGGTGCTCTTGAAAAGTAACATTTGATCCTATAAACATCACCACAGATTTCAGTCTTCTGTTCATAGATAGTCCAAGGGCTTGATGAGATCAGGGTGCAATTTTTACATCTCAAGCACCATTATCTTAATGGACTTGCATTATAGACAATGAAAAGTACATTTTAAAGAAGGCTATGCCTACATTTTTGCAAATGTAAACTCTGCCTAATCTCTGAACATGCCTGTCCTCTGGACACTGCTGCCAGCACAGCCCTGCTGGACCAGAGGTGATGCTCAGTGCCTCTGCAGGGGTTAGGGCTGGTTTGAGGAGGTTTGTGCTCCCTTTGTTTTTCCAAATGATGAGCAAGATTTCCCAGTGCACTCGGTCTGTGTTTTACTGCTTCAGAGATGCAGAGTGGTCATAAAGTTTAATTGCTCAATTAAGCAGGCTTTACAGTTGCTCTGTGCTCCTGGAGTGCCACAAAGCAGGTTGAGCAAACTAGTGAAGCTGGATCATTACTGTGTCAAAACCAAGACACACATATTTGTGTGTGTGTGTGTGTATGTGTGAGAAAAACATTCAATACATGGGCTAAAGTATCCTAGATACAGAAGTGGGTATAGATTGTACAGAAAGACACATGTTTCAGTGCTGTGGAGCGAGTTACATACAAGAAGTCTGATCCCCCCTGCTCTCTTTACAGGATGGCGGAGGGAGCCCCTAGTGTGCAAGTCAAGCTGGTACAGTCAGGGTTCTATCAGGGCTGCAAGATGGAGGGGAAACACAACAGCTGGGGCTTCCTTCCACTCTCCTGGGGCAGCAGAAATAACCTTCTGTGAAAGAAGCACGGGAAAAGGGGGGAAAAAAAGCACATAAGCATCCATGACGATTTGCAAATGGAGGAATCTAAACTCTCATGGGGAGTGGAGTTCAGTGAAGGCAGCAGTTGGTGAGGGCTCAGACCAGCTCTGCTTTTCACCGCCTGCTCGTCCTTTACCCGCACCCTTTGGCAGCCCCACAGCTTTTCTCCCCACCCACCATTGATGGCTTCCTGTTTCTTTTCAAGCGTCTTGGTTGTGGGTGATGCCGGATGCATGTGCCTAAGGAGAGAAGGACAGCAAACGCTTTAGGGTGGTGGAGGCCTCTATTTCACTACAAATAAATTCTTCAGTTATCTTAATGCCAGCAGGCATCTCAGTAAAAGTGGTTTCATGTTCAAGAAAGATGCTGCTTATTTCCAGGTTAATAACTTTTTTTTTTATTAACAAAGCAGTTCGCTGACAATGTAAACTATTGGCTACAGCAGGGCTGCTCAAACTGCCAGCTACAGCTACCGAAGGAGCCGTGGAACAGTTCAAAAGGGCTGTGGCTCACAAAGAGTTAACCAAGCCACAATATTTTTATACTAAACTGTCAACAGTTCAAGCCAGTAAGTATTTCTCTTGGTAAGTGGGTGTTGTGCAGGGCTTGCAGGATTTTCAGAAACAGACAAATCAAAAAGCAAGCCACGCTTGCAAAACCAAAATAACGTAAAATTGTGAAATGGACAACACCAGGCCCCAGGTCAGACCCCATGGGATGATGCCCATTTGGTGAGGGCATTTGCCCATTTGCCCATTTGCCTGTGATGAGGTCACCCTCAGCTCCTGACCCATCTCAACTCCAGGAACTGCCCCACTCCTCCTGCTCCCTGACAGACAAAGTCACATTGAAAAGCATTGCTTTTGCGATCCACATCGAAGTTTACAGTAATATTTTTTCAAGCATTATTTTTGAGTCCATGACTGTAATATACTGTCATGTAATATATCAGCTCATTTCTAGCTGTTCTTCAGTACAGATAAGTAGTGACAAATCTGAGTTAGTGCAAACACACTTCACTGTAGCTTGTCCACTATGTTTGAGGCACAGGTTTTGCTTGGTGGTGATGGAAAACCTACAGGAACATCAGCATTCAGCCCCATGGCAGCTGGCATTAATGCCTACCCAGTGTGCTCCCACCTTCCATACCACAAGGACACTCACAGCTACATTGGGCTGCATGCTAGCTGGATTCACCCTCCCCATCTCCTGCCACCCACACGCATTTAGATCAGCACTGAGTCTGTTTCAGGCTTGCCACAACCCTCTGACAAAGCAAAGAGAGGCAAAGGGAGAAAGGGTAAGGAGAAAATTAGCAAGGAGGGAAGAGATGGAAGGAATATGTATGTGGAGTGGAAAACGCTTGAATAGATAATTGACTACGGTTTTCAGTTGTGTTTGAGGAAGCCTTCAGTAACAAGCATTCTACAGGACTCCAAACAAAAGACAGAAGTTGCAAAGGTCACTTTAAGTGAACTAATTTCAAATCTAGATCATATTAGAACAACTGGACATCTGATCACTAGATGGTTATGCAAGAGTCACATGTGAAATCATCAATTGGGGCTTCTAGTATAGCTTGAGTGAAACCCTCTGCCCAGTCTTTCCTCTGGAGAGTTAATGCAGGAATAGCTGAAACAAAATGCATTTCGAGATTAATTTTTCATTCTCAGAACATCCCATAAAGTGGTTGTTTCTTTTGGAGGTTTAAGAAAGAATAACAGCATACATTCTTTAGAGCAGTGTTATGTTGTTTGGACCAGAGCTACCTATTGAACAGTTGTCACATCATTACTCAGGGACATATGCCAACAAATTTGAAATCCAAACTTGCAGACATTAACAGGAACATGGAGAATTTAGATAAAATGTGCATTTCAAGGTCTAAGCAGGCAAGTTTGCACTGACACTGCTCTATATAAAGCAAGATTTCTGTTGCTACGGTTTCCAAATGGCCTCACTGTGAGCAATCAATAAAGGCACTGAATCAAATTGTTAAATTAGAACTGCAGCTCATGATGCTAAAGGCAAGGACTCTGTGCATGTTCAGTCACAACTACAGGTTAGTTTGTTTAAGTCTTTGTATTCAGACGATTTGATCACTGCATAGAGGAAATTCATGCATGCACAGCTTGAGATCACACAGAGATGGTCTCTTTTTCTTTTTGCACAAATGATGGTTTGACTTTTGTGCTATTGAAAGGCAAATACCTGTCAAGATCAGGACATACAACAAACTGCAGAATATTTTGTTAAAGATGATAAATGGCTGTATCACATTTTTGTATTTTTTTAAAGCACTATCAATATTATTTCAGTTACATATTAACTGTATGAATGACATTTCAAAAATTAATATAATACAGAACTTTCAAGTTTTCTATGATCATAGTGAAAAAGGTATAACCACCAAGTACATTCAAAATGAACATCAACAGATCTGAAACTGGATGCTGCTTATGGACAAAAAAGTATTTATATCACCTCCATATGAAGAGGCAAAAATACGTAATTATCATTAAACAGATTTTTGGATGATGGAAGACTGTGAAAAATTATGTTTGTGGCTTACCTATCTAAAATGCTGCTGACCATGGAATGGGATTACATTGTAGAGATTATAAGGGACCTTTTTTCCAAAATATTTAACTCAAAATAAACGACTAGCAACTGAGTCCAGAATGCATAATAAACAGACCTGAAGAGCTTTTAACCCAAATCTAAAAAAAAAAAGGAAAAGTGCTTATGTAAGAATAATTAAGAATAAGAGTTCAGAGCATCTTTAAATCCAATGGAATACATTCTTTAAACCCTTAATACTCTGATGTATTTGTTGTCCCAAGCACAACCCTGGTGTGTCTGTGAGATTTTCCTTTTAAACCCCTCAAAATAATGGAATTGGTAGAACAGGAAGGTTTACTCCCCTTGACACAGACAGCATGCTAGATGAAACATAAATGTTTCAAAGACTTCCAGTGATAATGAACAAAAGTCCTAATTACAAAAGGTAGAGGTACTTTAAAAAGCTTAATCTAACTAACTTTCAATTAGATATAAACTATGAATCTATGACATTCTGCAAACAGAACTCAGGCTCCCAAGTTACCTAAAGCCAGAGGTTTTGTTTTCCTTTGAGATTTAGGCATCTAAATCTCTTACACATTTTAAATATTTTTGAAATTTGGCATTCATTTCCAATCTAACCACTGATTGTTGTGCAGTATAAAACCACCAGAGTTTGTATCTCTATACTTACATTACTCTCTAAACTCCTTCATTTGACAAGACTCTGTGAGCTTCCATCAACAGCGTCTTTCATGTGTAAAACTAGAGGCACCAGTCATAAAATCACAGGATCACCTATGTCAGAAAGGACCTTTAATATCATCGACTATAAACCCAATTACTGCCAAATCCAACGCTAAAACATTTCCCAAGTACCACATCTACACCTTTTCTAAATATATCCAGGGATAGTGACTCTGCCACTTCCCTGGGCAGCCTGTTCCAGTGCCCAATTACCCTCTGCGTGAAAAATCTTCTTCTGATATCCAACCTAAACCTCTCCTGACACAACTTCAGACCATTCCTTTGGGACCTGAAGGAACAATGTACTACTGAATGAGAGTTTATTTGTATGAATGTACCAGTTCATCATCATAGGACACCTATATAATTCTTTTACTGTGTGTGTGAAACCTTCTCTAGAAAAACAAAGTACCTTACAAAATGTGAACTTTGTCTCCATAAATAAAAGCATCTGGTTTGCTGTCTAACCATCTGGTTTGTCTAAAGTTTACGGTCTCCTGAGTGTTTTTCACAAGCCCACATATGATCAAGCCTCCACAGACATTTTTATTCGGTAAAAGCTTTCCCACAGCCCATCATTTTTTCTATCTGTTTTTGATCTTGTAAAAAAATGTCATTTTAATATGTGTGTTGTAATACTGAGTGTGTTTGTGTTTCTGTGAACTGTGCAGATCTCCTAGTGTGTAGATATTACAGGCTAGATTCTCTTGGGAACAGTGGAGGAAAAAACTACGGAAGAGTAATTTGGAGATATCAGACTCCACAACTTCTTCTCCGCGGTCCCTGAACAAAGAGCTAGGTGATGGTGGATAGATCACCTTAAAATGCATCAACTATTAACATGTAATAAGGCATTGAGAACTGTTTCCGTTCAAGAGCTACAGCTGGCAATAGGTAACAACCTCTTTGTGAATCCTACACCAGACAGGTACTCTGCTGTGTTTGACAATTCCATGATTCCTGACAGCACGCAGCACCCAGATAACCTAGCAGTGTTCACCTCTGTGTGAATAAAATGTGTCATTATTTTCCCTTAGTTCTGCAAGCTGAACAGTCACTACGTTTCTGCTTGCTCTCTCTGTTTCATAAACACAAGATTTTCCATCCGGAGCCCTTACAAAGCCTTGCCAAAAGGGCTCATTCTCCTTTAGAGTTCAACTGCTCCAGTTTCTGGAGAAAATGTCTCTGTTCTCTGGTAGGTCAGCAAGTACACAACAGTTCACGAGCTCTGATACTTCTGCCTAATCTGCTCTCTTACCACAGGCAATGGAAAATGTTTCACTTGAAACAACAAACATTCAAAATCAGAAATAGAAATTACCTCAGTAGATATTAATACAACTTCATAGAAGCCTATCTCTTTCTGCTCTAAACCATGATTGATGTTTCAGCAAAGTAAGTGTGTACATATTTATGCCTTCTTCTGCAGTCTACAACAATAATTGCACCTTTTTATCTACTACAAGTCAGCAACTTTCTGTATGTGTTACATCAAAAGTGAAGTGTAGACCTATGGATCATGGAGTGCAGTACTGTATTTGCAATCCGAACATAACTAAGCCAACTGAAGCAAAAAGCCTGCATTTTAAGTGTGAAATAGGTGTCTATTTCTACAGTCACTCTTCCCCATGTTTCTTTAATATAAGAAAGTAGAAAGGATCCAAATAGCCCTGCAGAAACTAAGACCCAGGACTTCTCTTTCTGCAGAAGAGTTGAGAGAGGGCAGCTGGATCCCACTGAACCCTGCTGTGTTTAGTTTCTAAAAATGGGAACTAAACTGAGAAGCAGCCTCCAGGGGCAGCAAAATACAGCAGGAAGCTTGGAGATGCCGTTCTGTTCTAAAAAAATAAATTGTTTCATGTACGTGATTCTATTTACTTCTCTGCTTGTTAGTGTAGCTTGGGGGTACTGGGCTGTGGCCAGGTCAGCTCCTTGCAGCTTTGATTCCTGTTGACATACAAAAGTGTGAGTGTGTGAGCTCACGCACACATACTTAAAAGCAGCTTCTGTGAATGCAGAGAAGAGTTTTAAGTAATTCTAATTTGCTGTCAATAGATTTCACTAAAGCCTTGTATGCTGCAAGAGAGATCGGCCATATATTCCAAGTCTAAATCCTAGATCATTAAATCTTAGCCTTTAATAGACAGATTCTAAAATGAGCCATAACTTTCCATCTGGAAAGTCAGTATGCTAACTGATAATACAAACTTCCAGCCATTGTAAATAGGATGCATGTTGCAAATTTAAGTCACAACTTTTTTCAGATTTCAGCAACAAGCCAGGTAACAGAGCTGGAACAATGAGCCTTAATCTTTGTCTGTATGTTCAGATATAAGATGGGCTTTGTTTTCTATTGTTTATTGTACTGAAAAAGCTAGCCTATTCATTCAAAATGAAAGTCAAGACAATCATGAATTGTGATTTTTCCCAAGTAGCAATGCTAAGCCTGGTCCTAAGTAAACTATTGTATTGCTAATTATTTACATGCATTGAATTTCAGTGTGAATGGGCCTATCACTGTGTCAATTTCTACATTACAAATTGGCTCATGTTTTCAATCTCAATGTGACATTAACATTTTAAACCTGCAAATGGGAGTCAGTATTCACACCCAGCAGGATAACCCATATCCTTATATTCCAGAGCTTATGCTACAGAGCTTCATTCGAGAAGGATAATGAAACCAAAAGTTTTGCTTTAGATTTTAAATATATTTTTAGGAAAAAAAAAAATTTATTGCTATGAAAATCTTCTGTGATCCATATTTGTTTTCAGAACATATTTCCAAGAGCTGGGAAGATTTGTTTTCTGGCATGCATCAAACATTTTTCCATTGGCCACAGCATTCTTGCACTAATTGAGTTTAGAAAACTCTTCAGCTGCTGACTGGATGAATATGATCTGTAAAAAGCAAGCCTCAGAAATAATGGGATCCATTAGCTAATTACACTTTATCATCAAACATGCATCAGTTGCAAAGTGTAATATGAGAACTATATTCTGGTATCCCAGACCCTTCAGATTATAAGAGCTGCCATTAAAAAGGGAGGTCAGTATCTTCTTTCCTGAAATACTTCAGACTTCCTAGCAAAGGAATCCACTAATTTTCAAAAGATACAAAACCGTACAAGACCAACATTGCCTTCTGAAGAGATGTTTTTGCTGTCTGAAGTAAAAACTTAAGAGAATTTCCTTTGTTTTTCATGCATGAAATCCGAACAAATCTGTTCCCTGGTTAAAATTATCCACTCTGCTAAAAAAACTACACAAAATCCTACAAAAATTGAGACATTTTGGTAGAAGGTGTGGATCATTTTAAATGTGATTACGGACTGTGTAGAAGAATGTTTCTTTGTATTTTTCCTAAATGCTCCTTTACTTTTGCAGTAGTTTTATTTCCTATGACAATATATCTAGAAGTAACTGATCGTATTTTGCCATAGCTCTTACCTTTCTATCAATATTTCATATAACACATGAGGAAGATAATCTCACTATTTCTACCATTATTTTTCCGCGGAAAGCATTTTCTCTCCTTTTTAAATGGGAGGAAATTTAGAGCCACATTACAGCTGGCCTTGTTAACATATTGACCTTGACTCTTTGTTGCCTTAGAGTCTTGGCAGCTACATAATTCCATGCTAAGTGGAAGCTAAGATGCCATCCTCATTGAATGTTTACCTTCTGAATGTACGTGTCAATTTGATTTCAAAGATGACAAGATCAAAGTGGAGAACCATGACTTCACATGGAAGTCTAGTCACCTGCTGTTTGAAATTCCAAACTACATAAAATCCCAGAAAAAACAAACCCCACCCAAGCACATAAGTCACAAAAATCATCAATATATTTGACTCCTGCATTGTCAAATAAATTGTGAGCATTCAAGTAACAAATAAGTTACAATGAGTAAATTATATAATTTATAAATTATATAATTATTATAAATAAGTTATAATAAGTATAAATTTAAAATTTACAGGTTACACTACATTGGCCTGACAGTCTTGGTGGGCAGTGGAGACAAATGTTTTTTACTGCAGTTTTCCATATGCTCTGCACCACTGAATTTCCAAACAAACAGATCCAATGCCGCTCTCCACAGCCCAGCTCACTGACTGCTCAGCTCACCTTTGTCTACCTCCTGCCATTCCCTTCCAGCCCTCCTCCCTGTGGAGCCCTGCTATATACACCAGGTTTGTGCTCCTGTCAAAAAGTGAATAAACAACAGGAGACATTGTGGGAGACATTCCTTACAGCGCCACATCCTGCTGCCATCCCCTCACTGTTTCCAGAAAACTGAGAGAGCAGCACTGCATGTGGCTGGTCTGTGGGAGATGAGAAGTTCACAGCAGCCCCTTTCGTCACAGCCTGCAATGAGGTCAAAGCAGCTCCAGTGGAGGAGGTCAGGCAGTGAGACTCTCAATCCCCTAAAGCCTCACTAAATGCCCATGTAAAAGATTTAGTAGTTGTAAGACTCTTGTTGCTACAAAGATACACAACATATCATCCGTTAGTAGAATGCAGAATGACTCTCAAAGAAAGTACTTACATTTGAGTAACATCCAAATAGTTTTCCTTCTATTAGGAAATAATAAAATGCCCTATCTGGATGAGTACAAACCTGCCAGCTTTTTAATGAGATACTGTTTCTGCTAAAAGTGGTTTACCAGCAAACACACTTTAATTTCTCTGGGTCTGATTATTCCCTATATAAGTGCTCACACTGGTGCAAAATCAGGTTAACAAAAAAAAAAAAAAAAAAAAAAAAGGCCACCAAACGAATTCCTTACATTCCACAGGTGCAATTATTTCACAAATAAAAAGGAAGTGAACACAAGGTTTTGTAGGCGGTGCTTGGAGATTCTTACCATGTATTCCTTTTGAAATCTGAGACACATTACCATTTTAATGTACTCTGTGCTCAGTAAAACTAAATAGGGATATTGTTAGTGCTGGGACTTTTTGTAAAAGTACAGTATCTTACCTGAGGGGTTTCTTTTCCATTCTGGTATCATTTTTTTGCTTCTTTCGTATGCGGTGATATTCATGTTCCAATTAACTCTTACCTGTTACAGCCTATTCCTGTTTTTATGCTAGGAAGCAAAGGGAACAAGCAGCACAAATCCTTTAACCTTATCTTCCAGCCAAACTTATCACTGTATGTTGGTTATTGTCTTCTTTTGCTAATAGAAGTCAGAAAGATACACGTGTGAGGCATGTTCCTGGCTTTCTCACAGGCTCTTCTAGGATGATTGTTTTCAGTCCCAGGAAGAGCATGCAGCAAATGAACACCCAAATGAGGATGAATTTTAAAGGACCTAAGAAAGCATGCTCCCAAAATGTACATTTGAAAAATACCTATTTAATGTTATACTTCATATTAAAACACAGGTCTTCAGTAGCACACCTCAGACAGTGCCCATATAGGGAACAGATTTGGATTTGCTTTCTTTTTCTTTAAAAGTTCCCCGGACACCCAACAAAACTTATGATCACCTTTGGGTTGATCATAAGTCTTAGCTGAACCTCTTTGTCTAACTGGGTTAATTAGGTATTATGTTTTCTCTTTTTCACCGAAATAAAGGTTTTATAATGTCTTAATATTTCAACTCCTGCAGCTGCTTTCATTGCGCAAGTTAAAGAGCTCTCTTATGCCGAGCCACCTATTTTCACCAAATATGTAAAACCTAAAATGGTTTTGAAATTTCCACTATCTTCAAAAAGTAACTGAAAGTGGCCAACAAGGGGGTGACCATTCCCCTTCCTCCGATGACGGAAAGACTGGATGATAGACATGTGTGACTGCCTAACCACTGTTCCTTAGGAAACAGCCTTTAAAAAAGAAATCACTTTTTGGATCACATGTTAAATCTTTTGTACAATTGAGGGTTTGAGATGTGCTAAATCTAACACGTTCTGCACAGTCCTATTCACTTGAACAGAACTAATCACTCAAATTGCATAAAGCTAAGTGCTTGTTTAAATCCTCACATGACTGATGACTAATGTTCAGTATTTAAAATCCTGTCCAAAGACAAAGGAACTGATTGTTTCATTTGAGCAGCCAACTTTCTAATTCATCACAGTAATTTAAATCGCTATCATTTAAAATATCTAAGAAGCGTGACCTCATTTCATCAACAGATTCTCCTTTTGTCCTCCTAGAAAAATTGCATACTAAATACGATAGCACTAAAGTAAAATATTTTCAGTCTGAAAGTCACTTAAATTCCATGCTTTATGGTAGATTTTAAGCAAGAAAAAAACGGAGACAAGATAAATTTGATGGGGTTCCCTGAACGCGCTAAATCGAAAGAGAGCTCTGAGTAGTTCTTAAACATTACAATCACCGAGTATTTAGGTGGGTATAAGGCATTGCCTGAATATGTGTCAGTGCAGAGTGCTAGAAGCGAGTACAGGGCTTAACGCTCCATTTTCTCCAGCTTACCAGAGTTCAGAATTACAAAACCTATGAGTTTGTATTGCTGCCTCTCAAGGAGGTTCAAGCAGTGACTATAAGCCTTTCAGGCATGGCATCATTTTGTTCTTTCCAGCAGAAGCCCACCTAGGTTCTGCTGCGTGACTCGGACCCAACACTGCGCACTGCGGTGGCAGGAGCCAATGTGAGGCTGCTCGGACTGTCTGGGGGGCTGCCCGGGCTGTTTGTCGGGCTGCCCGGGCTGTGTGTGAGGCTGCCGGGCTGTGTGTGGAGGCTGTGTGTCAGGCTGCTCCGGCTGTTTGTCGGGCTGCCCGGGCTGTGTGTGAGGCTGCCGGGCTGTGTGTGGGGGCTGTGTGTGTGGCTGCTCCGGCTGTGTGTCGGGCTGCCCGGGCTGTGTGTGGGGCTGCCCACGCAGTCTGTCCCTCCCTCCCTCAGCCTTAGCCGCGCGGGGCCGCCTCCCGCGGGGTGCCGCAAAACGCGCCGGGCCTGGCAAGGGCGGGCACGCGCGCCGTCGCGCTACCGGAAGTGACGGCACTGCCGGAAGTGACGGCACTGTGCTTTGCGGCGCGGCGCCCCTGATCTCTGGCCGGGAAGCCCCGTGCGGCCTTTCCGCGGAGCAGCCGCCGAGCGCAGGTGGGACTCGGGGCGCTCCGGCCGCGCCCGCCCGCGCCCCCGCCCGCCCGCGCTCACGCCGCCCCCTCTCTCTTACAGGAACAGCCATGCCGGCCAAGGGACCCCTGCAGAGCGTCCAGGTCTTCGGACGAAAGGTGAGGCGTGGGCACGGCGGCGTGCACCGCCTGCTCGTGGCTCCCGGGCTGGGCCTCGCCTTGGGGCCTGGCGCTCGGCGTGTCCCGGCCGCAGCTCCTCGGCAGGGCCGTGCGGCGGGGCTCGGCCGCGGGAGCCCGGCGGGAGGAGTCCCGCTCAGCAGCCCACGCTGGGTAGCCCACGTGTCCCGCTCCGTGCCGCCGGAGCGCGCCCTGTTCCTGCGGGGTTGGGGAAAGGGTTTGCTCCCCTCGGCGGTGGGGCTGCGTGGCCTCTCGCCTGAGTGTTCGGGAGTCGTCCCAGTCCCCAGGGGCCTGGTTTACCATTGCTGGTGTCCGCGGGCCGCGTGGTGAGATGATGGCGGGAAGGGAAAGTTCGCCGCGCTGGAATGCAGCGTCTCCAGTAATTCACGGTACCGATCTCTTGCGAGAAAATAAAAGTACGATGTTGTGTAACGGAGGAATTTTTCCTTCGTATACAGCTAAATCTTGTAACTATAAATCAAACACTGAAAGTTTTGTTAAGATTCTGCGTTAATACTCTTGATTATACCTGGAGGTATAAGGAGAGCTGCTGTTTCGTTTAGTGCATAATATTTATCTGGGGCATAAGACTAGGATTGCTCGATTATTTAAATGAAATGGAAGTTCCTGGTGCTTGTACAATAATGAAAGGCTATGTTAATATACATTTGGATTTTTAGAAAACTGCAACGGCTGTTGCCCACTGCAAGAGAGGGAATGGCCTCATTAAAGTGAACGGAAGACCTCTGGAAATGATCGAGCCCAGAACTCTGCAGTATAAAGTAAGCATCCACCCAGCCTCTGCCCTGCTTCCCCTCTATACATGTAATTGCTTCACACTGGAGACAAGCTGCTTGTCTTACTGAAAGTACCAGATTCTTGGTTGTTAACTGATTACCTAAAATACACATGCTTTTATGAAAATTCAGTAAACGGCACTTCAGTGATGGGGGGGTTTGCTTAACAGGTTTCATTTAATATGAAGTATTTTATGCACTTTCTATCCACTTTCTAAACTGAAATGGGTGACTTAAAGCCCTCGTTTTAAAGAGGTAGTTTAGAACTTTATACAATAGCTGCTGAACAATGCTGAGAGAATCTAAAACTGTCTAGGTAACTATGAAGTATAATATTTAGTGAAGGAAACTGCCTACAAATTACTTCAGGTCTTCAGTTTTAATGAACTTGACTTATTTTTTGCTCGTAGTTATGGCATTCCGGTTAAACTATTCTCTTGCTCTTAATTCCAACGTACGTGTGCTTTGCTGTTAAGATGTTTGAAACTTGAATAAACCCATGACTTCAGTAAGTATGGCAGCCCTAGTAGATATCAGAGTACTCTGCAGGAGGTGTACTTGACCTGGGTATGTGCTTTTAAAATCAAGGCTCCATTTTTCAGAAGATTCAAAAACATCACATTTGGCAAAGCTACTACAAGGTCTGATCCTCATTACAAATGAATTTTCTTTGTGTTTTGTTTTCCAGCTGCTTGAGCCTGTCCTCCTTCTGGGGAAGGAGCGGTTTGCTGGTGTTGACATCAGAGTCCGTGTCAAGGGTGGTGGTCACGTAGCACAAATCTATGGTAAGGTTTTTGGTGGGGTTTTTGGTGTGGGGTGGAATGGATAAAGCCACTGTGGTGACTTGACACTGGCTGGATGCCTGGTGCCTGCTGTGTCACTCCTTATCTTGATGGGGAGGGGGAGAAAATAAAATGGAAAAACCTTGCTGGCCAAGATGAAGGCAGATTTAATAAAGCAAAAGCAAAGACTGTGCACTGAAGCAAAGGAAGGCAAAAGCCCTCCATCAGCAGGCCATGTTCAGCCACTTCCTGGAAAGTGGGGCCTCAGTTACCTATAGCAGTTGCTCTTCCTTTGCTTTTACTGCTGAACAGACATTCTCTGGTATGGAATATCCCCTGTGGTCAGTTTGGGTATCAGCTGCCCTGTCTGTGTTTCCTCCAAGATCTTGCCCACTCCCAGCCTAATGGTGATGGAGAGATGTTGTAGGCACAGCCTTGATGCCGTGCAAGTGCTGCTCAGCTGTAGCCAGAAAACAAACCAAATGAGAGCTCTCATGGGAAAATCATCTCAGCCAGACCCAATGCAGCCACGTATTGAAGAGGCTTGAGTTTGGAGTAGTGACTTGCCAAACTCAGTTCTGTTTCTTTCTGTACTGTGTGAATGCAGTTTTGCATGAGGGTGTATGAATTAACATTTTACATGCAAATCTGTAACCGAGAATAAGCTGAGTGAAGCAAAATGAGGTTCTGAGAAAATGCACAAGAACTACCTTTACATTGTGCAGTGTGATGGGATAGTTCAAATGCAGCTGAGTACAAGGATTTTGGGAGTGATTCAGCATTAGAAATTACATTCTTAGTTGTATATTTCCGTGTTGTTCAGAAGCATCTTTCTGGTGATGAGCAAAGCTAGGCAGTTTTTCCCTTGCAGAGAGGGCTGGGAATATATTTGCATTAACTGTTCATCAGAGTTCATCTTAACAAAAGACTGATTTGTTCTGCTCTTTATTTGAATGTAGTTAGTGAACTGGAGCTGAGGCTGCATATAAAGCAGAGGCAAATTTCAGGCTCAAACTCTATACCATTTGTTTTTCAGAACATTCATATTTTCAGAAAAACCCTGATGTTAGTGTTTTGACAGATAAGTGTAACAACATCCTGACAGTTACTCCCATTCTCCTGCTTTGAGTTCTGATTACTGTTACTGTGCTAGTTTCTTTGTATTGCTATGTTCTAGCACTCAATCCATCCCTGTTATCCCTTTTGCCTCATTCGTCTTTCAACACACAATCAGTTCTATATTTGCTATAAAATATAGATGTTTCAGAGAACTGTGTTTCTAAGCGTTTTGGAAGTTATCTGCTTGTAGATAGAATGTGGACCTACATTAGTACTTGGGAGAGAAGGTGATCAGACAGCCCTTGTGCAATTTCTTGGCTAGCTGGCAGTTGTCAAATCGACAGATGAACTGTGGGTGGCCTGTTGGCACAGATTTCTTAAGATTTGCCAAAGTAAAGGTCACGTGTAGTATGTGGGAGGGGATATTAGGGAGAGAAAGGACAATTTGGCAGCAAACAAAGTAGCACATTTCTCAGATAACTAGCACTTTGTGATTAAATTTTATATAGATTTGCAGTCCTTACTGATCTTTTACCTTTTTTTAACAGCTATCCGTCAAGCTATTTCCAAAGCTTTGGTGGCTTACTATCAAAAATGTAAGTAACTTTGATTGTTTTATTAGCTTTAAGTGGAAATGTATGGCTTTTGGTTGTTTTAGTAAAAAGTATTAATATGGATTTGTTCCATGTGAAACTGCTTAAACTAAAGATTTTTTTTTTAAACAGATGTTGATGAAGCTTCCAAGAAAGAGATCAAGGATATTCTAATCCAATATGATAGGACTCTGCTTGTTGCAGATCCTCGCCGTTGTGAATCCAAGAAATTTGGAGGACCTGGTGCTCGTGCGCGCTACCAGAAGTCTTACCGTTAAAATTGATTTCTAATCATGTGGCAGTCAATAAACAGAATTTGATAATTTTCATGCTTCTACATTGCCTTTTCTTGGGTGGGTAAATAGATTTTTTCACTGTCTCTTAAAAATGATACAAAAGGGATTTGTATTGCAGTAAAATCAGAGGGTTGATGGCAGTTCTTTTTTTATCCTTTTATAGTAATTCTGGATAGGTAGGGTTTTAGGAATAAAGAGGAGCTTTCTTCTGTTGAGGAATGTGTGGTTATCCAAACAAAGAAAGCTCACATCTTGGGTTTTGCAGGTACGTGCAACGGCACAGTGGTTTGTGGAAGATTTCAGTCTTTACCTTTCTGGCACTTAACGTTGTCAAAACCAAAGTAATTACGGGGGCAGGGGAGGGAGATGTATTGAACTCTTACATTACCAAATAATGCAGAGATGGTCCTGGACTAGAATATCTAAATGTAGGAAACTTAAAATACTTCAATATAGTATTTTGTAAAAATAAATCAAGGATTTTGTGTTTTAAGATTAGGTCTGAGTGATTAATCCTTCAACCACGTGTTCACACAGTACAAGCACAGAGGAGTAACTGCTTATGTTATGAGCTAGGTGAGGCAATTTGAAAGCCTTGGGAGGAAGAAAGGGTGAAAAAGGTGAGTTTGAAAAGTAATTTTCAAAAATTTAGCTATGGGATGTGTACATTAAATGTTGGAGAAGTTTCAGTTCCTGTCCGTTTACCCAGGGATAAAAAGTAAATTCTGAGTAAATGTGGGATGGGCCAGCAATAGTCTTTCAAAGACTCATTCTGTCCTTTGGAAGAAATGCAAGTAATGGAGTGAGGCTGTGGATACAAGCTGACCCAACCGGTGCAAGTACAGCCCTGTGCTGTTGTTTACTGCTTGTATAAACCAGTTCGGAGTGGAACTGGAAGAATTACTGGAGACTAAGATACTATGAGTGCCCAGCTACTGCTGTATTCCTCTCCAAGCCTGGGGTTTTAATGTCTATGCTTGTATGCCAGTACTGGAATTGTCACAGGAACACACCTTGGTGCTTGCGATTTTTGTTGGGCTTTCTCTTGGCATATTATTCTCATTTGCTTAATGGGAGATTTTTTTCAGTGTACTCAGTCAACACAAAGTTAAACCAGCTTCCCTTGTGAGTTAGGGAATTGGAATGAGTAGTAAAATCTACCCTATTGCTCTAGTTTAATAAAACAGGTGCTTACAGCTTTTTATTAATGTTAAGCATTTGTCATGAAGTGTCTGCTTTTTCAGTGGAAGAGTATTAAGGTTTACTCACACTTAAGAGTTAAACATGTAGCAAACAAATTCCTGCTAAAAAAGGAATTCTGCATCCATCTTCCCATTTTAGCTGTCAGTTTCTGCCACAAAATAACTGCATTCCATGATTTGAATAGAAGTGGAATGCTTGTATTCAAACCTCTCATGCTCCTATTGAAGCAAAGGGGACTGTTGTATGTTCCATCACCAATTTACATAGCAGGATTATTTGGTTTTACACGAAACAAATGCAATACTCCATCCCAGACTCCTGTCTTTGGCAAGATGCGTGGTCTGCTTTCCTCAGTCCCCCTTCCCTGCCCTCTAAGCTTTTGGTGTGCTGAAAACTGCCATGCTCAGCCTCCTAGCCTGGTTTTCCAAGGAAAAGATGCTATGCAGAGCTTACTTTGAGTTTGATCACTTCAATTCCTATGAGTTTTGTGAAAACTTGTGTCTTGATGTTAATTAGCTTCAGCTGAGGGAAAATAAAGTCTTGAGTTGTTCGGCTGTGTGACTGAAAAGCAATGGCTCATTGCTTATGGCCTGCCAGTTGGCACATACATACCCTGTGCTGTGGCTTGTCCAAAACTGATTCTTGCCTAGCTGTTAGATCAGGGAATGGAGAGGAAAAGAGATGATGCAAAGTTGCGGTGGTGTGAAACTTAATGAGGCAGGGGGAGATGGAATACCTGATGCCAGTAACCTTAGGGGTGGATTTCACAGTTACGAGGAAGCCTGATGGATCTGTTTTTCTGCTCACAGAACGGTTTGTAGCAGCTGGGGTTTATTGTTTTGCTGTTCTTTTGTGGAAAGGCTGAAAATAAAACTTACATTGCTACTAATATATTCAGAGATGATATCTGCATGTTATTTCTTCAATCAGAAGACTCTTAACATAATAAAAATTCCTTCTGAAGTGAACTCTGATCCTATAAAAATGCCCCATTAATCCTGTAGAGTGATGTCATTCCCACACACTTGCTTTCTAAATGAGAAATTTTTGTAAAATTGGGCTGCTGTCTGCCTGGATGGCTGAAGATTTTTATTCTGAGAGGTTGCTTACTGATCACCCACTAGAGGGCTTAACTTCATTGGGAAACTAATCACTGAAAAGTTTGAAGGTGTTAGTAAAAATTTCTCCTTTTCTCATGTCCTGATTCTGCAGGGATGGTAATCAAGTGCTTGTCATTGAGCATCCACTCAGGCCAGAGACACATCCACAGAAAAACAGTAAGAGTTTGCTCTTGAAACTTTAGGAAGGTTCTTGAGCAGCTGGGGAGATGTTTCTCATAAAAGAAGAAATGCCCTCAACCTTGTATTGTCCAGCTCTTTCATTAGTTTCACCAATGCTAATTCTTAGGAAGATCATTTGTGCACAACAAAATGTGGCCTCACTTGAATTCTTCATTAAACATACCATGTTTTGTTAACAACAGTGGACCTGGTTCCAAACTGTGGCACAGAAGGCAGTTATTTCCTTATCCATTGTTTATAATCCTGATCAACATGGTAACCTGTATACAAATTTAAGTATTCTCCAATGTTATGTGGGGAAGTTTGGAGAAAATTAACTTTGACTGCAATATATAAATATGTTACTGGTGAAATGTTTAAATTTTATGTTTGAAGAAAAATCTGTAACTTAAAAATGTAACACTGGCATTTTTAACGTGTGGACAAGTGTGTTCTGTATTGTGCTTGTTTTCTTACAAAAACAGTTATTTTCTAGTGCATTTTTCTGTTCAAAATTTTCAGAAGTGCTAGTCTGGGATTATTCTAATAGTTGCATAGATAATGTGTGTTATTGCCTTGATAGAATTTGATTTAATTTTTTAAATCTCTTAATATAATCCTTTGAGTTACAGTTCAGAGTACTTGGCTGAATAATTCTTTTTCCTCAGCTGACATCCTTAATGTGCTTGGGACTTTGCTGCTTCCTACCTTGCCTTGGGCAGAGATGCCTAAACTTTATGAAGTCTATTGCTTTAACTCTTACAAAGTTTCTTTGCAGCTAATAAGACTTGGCCTATTTTTAAATATTAGAAGTTAAACAACTGTGAAATACTATGTATGCCTGCTTTGCTATAGAAAAATTGATAAACCCCCAAACCAAACAAAACTCACTAAAAACCATTTTTGGATAGGTTTTTTTCCCCTGTTAAACTGAAAGGGTTTATTTCTATTAATATTACATTAATTTAGTTGTGAACCTGCATATGAAGTATATTGAGAAATACAGTCTTGAGAAAGGAAGGAGTCCCAGATCAGATATCTCAGAGGAACTTGGAATAGGTTCTAATTCAGACTTGACAATAAGGTAACACAGAGACTGGTGATGGAATTTGGAAGATGAAATGCTTGGTTTCATCTTGAGAGCAGCCTTGAAAGTAGGTTTATGAGATGGTGAAGGTCTCTTTCCTGTAAGTTCTCACGTAAGAGTTAAAAGTCTGAGTGACTATATCGATGTGTCCATATGGCCAAGGAATTCACTTATTTTTCTTCTGTTTGTAATGTGGAGTGCTTTTGGACCACATGCAAGCAGGTGCAACTGAGCTCTGAGCTGAGAGATGCAGTCCATGGGACCAGCCCATAACTAGTCAGAAGTAAAAATAAAGCAAAAAACTCTCTTGAAATGCAATTACAGGAATGTCAGCTTCTCTGATCCAACAGTAATAAAAATAGTCCTTAAGAAATACTCCCCAAGGAGTGTAGTGTTATGTATCAGTTTGCAGTAAGTACCCTTGTGCCATCAGTGATCCCAAACCTTCACCAGTATTGTTGGCTGCTGCATGGACACAGGGTTTTGTCCTTGTCTGTGTTTGAAGAGGCTGAGTTTTCATTTGCTTTCTCTTGTCCATCTGGGGAGCAGGAAAGAGAAAGGGATAGAAGAAAGGATAGGAAACCTTTTTACCCGAGAGGGATCATCAACTTCTAAATTTTATTTGGGTCCAAATAAATTTGAATACATCTTCTGTAGCATGCTCAGAGGGTCTCACTAAGCATCTCCTAGGAAGAATGGAGGGTTAGGCAAAAGATAGGCTTTGCAAAATAAAATAAGCAGCAGCAATTTTGAGTAGCATTATATCTGCCTTTAAAGCTGTGCAATTTCAAGTAGTGTCATTAAAGATGGGCTTTTTAATGGTTCTGTTTACATTACAGTAAAACAAGTAAGAGACTTTTATTTTAAAACATGATAATTTTTGATTTTGGTAAAATGAAAATTAGAAACAAAGCCCTTTAGCCCAGTTGTCATCTTTCTCCTTTTTCCTAAGATGAAATTTTCATAACATGATTTATTAAAACCAAAATATAATTATCCTCTGAGAAGCCTTCTTTTGTACTATAAGCAAACTGCACCTAGAAATGCATCCAGAATATTCTTTAAAATCCCAGATGTATTATTTAAGAGAAGTTCATCTCTCTCAGGACAGAGAAAAAACATTAATATGTTAATCTCTAAAACCATGTAGTTATAATTTGTACAGTACTACTATTTCAGGGTCTTGCAAAAATATTTTGCCGTACTAAGGAGCAGAGAACAGCCCTGAGCTCAAGCCTCAATGCACACAAAGGTGCGTGACGACTGAAGGATCTCTCAAACCACCATGACATGGCAGCGTTTCTGTCATTGTCTGCTATGTTATAAAGGGCCGATTCAATTCACCAGGGGAGTAATACTCGCAGGTCTGGTGGAAGTGTAACTAATACAGACTGTGCTGAGGAGCCACCATGCATTGCTAATGAGAGACATGCAACCAGGGAGTTGTACGCAACACTCGCTAAGCTCCTGAAGCTGCATGTAGCTACCAAGCTTGATGTCTCCTGCTCTTTTTGTTTTTCGCATTGCATTATTTTAAATAATGAGCCCAATTATCTAAACTCTAAAGGATTTGAACACACTGTAGAAATACATAGTTGTAAGATGCCATATAATCAAAGCCATTAATTTGGATAAATTCCCATTTTTTAACTTACACTGAAATGAACATTGTAGGAAAGCTCAGTTTAATGATACCGTGGAGTATATTCTTGCTTCATTCACTGCTGTCCACCTTGCAAGGTAAGAATTTTATTCCATTTTTTTGGTAGTAATACTTACTTTTACAAATATTTTTCTAAATATTTTAATATTACAGCTAGTTCTTTTTTTATCATTATATTTTTGACCTTATTGGAATTTGTAAATGCAATTTAAACAAGTGTATATCATCACTCTCTCTCACAGGTGTAGACACTAAAATAAAACTTTTTTTTAAGATTTATTTTTTATGTCAGAATTTGTTACAAAACAATTATTTATGAACAAAATGTAACTTCCTTGCCTTTCTTGCTATTAGTGTCAAATGAGTGCCATTTAATGATTTTCAATGGAGTATGATTTTGTTTGAATAGACTGTACCTGCAGTTTGTTAAAACATATTTAGACTGTTAGGGTAAATAAGTGCACTTCTAGTTACAGAAATTATCTTATTTTCTATGCAACTGGATCTTATAAATAGTTTCCCTGCTACAATTACAAAGATTTCTAATATAATATGAAAAGCGGTTTTTTGGTTTTGTTTGGTTTTGTTTATTTGTTTGCTTGTTTTAAGCATGGCCTCATTTAAAATTATTTGCAGTTGAGTCTTACAAGCAATAGTCAGAAAATTATTATAATCCTGCAAGTTTGATTCTGGAAAGCTCTGAGTACCTGTTCTATTTTACCTGTTTACCTGTTCTAGTTTTTTGGTCTGAGCCTCTCAAGAACTGTGAACTTTTTTTCACTTCTTCATGTTAGCAGGTACCAGAGCTACAACCATGAAAACCTGCAAGAGTGTGTGAGCAAATGAAATTCTTAGGAAGGACTGCTTGTAATGCTATATTCCTTGGAAACAGTTTGTGCAAAGGTGCTCTGGAAAACTCAGGATTGTTAAACCCCAAAATTCAGTGGTGTTGTTTTAAACTTGACATTGCTTGCCGAGGGCAGAGTGATGCTGTAGAAAAAAATGTTTAACTTCATGTTTTTTTAATCTACAGGATCTTATTGCAAGCTTTCTCTTTTGAAAAGAACTTTGAGGTAAGCTCTTATTCCTTATTTGTGAAGTCCTACAAACAGAACAAGAATGAGCAAGTGCAATACAGTGCGAGTTAGAAAGTAAAATATAGCCTTAAATTCAACATGTAAAATGTCATCTACATGTAGGTTGGATGTAGAACACACTTTCAGAATGTTTACAACTCTTTTCCAAGTATTTACGTAATGGGTATGGGTCCTCTGTTTGAAAAATGGAGGTCCTTATGAAAAATGATACTTCAATGATCTGGAGAAAGCTTAGAGGAATAATGGAATAAAAAGAGCATGAGATCATGATTTCATGACTGGAAAAATACATTAAATGAATATCCATCTACAGTTTTAACTGCATGATAAAATCCTGGCTGCTATTTGAAGCACAGAGAAGTAAGTGCTATACAGCCTTAAAATAAACATTTTCAGTACAAATTTTCACATAGAAGCTGAAATCCAAACAAACACCAAACTAGGCAATGTTCCTGATCCCATTGAATTAAATGGGATCTATGCCACCAATTTCAATGGAAGCATCAAGTTGGATGTAGCTTTGTAAGTCTTATGACTTCTAATACATCTAGTGAACACACATTCATGTCAAATGATATGCCATCATGGAGTGTTGATAGAACTAAGTGTGTTTTATAGTTTAATGTCCTTGTTTCTAAACTTAATCACAAATTAAAATCGGCTCCAGCTGGAGAGTCCTCTCTTGCTATCAAAAGTACCATCAGAGTATATTCAAGCAACACTCTGGGGAACTTGTAGCCACTCACATGCAGCATGAAGTAAATATGAAGTTGGTTTACAATTTTGTATCCTGTTGTGTAAGTCTGTTTTGCCTATTTATGTCTCCCCGAAGCTGCAGGTACCTCGCTGTCCAAGCAGAGATTGGAGTGCTGCACAATTCTGTAAAATGAGACACTGATCAAAAAAAAAAAAAGAATCACCTTTTTAAATGTTAACCCAAGAAAGACCTCTTTGATAAAGTGATGGTAATCAGAGAGAAACACTTCTCTCTGGGGACTTGCTTATTCAGGTTGCTCCAGGGACCTTTGATAATACAAGATCCTTTTTGTTTTCTTCCAGAAATGAGTCTAATGCAACTCGACAGAAAAGAGATCTTGTAACAGCCGAGGTAGGTTATACCACCAAAAGCGTGAGGGAGGGGAAACCCTCCTCCTTTTTCTGCTCTGGGGCTTTGCCATCCTTACAAATGACCCTTTGTGGGGAGATCGGCTGTGGTAACAGGAGGACAGTGAGGAGGAGCAGCTACTCCCCACCTGCTCTCCCCGCCTGAGCTGTGGCCTCGTGCCTTCATTCTCCCTCAGCAAAGCGCCCAGTGGGCGACCTACCCTGCCGAGCTGACTGACGCACACCATGGGAAATAAACCCAGAGCGTCTCTGTCTTTTGTGAGGGTGAACAGAACCTGGAAAGCTGTTTGTGTTTGTGAGAGGCACAATGGCGGCGCCACTGGCAAGGCTCCCTCCTGGACATGGTGCCCTGGCGGCTCCAGCCCGGCCCTGGTTCCCATCGCCCTGGGCCCATGTTGCCTCAGTGCTGCATCCCAGCAATGTTGTGCTGAAATTCAATCGTAAGTGAATGAATCTTGTTCCCTCACTTGCACACACTTGGGCTATGGAGGCCAGCCAAGGGTTATAACCCCTTTGAAGGGGGTAGGCAGGAAGCCAGAGGCGGTCCTGCCTCAGGGTGTTTTGGGGAGCCTGCAGACAAACCAGGGGTGATTTCCTCCAAGACCCTTTGAGATCTGTGTGCTGATACCAAAGCAGAAGGCAACTGGTGTGAAACACTGCACTGAGTGTAATACAGCCTCTGAGAGAAGCAGGACTGGAGGTGTCCTCGGAGGGCCCTCAGCTGGGAAGTGCTGCTGCACCAAGGATCCTCTACCTCTGCAAAATGATGCAAAAGCCAAAAGTGGCTTTCCTGAGGCGGGTGGCTTGGAACAGCTATCAGGAAAAATGGAAATGGGTCTTGTGCAGGGAGGGGAGGATCCCTCTCCACCTAGCAATGGACCATGGACACCAGGAATAATTTTAGTGCCGGGGCCTTCCAGGTGGTGATGCAATGAAATCTATTTCAGGTTGATTTTAGACAGATTGTAGTACTTGGATGCATCCCACAATCTATTTCCATTTGGAAAAGGGAAGTTTTTGTTAGTGTAAGGGGCATTGGCAAGACTAACCCTAGCATGTTCCTTGCACAGTGTTGTTCACTTTGTGATCCTTCAGTTCAAACTCCAGACATGGAGAATGAGTGGAGTCAGGAGGGAAGAAGGAAATTAGCTTACAAGCAAAGACTAAAACAATTTTTTCACTTAGCTGTGCAGCTGAAGGCTGGCACTTAAGTCTGTGGGGACTGCAGAAAGGTGACTGTTTTTTCAAAGAACATCAGATAAGAAATAAACAGAAAACAGAGGGGAGAAGATCTATTTAAGCAAAAAGGACCAGATTTATAAAGGAAGGGATTTAAACCGGCCGTGAATAAATGTAAGTGAGAAATATTTAAGTACTCAGCACTTCATCCTGGTAAACTTTCCAGTCAGACTAGTGGGGACAAAAGCCCCAAAGTACTTTCAGTTTGGAATGGGATCAGTTCTTGGAAGGGAAAATGGGACGTGACAAGCTGCAGTAGCAGAATGCTGGGCCAGATGAGGGGCTTCCTCATAGTGTGAGGCTCCCCGTTCCTAAACAGGAAGCAGGTCAAGCAAATCTGCTTTCTCTTTTGTTTGGGATGAACCAAAATGCAATTCTGAAGGATGTCAAGGAGAAAACAAAATCCATTGCAGCTAGACTGGCCATAGTGGGATGATCGGGGTGCAGCACAGAGCGTGAGTCAGGGGAGTGGATGCAATAGTGGGAGCTCTCCAACTATGGGTATTGGAATGAAGCGAAAAAGGCAGATTGCACTCTATCCCCTTCCATTTCCTTCCAAATGTAAATGCAAAACTTCCCATGTGGAGCCTTGGTGATTCACTGGGACTAGAGGGCATGGACGAGAGGCCAGTAGTGATCTCACAGAGCAGCTGTATCTTTCCCCAGTCCCCTCAAAAGCCACTGTGCTTCTCCTTCCCAGGCTGCTAATCCCTCCAGCAGCACCCAGGACTGTGCTATGTGCTGACTGAGATGCAAACTACTCTTCTGTATTAAAAGTCCCAAACCAGTGAGTACAAGGCCTTTTAGCAATTCATTTGTAAACCACAAAGACTCTGATTTTGCTTTTATATTTCTCTGACAGGTTCAAGCTGCCTCTAGGTTGCACCATCATGGGGCCTTGATGCGGAGTCCTCCAGGAGGTCAGTGCTGTGCTCCTCACCTGCAGGAGGAGAGAGCCCTGAAAATGCTGCCTTCCTCCCCTCTTTTACCATGGGCAGTGGAAGCCCTCTTCCTCATGCCCCGACAAAACTCTGCCCTGGCTCATTTTCTCATTTTCTCCTTGTTAAATGACGAAAAATTTCTGTTAAAGTTGTACTTTGAAAATAAGGCCTTACAACCAAATGTGAACAGCTAATGAAGCCAATCTTTTAAGGTTTGCTTTTTTTTTTTAAGTTTAGTTCTGTTACAATTTTTCATTTCTGTCACTTTTTTCTGGCCATGTCAGAGGATGTGTATGTCAGAGAAGCTTATAACTGGTTATGCAAAGGGCAAGGAGTACTCAGGCAATGAGCATGAAGCTGCTCCTGGAGGGATTTAAGCATTGGACAAACATGTAAAGCAGGCCCAAGTTACACAAACTGTTTTGCAGAAAAGTTTACTGTATGCAACTTCGGTTGGAATTTTGGTATCCTTCTTGGAAAATGCCTGGGTAGATGCCTTTTTTTGCATTTTTCTAGGTAAACGAATATATGCAATTTTACAACTCATCATTCTAAAAACAACAAAAGATTTTCTCATTAGCGCTGTTATAGAAACAATAGTTTTTCCTTTGTTGGTATTTTCAGAGTATCTATGTATATTTGGAAAGCAACTCTTAAATGGAAAAAATTCAAAGCTAAGCATGGAAAGGAATTTTCACAATGACAGATGATATTCCTAACCACTGGTAGCTTCTGTGTACCTTTACAGTAAAGGTCCCGTTTTGTTCCCATTTAATGTCACTAGCAGCTTTACTGTGCCTCAGAGGGAGTGGAAGGGCCTGTTTATTTCATTTACTTCCTGCCTTTTGTGATGCTATTTTAATCTCCAACAGCAACATGGGAAGCTTTTGTATGTATGTAGAGTTTTAATGCTACTCCAAGAAGGCAAGCAACTATCTGCAAAAACTGATGAAGTTTTGCTTTAGGACTAGCTTTCTTCTCTACTTCTGGGGAATTATGATTTAGATCCATTGCAACAATTGATTAGTAAATGACAAGGAGGTCTTAGCTTTCAAACAGACTATAAAGCCATTTAATATAACTGCTTTTGGAAAAAATTGCTAATTATAACATAAAACAAGCCATTCCCAAGGAATCTAAAGTCTCTGACTCCAGTCACCTCTGAAGCAGAAATAACCTTTTAGCTGACTTTTTTTTAGCGTGTGGGGAAGGTTGTTTAGTACTGGTTTTGACTCTAAAATACATATTCTGGCGAGTTCATAAACTGAATGTACCCTTTGCAGTAATGTTTAGGAGTGAGAAACTGAATATATGCATAAATTGTGCTGAATTTAGTGAATTAGAATGATCTGTGTCCTGTATATTTTGAGATCAGCAGGACTTGGATTTGATTTCTTTACATGGGAACTTGACCTTTTGTTTGCTTGGAGGAGGCTGACCTTTTGCTCCTTTGTTAGTTTATAAGTCTCAAACCAAACAAGAACCTTGCTTCTCTTTTAACCAAAGAACACGAAGGATAAAATTAAGCATATGTTAAAAATGGAGATTGTTATTGGTTAATTTTCTCAGCTAATATAGCTACTTGTGATTTAGCAATAAACTGGGATCTCTCAGCCTGTTTGCAAAATACTGTATCTACTAAAAGGCTGGAATTCTTGCTTACAGGTTCATGTCCTCAGGAGTGCCTTAATGGAGCAGCCTGCACCGAGACAGGTGACTGTGACTGTCAGTTATTTCAGGCTCAAGGAAGCAGGTGCCAAATTGGTAAGTTTTTTGGGCCAAAATAATTTTTTTGAAACAGATTTTGAAAGAAATACTATTACCAGCATATTTGTGATTACTCTGCAGTAGGACTCTCCTTTGGCCAGTGGCTAGGTAGGTTAAAATTATGCGTATTAGGGTCATACAGAAAGCAGCATCAGAAATGCCTACATTTTAGCGCTTGGTCTGTAATGATACATAACAGATAGACCATTGTCTAGTATATCAGTAGCCAGACAGCTTTTTTTTAAAGTGAGGTGAACAACTAAAAAACCACTGCATTTCTTCTAATGAAAAGTGGCTTATTGCAAATTATATTACAATTTAAATACACTAGTTTCTGGAGTCTGCTGTGTGTAGGAATCAACAATAATTGTCTTCCAGGATGAGCAGAATATCTAAATCCCTTGCCCCTACTTTTAATTAAAATGTCACCACTGAAGCAAATAAAAAACTTAACAATTATTGGACATGGCTAAAACTGCAGACTTAAGATTGAAAAAGAGTGCTGACTTTAAATAAAGTTGAAGAAATAAATTCATCTTTTGTACTTGCTATGTATTTTCTTTATAAGCTCTTGTTAGCTTTCTGAGCTCCTACTTTTGTAACTGCATGTGTCACCCGTCAATTTTTGATGACCATGCTTCTTGTAAACTCAGTGTGTTCTCTCCAGTACCTAACACCGGTAAGGACCGAGATGGGATTTGCAAATCGTGGGGACAGTACAATTTTGAAACATTTGATGGCATCTACTACTACTTCCCAGGAAATTGTTCCTATATATTTGCAAAAGACTGCAGTACTCTGGAACCACAGTACACTATTTGGGTAAGTATGTGAACATATACTAGAAATTAGTAGGTAGGTTGATATAAAAGTAAATCAGTAAGTAAAATAAGTACAGAGACAATAAATGTACCAAAGTGAACATTAATTACTTAAATATAAAACTGTGGAAATGTGAGAAACTTCTGGAAACACCTAAAACTGCATGCAATAACTAAAAATACTAATGAAATTATAATCAAAAGAGTCAGTATATTAAAAAGAGTATTTCTTACTCCTCCTATCCTTAATGGGTTTTCTGCTCTCTCCCTTCTGGGAGCAAAAATGGGTCTTAAATTAGATCCCGGAAACTTCAATAAACTTCAGCTCTCAGATTGTTAAAAATATTGAGTTGCTGAGTAAAGTGCAAACGGCTATCACTTGCCTAACAGCGAGCAACACCAATGTGCTAGGCCCTGATCCACAGCCATTGGCACACTATGAGGATCTGCTTCCCTGGCCAATGGGATTTGCTCCCTCACCCTGTCCACTCTAGGGATTTGCATTCTAATTTTGGATTACCTCTATGTCATGCAGAGAAGATTAACAGCTCAAAAGCTTTCATCTTGACCTACGTATGGAAGGCACTCTTTTTAGTAATTTCTTCAAATTGCTGAGCATCCATGGTTAATGACTGTGGGTCAGGGAGAGTTCAAACCTACACCCTCTTTGAAGGGAGATGCCCTGGTTGTTAGGCTGGTGGTTACTGTGAGGAAAGGATACCAGATCACTATATTACCTTATTCACAGTGGTTGGGATTTGGTGCTGATTGGGCAGGGAAGGAGGGACAAAGGGGTCCTAATTCTGAGCCCATGCGGGTATAGTGGTCATAGGGATGAGGGCAGATCTAGATGCTGATTTCTGCTCTGAGGACTGTTTTCCATTTATAAATAGATGACCTCTTCCTCCCTCAGATATCTGTACTTAGTGATGATAAAGCTACCATTAAACCTGCCATTTCTACCTACTCAAGTTACAGAGAGACTCTGTTACACCTGCCTTTCATAATTTCATTTTAATTATTTGGACTCTATATGCAGCTGTGATCTCTTAATGGTTTTCAGAAAGTGCTGTAGCTAAGTCCAAGATTATATTAAAATCTAGAATCAATATGTCAGTGGATTCCAGTGGCTCTGGAAAGAGAGAAGGTTCCATTAAATTGCTGGAAAAAATGTCACGTTTTACTAAAAACTGAAAATGTTTACTCAGCAAAGTCATAAGTAATGTGAGACTGTAGACAGTCTATGACAGTCAATGGAGAGACAAAAACCTTGCCAAATCCTAACATTATGGTCCTTCTGGCTTTGATAATCCACCCCTCAAGAGGAGAAGAAAACATAAAAATTATTTTGATTTTCCTTTATTGTGTTTCTGTCTTGGGACGAGTTTATATAGAAGCCATCTGCCAGGGCTAGTAACTTTTGTATTGTCTTTAATTATGATTATATTTATACATGTAAAAACTCCTAATGCTTTTCCTGGTCTAGTTTATTTCACCGAAAAAACAGTAATTGGTTTTTACTTCCAGATTTAGTGTCAGTTAAGGAAGATTAATTCAAGTATTTATTAGCACTGGATGTGTTTACTCACAGATATTTTACTTAAAACAGTTACATTTACAGCCTTCATCACTGTGTTGGTAAAATGTTCCCAATTAAAAGTTTACTTATCATCACAGCACTGTCAAGTAAGCTGGTAATGCAATTCCCATCCTCAGGGAATGGTGACATACAGAGTAACAGAAGTCATATTTTAGCCATCTAAACTCTGTCTATATTTTAATCTAGGTAATGATAGGCATCTAAGATTCATAACACATTCCCGTCTCTTCAGTGGTGTCTAAAAAGATCTCACAGGCTTTTGAAGCACTGTAGGACATCCTACAGGTTTGGATGGCTCATACCCACTGAGATTAATGAAAACTGTCTAAGTTTTGCTCAAGCACAAACCCATGGTTTTCAAGCCCTGAGAGTGCTGTATTCAAGTGAGATAAGTTGATATGTGACTAAACAAATCCCCTGGCTCATTATGCTATATAGGTATAATGGGGAGAAGTACACTTCAGAAAAGTGTCCATTAGCAGGGCTGGAAAGTCAGTTCAAAATGGATTTTAACAGATCCATGTAAATCAGATGCCTGTCATAATCTGTGGGAGCACTTCAAAACCCCAAGAAATCCTGAGTGGTTCAAGAGGGCATGCTGTAGTTCAGCTGGTACCAGTCTCAGCTGGCAGGGAGAGTGCTGCTATTACACTGAGGTTCTGTATTGGTTTGTAACCCTGTTTTATAGATCAGACCTCTAGGAACAGAGCAATAGGGGTGTTTCCTCAGTGCAAGTAAGAAGCTCCTGCTTGGGCGCTGTAAGCTAGCTCACTGCAGTGTCTCTGAAGTTTGTCAGCATGAAATACCTGACTCTTTCATCCAGTATTTAGACCACTGGCCTGTGATGCTATGCACTATTAAACAGTTGCTGTATTTCTCATTAGTATTGTGTAGTGTGAACTTTGAGTTTTGCATATCTTTGTAATTGTGGCTTTGTAATATTCTAGGTATTTATTTGTAAAGCTCTTCCAATTACTTAAGCATGAAAATATAAAAAATCTTATATGAATTTAATAAAAAATTGTGTGAAATTATTGAGGACAGGCATTTGTTCTTATTGTGTGTCTATTTTTTCCCTCAAAGGTTCATAACAGTCCTCACTGTTATGGTTCAGTATATACTTGTCATAGGTCCATCAGCTTATTTTTTTCAAACCAAGAAGAAATAATGATTTCAGGACATGAAGTAAGAAAAAATGGAATCAGGTAAGTGTTCCAATGGTAAGTTTTAATATTTTATTGCAAAAAGATAATGCAGAGTTTGGGAAATTGATGCTTCTTACACAATCCAGATAAATTAATTTGATCTGTATCTGTATTGATCCCTTGCTGTTCTGTATTGGGGCTGATAGTGCTCCAGTGTGAGCAGCTGTAACAGTACTGATGTAATACCCCAGTGAAGATAGAATACATTCCCTGCATTAACTGTGTCCAGCTTCTCAGCTGTAACCTAAAAATTATTCATTCCTTCTTTTTACAGAAAAGGTCTGTGTCAGGCAGTCCCAGCTAATCCCTGGTGCATCCTGGTAGCATTTTGAACAAGGCAATCATTATTTATTCTTTGTAGCCATAGCTAATATAAAATGTGATCTTCTTCTAGATGAGTCTGAATTGGTCAAAACAAAGATCTTAAGCTCCTTTGGGGCAAAAACTCCACAAAACATCTCTGAAGTACATCAAACCTCAATATTTACTTTTTTTTTTAGTAAGTAAAAAGATGAGCCCAAGGCTATCATAAGTATATTTTACTGGTAGATAAAGTACAGAAATTTTAAGGCAGTTGTTGAGGTGCTTTTGCCATCCCCTTTGTAATGCCTTCAGTATCTGAGAATGATAGCTACGGTGAAACTGTTCAACCCAACAGAAGCAACCAGGATTAGTTCTGTGCTTATTACTGTCCAGTGGTCTTTCACCAAAGGAGGAAGAGTTACAACTTTTTTGTAAATGGTGTGTTCTGTACTGCAAGTTCCTCCATTTGCAAATGCCTAACCCAGGAGGTCACAGCACCATGTAGCTCCTTGCCCAACACAGCATGCTTGTGAACTCAAGTATTCCTCAATGCGGTGTGCCAGGCTTTGAAAGTAAAGATGCGTTATTCTTTCAAGACTATAGTTGGTACAACTGATAGGTGTATACAACAGAAAGCACTTATTTTTAATGGTCCATAAAGAGAAGTAATCAGAAGATAGCAAAAATGTGCTGAAGAATTGAACGGAGCAACTGTGTACACCAGGGAAAAAGGGTTTTTTGAGTTAGAAGGTGATGTTTTAGTTGGTGTGTTTCTAGCACAAACCTCATCTCATCTGAGATCTTTGATGTTGACTGTATTTTTCCAGATTAGTGTTGCCTCAGACAGTTGGAAATGCTTTCATTGAGAGGTTGGCTGACTATATTCTGGTGAAGACTACCTTTGGTTTTTCTCTTGCTTGGGATGGAAACTCTGGTATTTATATTAAACTGACAGAAGATCATAAGGGAAAACCTTGTGGCCTTTGTGGAAATTTTAATGGCAATAAATATGATGACCTGATACTTCAAAATAGTAAGTAAATAGCTTAGGCTTACTTGGTGTGAGCAGTTTCCATGTTCACTTTAAATATAATGCTATATTAATAAAACACTGCAAAAAGGCAGTAATTTTTCAGTTATTTCAATAAATTAGTATATCTGCTCTTCTTTTACTTCTCCTCATCATTAAAGACGCAAAGGGAAATGGTCCTAGTTCAAGAAAGTATTTATACGTGCATTGAGCAGCAAATAGCTTGGGGTATGTTTATCCTAGTTGATGAAAATGCCTTCAAACAATAAATAAATAAATAAATGTTTATGGTTTTCTCTCTGTTTAAAGATGGAGGGAAGAGCATCATCTCGAGTCATTCTTTTATAGCAAAATCATAAAAATCCTAGTTGAAATGAGTAAATTTCCAAGCTGTTTCCAGGGGGTTCTTTGTATCTTCTTGTTGATGTGGTGGACTATGGACCTCTGACAACATCGTAGGATGAGGAACAGCTTTGTGCTGTGTCTGAGGCAGAGATGAGTTTTTAAAATGGTATTCTGTAGCCTAGGTAGGGAATACTCTATGGGGACTTCTGTCCTACTTGCAACTAATGAGAAAAAAACAAAAGAACAAGAACAAGCGCAAAAATATGAGGATTTTTCTCACTCTCTTATAAAAACAAAACAAAATAAGATTATCTTACTGTTGCCATTAACTGCTGAGAGAATCTAGTCCCATGGCTCTGCATGTTCTTAAGTCACCAAAAATATACCACAGTAACTTTTTTTCCCTGTTTTTTACAGGGTAGTTGGTAGTGGAGCTTTTAAACTTTCTTAAAGAAGGAATGCTCACTGAGCCTATCTTGCAGAGTCTTTAAAAATCTGTTCAAGTATAAATTTTTCATACCTTTTCTGCCAAGAGAGCAGAAAGTTTTGTGCAGTAACTTCTGCACACCAGAGTACAGTATGTTTAATAACCAGTTTAATCTTCTGATGTGTAATAATAGAGAAAAATATTTGGAGTAAATAATTAATTCATGTGATCTCTAAAAATAATAATAATTTCAGTATCTTTAAATGCATTATCTGCATTATATTATAAATTATATATAATATTATATTATAAAAGGTTTCCAGCTCATACCCGTCTTCATTCTTTGAGCTAAATTTTTTCACCATGATCATTTCATCTAGCATTTTTCTTTATCAGAAATTATAGCATTATTGCAGTATATAACTGAGAACCACAGGAATTGCTTTAATCTCGAACTAACTGTATAACATGATGCCTTTAATCTGCAAATACAAAGCATGAAGTTCTGAGATCTTCACAAGAATACATTTCTAATTCAAATCCCTTCCAAGCTGCAAAATTTTTCTAAGAATTTCTAAATCTTATCAACCATTTGATATAATGATTTCTCTCTCCCAGCTAAACTACTTCCCTGAGTAGTGTAAAGGTAGCTCTTACATCTATCCTGAATCTTCCAGTGTCCAAATGCTCATTATTTGTAATGCTCAAATAAATAAGTTGCTGAGAGGCATATAATGTTCCATTTCAAAGTATGGTTTAAAAAAATACTCATTTTCTGTTTCCTTATATTCACCTTCAATGCGATCTTTGTATTGCTTGAATATGCAAGACTGTATCTGTGTATAGAACTGTTTCAAGGACAATGATTTTATTTTGTGGTGTTTTTTAAAGACTTAGAAGTTTTTTTCAAGCCATGTCAAAATGTACATAGAATATTTTTAATGTTTATGTAGAAGCAGAGTTATATCAACTGGTTCACCTCTAGATCAATTCCCAGTCTTTTATGTTTGGGAAGGGCTTTCTGCATAAAGAACTACTCTGTCAGAGGGGAAGAAATATTTTAAGTCTCCCTCACTCCTAAGTAAAACAGATTAGGATTTTATTGTCATTTATTTGTGGAGATCCAAATATTCATATCTGATTAATGTGCTTTGTGACTTTCCACCTTGCAGTGTCCGGCTTTGTAGCTCTTGTGCTAGAAGTCAGATTAAGTTTTCTCTAGTACAGCTCTGCTGAAAAAAACAAAAACCCTTTAGCTGATTTTATTTTAATATCTTGTCTCATAGCCATGCGTAGATACAGATAACCATAGCATAGACAATTACCATCAGGTTCTTCGAAGTGGAGGCAATATACCCTTTTTAACCTAATTAAGAATGAAGAGAAAATGCAATATTTAGATCTTGCTGCAAGTGTATGGGAATTTTATATCTGTTTCTTTACTGCCAACCTTCTTGTATGTTCGTGTATCTAAGCCTGTTGCCATGACTTCCAGTCATGCATCTTGTTCATTAATTCTCCCATGCTCATGCTGTGAGGAGAGCTGAGATCTCGTGAGTCTGTGTTGTAGGACTTTTCTGCAATGAGGGAAAAGGAGGCAGATAATAGCACTAACTGACCTTTGTGAAACATGATGAAAGACTTAAATTGCTTCAAAGAAATGTATTTTTGCTTAAGCATTCAATGCTTTACACTTGTCATTATTTATATATTTGTTATGAAATTATCAGTGATTGCACTTAAAATAACCCAAGACAACATGACCCCTGTCATGTATTTTTTCAATATTTTTATTTAAATGTAGTATAAAATGCAAGCTGAAATTAAAGAAGGAAGATACTACTTTTATTTATGACTTGTACTCTGAAATTGTCTGTAACTGAGGTAATGAACACATTGAAAAATTACTAAAAATTTCAAAGCTATCTTATGTATTTGTGTTAAAATTTTTTTATTGCTGCTCTCCCAATGCTTTCATGCAGTAGGTGAACATACAGAAGACATTGCTGAATTTGCAAATAGCTGGACTGTGCAAGCCTCAGATGATACAGCTTGTGTCCCTACTGCCTCAGATTTTTCCAGTCCTTGCTCAGCCAGTGCAGAATCCACTGAGGTAAATTGATTATATTTTAAGTATATACATAGACATATGCATATGTATACATGCCTTTTCTTAATCTTCACTGCCTACTGTTGGTACAAGAATCTAACAACATACACAATGTTGAAAAAGCCTTAAATGCATTGAGGCTTTGAGAAAGGAAAGATTCAGATCAGGGCTGTTGCTAGGGAGTGCCTGAAGATCTTCATATGTTTAGCTTAGAAGTACAAAGGCTCAGACTGGACGTGCCAAGTGGCACCAGTCTGCTGGCAGAGCTCTTCATTACTGCATTGGACTTGGGTCCAGTTTCCAGTTCTGGCATCTTACACCTCATTATTTTAGTGATTCTGAAATCCTGCAGAAATAGTTGCAGGTCAGCTCCTGCATTGACACAAAATGCTTTTCTTTGTCGTTTCACACTTTTTCATCCCAGCTGGTTTAGGACCAGCACGCAGTCAAGCAGGCTAGGCAGGGAGGACAAATTTTAGGAAGAATAATGAAAGAGATATAACAGTAAATTGAGACAGCACCATGCTCAAATTTTAATGGGGATATAAAGGATCTTAGACTAGGGAAACAAAGCTACAGAGAAAAGTATTGGCTAACTTTCATTTACTGATTCTCCTTAATGCACAGGACATATTCTTCAAGTGCCAAATATTCCTACAGTTTCCTTTTCTCAGCTGTCATGAAAGTATAGATCCCTATTCTTATATTTCAAGCTGTATGAATGATCTTTGCAGGTAAGTACTGAAATTCTTGTGTATTTGATCTTGACACATGAAATGAATGCTCAGTCTTTTGTGTGAACCAGAATGAAAGAACATTGAGGGAAGTTGGGAAGAACCAAGTTCAAAATGAAAGAGATGGAGTTTCTCAGGGGGTGATTTTGTGTGGAAACAAAGGGCACAGAACCAGCCTGACAAGGAATATTTTGGTTGCTAAGGACTTACATAGATTCAAGGAAATACTAGACAAATAAGTGGAAGGTAAATTCATTCTAATGACAAAAGATGAGTTGCTAATCACAAAAACCCCATGAAACTTGTGTCTGGAGGCCTTGAAACAGGACTACACGGAAATGGTACTAGGGAGAAATATCAACAATACTGGAGGAGCTGCACCATTTGTCAGGCAGAGTTGGACTTTTTCTTTATGAGTAACCACTATCACTTCTAAAAACTTAAATTCAGAGCTGCCAAAAGAAATTCAACTCTCATTTGTTTCGGTGGGAGTCACACCCCCTCAGCTGCTGGCATTGTAGGCAACCTGGTATTTTTCCCTTACCTCTCCAGACTCCTGATTAGTTTTGTCATTCAAGTTAAACTTGAACTCCAGTAATTGAAGAGATAATTGGGCAATGTACCACTTTCTTTTTAGTAAGATTTTCAAATTAAGAAGTAATTGTCAGAAGTAGGAAGTATATATAAACCAGAGTATATAATTCTCAGAGTATCACCAGTTTAATCAAAAACATGCAGAAAGGATCACAAGACTAAGCATAAGGATCACTCAAATATAACCCATTAAGACTTGTTAGTTCAATTTTTGATAAATGTTTAGTATTTTGATTTACCTTTGAGTCAAGATGGAAGAATTTGTGTTCGTAGGCAAATGCTGATGTTGCTCAGAAAGGAGATGAGTTGCCTCTGTATGGTCTCTGTAAATCAGGAGTTTACTGTGACTTTTGAAGAATAACAAAAAACAAATTTTTCAAGTAGGATATTGAATCAGTTCTGTGGTGTTAAGAAGGGTTGGATCAGAACACACAATCTGATGTGTGTTGATGTGAGTTTTGTGAATGTTGAAAAACCTTGAAGTTTCTGTATCTCAGAACTTCATTAATTTAGGCTTATTTTGTTTACAAAAGAGACCTCTCTTCTTGTGGCTTAGTGTCAGTTTATTAAGGTTTTTTGTGTGGTCATATTATAGGCCAAGTATTCTTTCTATTAATACCCATTTAATTGGATTAGATAAGGAGAACTGGAGAGACTCTGATTACTGTAACAGAGAGTGTAGTGGTGTTTGATTTGATATGAGATGTGTTGAAACCAGAATACAAACACAATATAATATATTCTTAAGGTGATTAATTTTGGAAGCATGATCCTGTATGCTGAGAGGCAAACTCAGTTGATCTATCATAAATATGCTTATAATGGAAATGTCATGATATGACTAGTTTATTTTGGCATCAAATCTTCCACAGTGAACTATGCGAGTTGTTCAACTTACACAGTAACAGAAGTTTGGTGCTATTTCACCATATGTTACTTAGCTCTGAATAAAATTTGAGCTTGCCTAAACATTAATGAATGTCTTTTTACTTGATTCTGGTAAAAAATGCACAGTACAGCTTCTGTATAGACAAAGGCAGAAATCTTGTCTTTGCCCAAGGCTGTGCTGTAATCCGTGAGCCTGTCCACAGCATTCAGTGGATAAAGTCCTGGTTCTGAGAATTTCAGCACAAGGTCAGGAGTCCACTAATACAGCTCTTCACATCTAAGTTCAAGGCAATTGTAGACTGGAAGTTTTTACTTGAACCAGAATGTTTTTTATCAGTGTAGGTCAGAGTACCTACATCATGCAGGAGGGAGAGGTCTGAGATGGGGATCTTGAGACTGTTGGGTTGTCCATTATCTTCAAGGAAAGGTCCTGTTTCTCCTTCACTTTAAGCAGCACTTTTAAAAAACAATAGATTAGTGGTTTTGTTCATTGGGGTAATATTAAAATAAAATAACTCTTTGTGAGATCAAATGATAAAACAACAATGGCATATTCATTATAGCTCGTTCCTTTTTGTATTTATCCTGTGTGCCTTTATGACCAAGTGGTGTCAGCTATGCATGAAATATCCTGTGCCATGTCACATGGCAGGAATTTTTAGATGGGATTTGTGTTCCTTGATTACTCTCTTATTTTATCATTTCAGAGTGGATGATGATGAAACATACTGCAGGGCAGTGACAGAGTACGCTAGAGCCTGCTCTCACGCTGGGTCCCCGGTGCGGGACTGGAGGGATGACTTTCCTGCCTGTAGTAAGACTCTTAAATAAAGCATACTGCATGACCTTTGAGATACCCCATGCATTCAGTTAAAATATTCCATCTTGACAACATTTTTAACTGTAGCACTCAAACCTGATACTCAAGCTGATCAGCCAGTTTCACTCTTGCTGGCAAACAATGATGTCAATGACTTGCTTGAGAAATATTTTAGCTCCATTGCTTTATAATTTAAGTCCATACAAAATTCATGTTTCTGTGGATTGCTTGAAACATCATATGTACTGATCATGTTCTAGGACAAAGAGCAAACACCTGTGGAGATCTGTTGTTGCTCCTTGTCCCAGAGGCTCTTTCAGCCTCTATTAGCTCCTTGTTATCACTACCATCCATCAATTGCAGCTCAGTCTCATGCACAAAGCTTAGGACTAGCTGAGATATGAACACATTTCCCTGCAACAGATGCTATAACTTATTTTGGTGAGATGATATAAGGATTTGCTAAAGACTTTAATATTGATGAGAGCTTCACCATAGTTCACCAGTTAAAACTCCTCCAAAACATCCATTTTACTTGGTCTGATTTACTATCTATATCAGAAGAGCTGCACAATGTTTACTTGACAGAAATGGGTTTTCTAGCATGGAAAGAGAAGTTGCACTAATGTTGAGTATACCATGGGGTTTTTTTTAGCTGAGAAGTGCGAAGACACCTTTGTTCACCGTGACTGTATCAGTTGTTGTCCACCGACCTGCACATTTGAAAAAGATTGTCTTGGCAGCAACCTGCACTGTTTAGATGGCTGTTACTGTCCAGATGGTAAATACTGTCAGTGTTATTACACGTGTAAAGCTAGTATCCAACATCATAATGAAGTCTAAATAGTCTGTGTTTAAAGTTAAAGCCTGAAAATGATGAATATTGTAAATTCTGCCCTAGCTGTTGTTACTATCACTGTGATTCTGCCCTTTATTGTGTGATAAACATTTATCTAGAATACAGATGTATGTCAGCATGCAATATCAGTTAAAATCTGGAGCCATTACTAATGCTTCCTGCAATAAAATATTGCACAGATTTAGTCTACTTTATTTGAATTATTAAAAAATATATAGAAATTTTGCTTAAACAGAATGTGTCATACTCTGCACAAGAAACCGTTTCCGAGGCATGTACTGAACAAAAATTATTGACTGGACTATGAATCATCCTAGTTCTAGATGGACTAAAGATAATGAGATTTCAGAATCTTTTTATTTTTGAGTCTGTAGTTTTTCATGCTTAAGGCAGACATTTTTCATAAAGCAACGACTCAGAGTGACAACTGCTTTTTAGGAAGCTCCACTGTGAGCTCTCTGCACTTACTGGGCAACTGTTTTTGCTGAACCTTGTTTAGGACTGATGACATCACCTTCTGGCAGATTGGAATGTTTGAGTAAGGAAGAGCAGTGATCTGGTGTTTGTTAATTTGTTTTATATCTCACTTATTAACTTCTTTCTCAATAGGTCTCATTATGGAAAATGGAACTTGTATTTCTTTGTCGAATTGTCCTTGTATTTATCATGGAACTGCTTTCCCTGTAGGCTCAAAAATTGAACAAGAATGTAGCAACTGGTATGTGAAAATCTGTGTGTTTCACTTCTCTATGACTACTGTCCATAGTTAGTTTAACATCATAGTCACACTTATATTTTAAATAATAGTTACTATCTATGTTTTACAGTCTGAGGCCTGTGTATCACTAAATTATACAGGCTATTCTCTGTGAATTCAGGGCATATTAATTAACTCAAAAGCTACTTATTTTGCTAAAGATTGGAACACTATTTCTCTGTTTTGTGATTTTTCTTTTTAGTATTTGTGTTGGTGGCATTTGGAACTGCACTGATCATGATTGTCCAGGTATTTGCATTTCATTACTCTTTTCTCACTTCATAACAAAAATGATAAAATTTTCAGAGGATAACAGAACCATATATGATCCAAGGCTTTTAGCTGCTAATTTAGGAAGAAATATTAAACAGGTGGACATTGACAGTAGCTGTGGGCCAGCTGGAATAAAGCTGTTAATTGCCTGATCATACTTACCCTGCCTTTACCCACTTGCTTCCTCTACCTCAGTGTCCTACATCCACCTCTTGTTTTCTATCTTTTGTTTATGCTCAGTGTTATTTGCCACAGATGGTGTATTTTTACTGCCTATGCAGTACCTAGGCCAGGTATAAGGATCTCCTCACTTGTAGGTGTGGCTTCATTGTAAGTAATAAGAAAACCATCATTCTGATGCTGTGGGCTGGTTTTTCTCTTTCGTAATGGCAGTTCATGTTTGAATAATGATCCTTATCTTTAAAGATAGCATGTCTCTGAAATGAGTTACACAGAGAAACATACAGCAGGCAGGTGGGGAAACTCCCTTGATAGTTCTGTACCTCAGACAATATAATGTTATGAGGTTTGTGAGAGACTTTTTTACAAATTAAGGAGCCTTCTTCGAATGAGCTAATAAGGCTTAACAGTTGCTAAGTAAGGCTTGGCAGTGTGGATCTGTAATGTAAAACAATTGACATTGAGAACCACTCTCTGTCTTGTGTGTCTTGTGTGTGCACATAGGGAGTTAGTTATGGCTACTTTGGTCTGGTCGTAGGGAATGAATTGCTGTTAGCAGTGGTTGCAGGTTAGATGTGCTCCCACAGAGCACCTCCTGCAGCCAAAATGGATCCAGTTCATGTGCTCTGATGCCACCCCACGGTGTGAATGAAAGTGCAGTAAGTGGGGATGAGCTGGAGACTTGCTGCAGCAGAGCATTCCTGATTTGAACAGGAACACCAAAAAGGTGTGCCCTTAAGACAGGTACTGACACCTGCATCCTCTTCATGTCTGTGGTAACAAGTGGTGCCATATTGCCTAGAAGGAAGGAGAAAGGGACTTGTCCTCTTTCATATGCAGTCAAGGAAAAAAAAAAAAGAAAATTCTAGGACACTTCTGAATTGTAATAAAGAGAAAAGTCTTTTGTACTTTAGTCAAAGACATCTCACCTAGTTAGAACCAAAAGATGCTGTACATGGATGTGTTCTTTATGAGATGGTATCTGTTGGAAATAGGTATTTCTAGCATAATTTGTTTCTAAATGCCATTATAGCTAGATAGATTAAAGTTAGCCTGGGTTATATACCTAGAAATCAGGAGAAAGTTTCCTTTTTTTTCTCTCTCTTACATAATTTGCAGAATAATGATACATTCTTAAGTGAACATTCTTTATCCTTTTTCTCTCAAGCTGAGTGCTCCATCACAGGCAGCTCTCATTTCACAACATTTGATGGACGTCATTTTACCTTTCTTGGGATTTGCCAGTACATTTTGGTAAAAGGCACTGGAAAAAACAAATTCACAATCACTTTACAAAAAGCACCTTGTGGACAGGTAAGCCACATTCTTTTGAAACGTTGAAAGAAAGAGGGCCATCAATATTGCCTGCTATAAGATCTACTGTAAACTACTTGGTTATGTTAAATAGAAAATATAAACTGAAACCATCTTACAGCTTTTGTTTTGGTAATTGTTTGTGTTGCTCATGTTGTACAGCCCTTTGTAAAAGCTATTGCAACTTTAGAGAGATCAAGTCTAAAGAGTTACTTGTTTTTGCACATTGAAGTTGTATAAACACCTTTAGTTATGGTACCAACAGATGTCAGGCTTTGGAAAAGCTGCTGCTGGCAGCACTGTAGGTTTAATTCATCACTATTTAGGCAAATTGGTTGATTTGGATGGAGTCAGACTCTTGCTCTGCCATTTGTTAACCCATCTATAAGCAATACCTAGGGTGGCTGTGCAAATATGGGATTTTGAGCCCAGTATCAGTACCTGGGGAACCTCTGTCCATTTCCTGTAAGACTGCCATGATAGCTAAAATGCATTCTAGCATATGGAGATTATGCATAAGCAATGTTTTATTATGTTGTACATACAATTTTGAATGCTTTGTTTAGTGCTTTGAGTGATAGTTTACAGCTGATTTACCTGATGACAGTTCTGATATTTTCTTTATATATGTTTTTTTCCACCCTGTTTGTCTGGTTCTGTTTTCCATGGTGATAATGTCATTGCCTGTTTCTCATGGTGAAACTTTTCTCTACTTAGAACTTTGACCACGCTTGTATTGAGTCTGTAACACTAGTTCTTGAAGATGATGTGAGGAAACAAGTGACTCTCACAAGATATGGTCAAATCCAAACTGTCCCTAACCAAGTTTTTAACCTCAATGGTAAGAAGTGCACGGAGAAGAATTTTACTAGAGTTCACATTCTGTCTCTTATATGCTCCAAAACTTTAAAATTGTATCAGTCTATGAAAAAGGAATTTCTTTAAACATAACTTATCAAAACATACAATCACTTACTTCTTAGAACTTTAGTAATAATTATAGAAATTTACTTTTATTGTCTGTGAAGTAGTTCTTCATTATGCCCTCATTTCTTTGCATTTCTTATCTTACAGAGTACCTAGAAATTCCACTCATTTTGTTTGTGTTTAGGGGGAAGGAGGTAAGAAAAAGAAAGGAGGTGAAGAGGCCTTGGTGCTAAGGTCTAGCTTGTTTAAAGCTTTTTGGACTAAATAAAATGGAATAGAATCCATGTGCTCCATGAGATCTTTATTGATTTCACTGCTGACTTATGCTGCGATTTCAGACAGGTTACTTCACGTTTTTGGAAAGGATAGTAAAATAAACCAGCCTTAAAAGCATGTTATAAAATTAAGCACTGAAGGTAGAAATGATATTGCTAAACTTTGAAATTTACAGTAACCAGTTACTGGAACTTTAGTTTTTGATTGCTCTAAAAGAGTAAAGTGAGAGTAAAGTTCTTACTCAGCCTTCAGCAAAACTGAGCTTAGGGAGTCCTGTGCTGGTGATTGTAGCTATGTCTTTTCTTCATTGAATTTGTTCAGTCATAGTTCTGCTTTTGGTATTCACAACTTCATAGCTCAGTTATGCTCCATGCTGACAGTTCTGCTTCATAATTTGACTGGTAACTTCATTTTATTTCTTTTGAATTAGCCCTTATTCACTTTCTTGTCTTTGTCCACGGTCTGCAACAAATATAATCTATGAAAAATATTTTGGTGTCACATTCTTGATAATTGTGTGTGTCTACTAAGTCTGATCCTCTAAGGACATCTTTAAGGATTTTATCTTCCTCTCTCGGTTTATGCACCTGAGTCTGTGTGTCTGTGCATGTGTAGAAGCTGCTTGTGAAGGTAGATCTACTTTAAGCCTACAGCTACAAGTAGCCCAACAATGTGTAGCAAATGAATGCTGTGACTGTGAAATTTCCATTTCCTCACATAATGGATTTGCTGGGAAGGAAAGCTGGGAATTTGATAGGGGCTCACTTCACATACAGTCCATGGAAGGAGCTATACTGATGTCATGTCAGTAGTGGTAAGAGAAAACATCCTATCTAAAGATTCAATATACTTTACAGACATCTGTTGATTAGTCTTATAATATCACTGGAGACTAAGGGGTTTCTTGTCCTGTCTTCTCATTGCCAGAGGCTTGCCATTGCAATGTTTTCTTCTAAAATAAAAAAACCAAAGAGAGATACAAACATGGTTTCTAGGTAACTCACAGGTGCAGAAAGGTG
Organism: Eopsaltria australis; assembly: GCA_034509425.1. Taxonomy (NCBI): domain Eukaryota; kingdom Metazoa; phylum Chordata; class Aves; order Passeriformes; family Petroicidae; genus Eopsaltria; species Eopsaltria australis. The sequence goes on from JAVTVJ010000521.1 coordinate 764,058, forward strand.
TGAGGTTTTTTACTCACAGTAACTGGAGTAACTCACAGTAACAGTCAACAGTAGCTGGAATTCCTAATTTGTGTTGTTACTGGAAATAAGCTCAGATGGAGAATGCATGAGGGTATTTGGCTGATGGTGAGGTTGTGCATAATTTCTCATTATATTTCTGAGTTTTCAAAATTTTTTTTTATTTAATGGGTAAACCAGTACAACCTGGAAGTTGGGTTTCAGTGACTTTGTTTTTCTTCTTCTTTTGCTATGTTCAGGGGCTATTGAAATTCAGAATATATCTTCTTTCTTTGTTCAACTGAAAACTAGTTTTGGTTTGAAGATACTGTTTGCTAAAGATGGAGAGAGGATCTATGTTCAAGTTGATGTCAGATGGAAGAGAAGAACATTAGGACTTTGTGGAACCTACAATGGAAATTTAAGAGATGATTTTCTGTAAGTTGCATGTTGTACATTTATAACATGTTTAATAATAAGTGAAAAGTTTTGTTGAACATAATCATCTGATTATTTAATTTCATTAACATGCTCAAACTTTATTAAACTGACCAGTATAAAATGTCTTAATTAAAATGGTAATCACATTTATAAATATGAAAGTCAAAAATGTAGGCATTCTAAGATGTTTTACTAAGTAATTATAGAAAGTTACCATATTATTTGTAGAAGTTACTGGATGATAATATTACTTGAATGAACTTTTTCCTTTCATGTTGCTCCATTATCTTCAGAGCAAATATATGAGCACTGAGTAGGTGATAATATTTGTATCATCCTCACATGGTTGACACTTACTACCGCTTGATTTTTCTCCCCACATCAAGTTTTAATGTAAAAAAAAATGTAATTCTGAACCACGGGAATATTTTAATTAGAAGGCCACAGCTTCCTTACTTTTTAACCTTATTTCCTCCAAAGTTCCTCAAACTATAATGTCACAAAACTTGTCTGCACAGCAGACTTTGAGTGTAGGGACATTTTCACATTAATAAAATATTCAGGGAAAGATTTCACATACCCTGTGTTCTTTTATGCCACAGAGATGGAAATTCTTTTGGCACGTTGACTGTTCAATGTGACTGTGTGTCTAAGCCTTTTTAATGAACTTGCATCCTCACCCATGCAGACCCTGAGGTCAGCAGGATGCTTTCAGAGTTGGTCTTTTCCTTTTCAGGTCTCCAGCAGGGATGATAGAAGGGACCCCACAACTTCATGCTAATGCATGGAAGGTTTCCTCAGCTTGCTCCATGCCTATCAATATTCCTGTGGTTGATCCCTGCAACATGAATCAGCAAAATGGTATGCTTTCAGATGGGAGTCTGGAATTAGCTGTAACTTATTATGGGAGAGTTTTTCTTTTCTCAGTGAAGAAGTTTCACATATCTGTGTTTCAGCTTCAGGTTTAGATGTGCACTTTTTTTCCTTTCTTTTTTTCTTTTCTTTTTGGCAAAGACCATTTTCCCATACATTTAGCATGTAAAATGAAGTAAGTACTTGATAAATAAAAGCTAGTTGGTCATTTAGTGCTGGGAATACTGGCTATGAGCATTAAATTCTGCTCTCTACTATACATGCAGATTTTCAGCTGTCTATGGTCCTGTAAATTATACCAGTTGAGAGGAAAGGTGTGCTGCATTTTTGTAGATTGATAAAGAAAGTACAGGAGACAGTGTTCAGATCAAAAGTCCTGTCTCTGGCTTCTCCATGTTTATTTCATTAAAAATTTCTTTATCCTCCATCTGTGTTCTCTGACAAAAACTGATGCAGACAATCTGAAAGCCTTGAATTTGTTCAAATTCCTGAGCAAAGATTTAGTTCTGTCTGGTTGGGATGCCTTTGGTTTGTGTTGAACTTTCACTGTTTCCTTTTTGCGTTGCTGTTCTTTTCAATTAATGAAGACAATGGGTAGACTGTAGTTGCCAATTCTGACAGAATGTAGTCCGATATTTTTAGTATTTCAGACAACATATCTCACTAAGGATGTGGGATTTATCCATATTTAGAGCCTGTTGAAACAAATCTAGAATAACAATAAACCTCTAACAACATGGGGCATTCCAAGAGTTTTTATGCCTTCCTCATTGTCTGTCTTCTAAAGCAGTGTCTCAGCCAGATCAGCTCAGAGCCTTCATGCCTCACCCTCAGTTCTGGCTAGCTCAGTGAAGGTGGAGTTTGACATAAATGTAAGCTGTTTAGAGCAGGAGGGTAGACTGCATGACTTCTGAGGGTCCTTTCCAACTGAATTTCCCAATGATCCTATAATAATCACTGTGGAAAAGCAGTGGAGAGTGAAGTGATCCACACCATGCTACAAGCATAGGCATCTTTTCCAGGCCTGAGCTTATATTGATCTGATTACTTAAAAAAAAAAAAAAAAAAAAATCAATGATTGTTTGTTTGGTTACTTATTTTGTCAGGTTCATTTTCAACCAAGACAAATTCAGTTCCTGAATCTAGTTTACTGAGAGAGTCCATAAAATGTGGAACTCTTCTTGCACTGTGTGTATGTGGAAATGAACATGGAGGTTGAAGGGTAGGGGTATTCTTTTAACTGCAAAAGTGGCTTAAATATAATCCACACCACAGTGTTCCTTAGCTAATCCACCACTTTGTGGTAGTCTGCTTCAGTGGCCAGAGAAGGGTTTGCTGCTGCTAGAAGGTGTATGGCCAGCTTGGGATTTGTATGCCCTCAAGCTGTGCTTTGTACTACTTCCTGAGACCAGATGCCAGGGAGCATATGGCCATTGTTGATGCTAAAGCTAAATGAATGTCAAGTAGGAAAACCATATTACAACCTTTGGGGGGACTCTTTTAACTACTCTTTTGAAATATGTTATTTTGGCATTTAAAATTCCTGTGCTACTAGAGGAAGGCATAACTGTTTTAGTATAGTTATTTTTATCTTAAGTGGACTTTGAGGGAGTTGCTTGTAATATAAATTTTAAACTATAGAGTTTTACAGAAAGACATTGGCTATATTTGGTTTTAATATTCTGTGCTATTCATTTGACTAACTGTTATATTAAAATGGATCTGGCTAAAACAATGTCACCTTCTCTTAGCTGGGTATGCATCTCACTGTGATGTCATCAACCAAGACGTTTTTGCTCCCTGCCATGCCTACATCAGCCCAGGGCTGTACTACCAGCTCTGCCGCTTCGACGCGTGCAAATGTGGCAGCAGCTGCTTGTGCAACGCTTTGGCACACTATGCTTATGTCTGTGGCAAGCACGGTGTCATTGTTGACTTCAGATCTCATGTTTCTTACTGCGGTGAGTAGCATCTCCAAAACAGAATCTCTTTTAGAAATGTGTAAAGCTCTACAGATTTCATTCACTCCACAAAATAGAGGGTTTGGCTTATTTTTCCTGGAAACTAGAATTGCGCCGTGGCGTAATGATGTACTGGGGGAGAATGATAACAGCCTTTACATTAGACATCTGAGTTGGGAGCCCTGAGCTACTTCACAGGGAGAGTCTGCCCTTTTTGTTGGTCACAGAGAGAAATGGAATTCCTTCTTTGAACCCCTCAGTCATATGGAAGCCTCTCTTAGGATAAAGTAGTCAGGGAGGGGCAGGAATGGAGCCATTCCCTAAGGGAATGCAAGCTGGGCTGGCAGGACCTTCCTAGGGTGGGCAGAGCAGGGTGAGCAGTGATTTAACAAGTAGGATACAGTAATGATTTAAAACAAAGTGTTTCACAGAACATTAAAGTACTGTGAGTTGGAAGGAACTCACAAGGGTTATCCACGTTCAACTCCTGTATTTCTGTTTCTAAGCCATGTAGCAATGCCTCAGCCTTAGCTGGACCATACTTCCTTTTTTGGAAGCCTGAATTACTAGATAGGTGCCCAAATTAATATATAGAAAGAATAGATAGCTACTGTTTACAAAACAGAAAATTCTAGTCAAAGAATTATTTTAACACAAACCCAACTTAATCTAAATATTTCTAACTTAAGAATTTGGTAAAACTGCATATTTTTCTCATGCTTTTTAACTAAACCCAGTGCAACAAGACACGACTTTGCTTTGATTTTTTTGAACTTCCATGATATACTGCTTTGCCTTCTATTTTTCACATTTTAAGAGTTTGCTGTTCTCCCTTATTTCTCCCTCTCTTTCCTCCAGCTGTGATGTGTCACAGTGGGATGCTTTACCATCAGTGCTCTTCTTTTTGTAAACATTCCTGTGCTTCACTTTCTACGGCGAATATCTGTGCTGATGACTGTGCAGAAGGATGTAATTGTCCTGATGGGAAGTATTTTGAAGAGTCAGTCAACTTCTGTGTATCAATGTAAGTAATAAAAAAATAAAATATATGTATGGGCACATATTCCTTTTTCCAGCAAGATTTAAAGTAGCTTTTCTGCTGTTTCCCTCAAGATGTAGACTGCCTAGAGAAGACAACAAACAATATGTGAGGATTTCATATTCTTTCTCACTAATCAATAGTGAACATTTATTGTGTACATACATCTATTTCACTTCAGAGCAGATGAGTCAAACTGCTTTAGAGAAGGGTAGTAAAACTTTTTAAAATAATGGGATAGTATTTTCATGTGAAAGCTTTATTTTTAACGCTTGAAAATAACCTGAAGGAATCTATAAAGCAGCGATCCATAAAGTAAGGGATAGTATGGGAAGAATGGCTAGAAGTGTCTTTTTTCTGTCTCACAATGCAAACCTCTTCAATTAAATGGGAGGAAATGGTCAACGACAGGAAATAGTTTTTGAATGTTGCATACCCAAAATTTTACAGCTTACAGCCGTGTTTACAGAGTTATTTCTGTTCGTTGAAACATATATTTTGAAAAGATCAGTAAAGTTCATACTGTAGGCATAAAGACTGTTTCAAACTATTCAACAGTGTGAACTAACTTCTTATTCGCATATTTTTTCATGGTTTCTAGGTAGTTCTGTTGCTACTTCTAACCCATCTTATCAAAGACAGAGCCTAATGGATTTTGCTATGATGATTGCTCTGTCTCATGTTTTTCACAATACTTTGAATGGGAACTGCATGTTTTCATTCTACTCCCATAACTGAGAAGAAAAGTCCTTTCTATTAGAATAATGCACAGAAACAGCAAATAAAAAGTACAAAGATTGAGGAAAATCCTGGCTTTGTTCAAGATGATATGAGTTTGGCCACTGACTTCAATACAGTCTGAGTGTCATCTTTAAGTTTTTGTCTTTAAAAGAATATTTTATATATAAGGATTGAGTTAATAAATTAAGTTAATGTTATGATAAGACTTGCTTATCATAATATCTTGATAAATAGGTGGCCCTTAAATTCCATTTCATCTTCATTTTGTGCCTAAATACATGACTATTCTTTTAATAGATCTGGCTGTCATTGTCATTACAAAGGCAAAGCCCTCCAGCCTGGAGAAATCCTTCCTACCCCTACAGGCTCCTGGTAGGTTTGAGTACAAGAGTTTTATCTTTCTTGTATCACAGTTTGGACACTACTTTGAGTGGTTTGAGAATTTTTTTCATGTAGATCGAAAGTCAACGGTATCAAGATTTTTTTAAGGGAGACTAGTATAAATTGAATTATGTACCTGATTATTTTAACAAAATACCTGGAAAATTCTATAAGCCACATTGTGTTGCATTGCTTACATCCTAAATCACCTGGCCCTCCATTCTCACAGAGATTGACATATGTAGCTCTTTTTTATTTCAGTGGAAGTTAGGAAATTACGTAGTACATAATCTACAAATTCAGGCCCTCACTACAGATCAGGAGTTAGAAAATACCAAAAAAGTATTGAGCAGAACTCAAGCTTTTGGATTTTGATCCTCTTTCTCCTCCTGATTTCTGTTTAAATTAGGTTGAATTGTATAATCTTTTTTAACATGGTGGCTGCAAAACATTTTTCCCTCGAATAAACATAGGTTTCCTTTTCTTTTCTAGTCAATGTTTGAATGGAACTGTGAAATGTATTGAAGCCACTACAGAAAACATAGGTAATTTACAGTCTTGTCCCATGTAAAAGTTGCACAAATAGAGAATTTGACATTGAATAATAATTTGGTTTTCTCCTCATATGCATTTAAATTCTGAGATACTTTATATCACAACACGTTTAAAGTAGGAGGTTAGGAGCACAAATAGTCTTGGAGTTTTTTGCACTTTTTCTGTAGCACAAATTGTACTACTTAGTCACTTGGGAAACTAAAAGAAATAAATAATTGCATGTGACATCTAGGTCAATGTGTTCTCATGGGAATACCTATAATTAGGCTCTCTGTCCATGTTTAGGAAGCTTTAAGATCTCAATTTCTAGAAAGTAAATTTTTAATGCATTTCTAATGGACTTAGAAGTACCTTGAAAATTATGCCACTTCTAAGGATTTTTTCTGAATGAGGTATAATGGCTCTGTCCTTAAGAATGGACTGTGTATGAGATCCAGAATGCATACATCCAGATGCTTAATATTATTGGTTCTTTACATTAGAACATATATTATTTTTATTTCTCTGTAATATAGATTATTTTATAGACTGTTATTCCAATTGCATTCTTATATGAACTGCAATGTAACCTCCCTTTGTATGCAAATATATAGATTATGAACAAATACAAATAGAAAACCTTCAGAGTAAAAGTGCAGTTGATCTTATCTAACCTGCATTTTGCATTTGAAGTTCACATATGCCCTGAAGGAAAAATCTACTATGACTGCAGATCTCCTGTGCCTGGTTTACCAGCAGCGGGTGTGAATTGTGGGATCTCTTGTGCCAATCTTGCCATGAACTTCTCCTGTGTCCCCTCACCACCCTGTGCAAGTGGCTGCATTTGTCCCCCTGGGTAAGCTTTTATGGAACAACCTGGAGCACAAGCCAAATGCATATTTTCCTCAGTTCAACTCTGCATATTTTTTTCTGCCTTTTAAATTCCAGTGGTATCACACCTCTAATTTTGAACTATTGTTCTATAAATTGTCGCAGACGCATGGTGACAGCTAAAAGGCCATCAGATATCCAGCTCACTACCATTCCAAATGGCTGGTATTTGGGACTGTCTGGACAGGAGATGATTTCCACCACTTGTGCAGTACAGTTCATTTGAATGTAAAAGTGAATATGACAAAAAATTGTGATGTAAACCATTTGTGCTGCTGCTTATTGCTGCCCAAGTCATTGTCTCACCTAAATTTCTACTTAGGCTTACAATGTTGATGCCCAGCCTGGGGCAGGGAGAACAGGTGTGTGGACTGGTTTCTGCCCTTTGTTCTCTCCATCCTTTTTTTTGTTTTCTCAGCTTGTGTATTTGGATTTGGTGCCCAGAAAGAGTCTGCTGAGCTTGGCGGGGATCAAATCCAAATATAAAATCAAAAAACTTCTACTGTAGTTTGTGTCGGGATCAACCACCACTCCCTCCCTTTGTTTCCATTCTCTCCCCTGACATGTCCTGTGTGCACTTTCAGATTGAGGAGTCATACATGCTTTGCAAATTGCTGCTCATCTAAGATGGAGTGTTCCCTTTTTTTCTCAGCTTTGCCTTTTATTTCACTGTGTGTGTAGCCAGTGGTCCCTTGACAGTGTATCAGTTGTGCATAGATCAGAGTATAAATGAGACTGTCACTATTCCTCTTCCATCACCTTGTGATGTTCACAGATGACTAAGCATTGGTGAAGGTACAGATTTCAGGTATAGCTCTTTAAGATTTCACTAGCTCTTGCCCAATATTCTGTAGTCCTCTAAAACCTGTGCCTCAACTGAGAAGTTAGCTTTCAGGACCAATAGAGTTACAGGAATAAAAAATTATTTTTAGCACAAAAAGTGCATGACTCTGTACAGGTAATACACTAGTAATTTTTTGCTGAAACATCACCATGATATTTGCATGAAATTAAACTAGCAGTATTGACATGAAAGTTCATTTGAAAATTTGAAGAAATGAAAATAAAAGTTAAAAAACAGAGCTAAAGTCTTGCTCTCACAGTCATACAATTTCATATTGAGTATTATTTGATTATTTTCTGAAATATAAATGATAACAGTACAGACAAGCAAAATCCTAAGTTTCTGCCAAATAATGGAGTAAAACAAATCAATTATTTTTGTTACGTAAGAGAATAAATACTCTTTTTGCTATTAGGTTGAAAAGTAAGTGTATAACACTTAGTGAAGTTAGCAATGTCCTCATTGTTAAATTATACTTAATTATGCCTTTCAGCCTCATGATTCCAAAAACAGACTATGGCTTTTAGCTAGGAAGGGGCCAGCTGTATTATCTTAAAAGCTTGTTTCAGAAGGTATCTTTTTTTCTGCAAGAAAATGTTAAACAAATGTCTCCTGATATTAAATCTCAGTGGACAAGTCATTAAAAACTTGCTGTGGGACATTTTACTGTAATGTAGTTTTTTAAATTCTCTTAAGTTGCTTTTCTTCTCTTTGGTTCTCCTTTCTCACCTAATTTCTACCACTACCCGTTGTTTGACTGAATGACCTAAGCTTTTGGGGTAGAATCCTGAATTGCCCTGGAGACTGGCACCTTATTCTAGCATCCTGGGTATTTATGGTGCTTATAAAGTAGAGCAATCTGTGCATGGTAATGAAATCCTTTCCTTTGGAAAACCATGAAATGACTGACTCAAAAAAATGGTCTTCCTGAAGTAAAAATGGTTTACATTTTCTAGTGTTAAAGCTCATGCACAAGAGCTTGTCATTCTGTTAGTCAGTAGTTGAAGAGGTGACAAAGAGTTAGAAACACTGGAAGTGTCTGATGTACTTTAGAAGCTGAATAATGTAACAGCCCAAATTTTCATGAGGAAAAAAGCTGAGAGTGACAGTAAATTCATCCCCCAAATATATACTGAAAGTCACCCTTATACTGAGCTGGAGATATGAGGCTAAATTTAGTTGCGGAAGCACAGAGTAGTATGGAAAGGGACTTCATGGGGCTAAGTTATCTCCTGCTTTTAGGCAGCACCAGCAATACCGATGTTATTCTTCGGAGACATTTAACTTCTATTGAGGGTGACTAAACACCTTCCCAAGCCATCTGTTCCTTTCCTTAAGAAATTTTCTGAACACTTGACTCTTTTACTTAGTGCTGATTACTGTTTAATGAACTAGTAATGGGGTGAAGAAAACTCTGTGTTCCTTTCGATTTACAGTGAAACAATCTCAAGATTGTACTTTGAGCCAGGTGTTGCATGACTACTCCAGGAATTGCTCTCCTAAAGAGCAGCACTCAGAGTGTCAGTAACATTTTTGTTAAGAAAGTTAATATTGATAAGTCGGTTCAAATGCAATAGAGAAGATGTGGTTTACCATGTCTCTGGGTCACTTATTGATCTAATTAGATTTGACATTTGTTGCATTAAATACCTGTTTTGTTTTAACCTTGTTAGTTTTTTCAGCTTCCCTTGTGTAGGCAAGTAACCTCCAGCACTGCCCTTCGTAAGCTGTGCAGCAGGTTCCTAGGCCAGCTCACTGTTCTGCAGTCAGGACAGGACAGGTGCTGTCTGTGCAGAGGAGCAGGCACACCCGTTCAGCTGCTCTCCTGGCACAGCACCACAGGAGAGCAGCAGAGAGGGAAGAGCAGTCTGCCTGCAGCCTCAGCAGCTCGCATGGTACCCAGATGCTCTGGAGTTTTCAGAGAGGAATACCTACACTACCTACACTCCTGCATGGAAACTGCAGCCCACGCCAACATACCCCTTTCTTGACAGAAGTGCAAGTGAGCTTGATGAGGTCTCCAGCTGTGCACAGTGGGGATCATTTGATTTGGACAGCTTTTGCTGATGAAACAATTTTCCTTGACTGGATGGAAGACTGGTTGCCCTTGGTGGGGTTTGAACAATACACTACACATTCAGTTACATTGATCTTCTTTTGGATTTAGTTTCTATATATTCAGAAAAACCAAAACCAAAACAAAAGAAACATCATCTTAACAATGTTTATTGTTTATTGTTTTTTGTTTCATCTTAACAATTCTTTTATTTTGAAGGATGGCTGAGCACAGAGGGAAATGTTATATTCCTGACAGTTGTCCATGCACCTGGAAAGACAGGGAATTTCTCTCAGGAGAAGTGATAGCTACTCCATGTTACACCTGGTGAGTTCATTTTGCATGCTTTCCAATCATCTGGATCTAGATCCAAAGTGAAAGTTATATAGAAATGTGTTGAGTATTTGAAAATCAAAAATATATATGCTTGTTTATAGATAGTCATAGGACGTATCTTTTATTAGGCTTACTGATGGACTTGGATAAGTAGGAAGACTTTGGGGTGAGTGCCTTTTCAGATCTGAAAAGGAAGCTGAAGATATCCAAGTCAAAGAGCAGTCAAGAACAAATGTTGAATTCCACACATATTTTTTAATCTCTGAAATGAAGATGTGGCATTTTGCAGAATAGAGTATCATGAAAGACAACCAAGGAGAAGAAGAGAGACATGCTAATTTTCTAGCCAAAATATCTATATTCACTTCAGTATATATTTAATAATGAAAAAAAATTGTCATGGCAGCTTTCAATCAGTTAAAAACTGCCCTGGCAAATCAACTGAGCATTTACACCTACCCAAGCCAAAATAGAGGGTGCCAGTACTACTTTCATACAAATTGTGTAAGCCACTGAATGTAGTTGACAGGAAAAGTCATCTCGAAAAATACCAATATTAATTTCTTAAACTCATTCCATATTTGTCTGATACCCTGAAATTGTACAGGTAGCAATTGGAGGTATTTTCCTTTGAAAATTTGCAGACCTTTATCAAAATTTAGAAAAAACAGACTATTGATTTCTTATGTATTAGCATGTTGTGGCATTGTGCCTTATCTATACCAGAGGCAGTGATGGAAATATTTGCATAAGCTGTGCAAAGTTTGAGATTTTGCATTTATTTTTAATGCATTTTTTATTGTACATATGGCTGATGGAAAAATGTTCAACACTTTCTTGCCATGGCATCACCAGTATCTTCAGAAGCAATTCACAGTATAGCTCTCTGTTTCAAGGTCTGAGAATTTTATTCCATTCGCGAATTTCTGTACTATTTGAAATAAAGAACACAAGAAAACATTTTCTTGAAAATATGCAGCAAATGACTGCCATTATGAGGAGATGCTGATTGTTGGTTTTCCTTCTAGTGTTTGTAGGAGAGGTGTCTTCAACTGCACCAGTTACCCCTGTCCTGCTGTGTGCACTGTTTATGGAGACAGACATTATTACACCTTTGATGGACTGGAGTATGATTATGTCAGTGACTGCCAAACTTACCTGCTAAAGGTAAGAGAATTGGTCATATGTTTTCTTGTGTCCATGAGACAATAAGTATTTTGAACATCAGAAGCTGATCTATAGAAACAAACATTAAGAAAGCAGCTGTAGAACAGATGTGAAAGAAAAATCAGTAAATGACATTTTGTGCTCATCTGTTTGAAAATGGTACATGGGTGTGTTCTTGCATATCTATATGGTTTAGACAAAAAGAAAAATCATTGTTTTCTGTTCCACCTTAACCATGTCACGATGAACAAAGAATAACACTGTAGAAACTGTTAGATCTAGGTATAATCCATAGATTTATTTAACAATCAGCTATAAACCGTGCTTGACCTAGGGTTAATGATGAGCTCAGGCTGTTTGGATTCTTCTTGAACATGATCTGCATCAGGTCTGGATTGTATGTGTATAATAATATCAAACACAATGATTTCATAATTCAACTGTGAAATCATTAATTGAGATTGTCTGGCAGCTACATGTTTATGTTCCTCATAGCACACATTCAGAGTATATTGCTAGCTTTTTGTTTAAAAATACCATTACTGACATTTTAAAATATAGTCTATTACTAAAACCACTATTGTTTATTGTGATTGTTGCTATTTTAAGACTAAGTGTCTGTGTTCTCAGTTACAGTAATATGTTTAGAAGAATACTCATTTTACTGACAGTCTTACCTTAAGAATAAAGCATAGTTTCTCAGCAAGGACTACTGCATATAGTTTATTTCAAGTATGCTTTAGTAGAGTATTCACAGCTGTGAAATAAAATGCATTGGTTCCAGATTTTTGAGTGTGTTTAAAAAGAAAAAAGAGATATTTCAAAAAGATAATAATACCTCATAGCAAACTCCTGGCATGTATCATATATGATAAAAGAGCTCTTACTCTTGGAGATATATGAACCTTTGCTCAAGCCTTCCTCTTTAAGATGCAAAAAAATAGGGGTTACTTTACCTGAAGAAACTTCCTGTACAGTGATGTGGAAAGGTGAGTTGTCATTTCTTAATTCTTGTGCCATTAATTAGAGAGGTTTGTAAGACAAATCTGTGCTCATTTTTCAAACTTTAGTATGATACTGGAATGTTTGGCTTTTGCAATCAAATATCACCTGTCACTCTACTGTGTAAGAAAGAACCTATCTGGAAACAAACCATGGAGAGCATTTGGCATCCAAGAATAAAGTTGGCAGCCAGATAATTAAGGCACGTGGCATCCTGCCAATGGGCCATTCTTCAGGTGAACATGACACAAATGATGAAAATGCTGCCTACATAGATCTGCTTTTCAGACTTCTTAGACTTTTTTCAGCTTTTCAAGCTTAATTTTTTCCCCAAACTCATCTAATGTGAGAAAGTATAGCCTAATTTGTTCGCCATTTTTCTTTCTTTAGTATACGGAAAGCTTTCATGACATGTATTGAAGGACTCTTTAGTACAAATTACCACTGCATAATTATGTCTGGAACAGAAGATGTATGTGTGGGCTGATTTTTGATTGGGAAATGTTTAGAGAATTTTTAAGGGGAAAAAAAAGAAAAAGAAACAAAGGATGGGATTGTATAGCAGATGCCTCAGAGTTTTGAGGGAACTAAAACACAGAACTGATATGATGTGCAACCCTGGAATCAGAGGAATACAAGATGACAGGATAACCAAGTAGTTTAAAATGACATTATGGCTGAATTTGACAGGAACAGGCTGATTTATAGATGAAGGAAATTAATAGAAATTTTAATAAAGAGAAATTGCAAAGGAGGAAGAATTGAACCACCCCTTTTTTAATTTAATAAAAGAAATTCATGCATGATGAGCCTTCTGAGTTATTCCATGAAGGCAATAAATATATGGATAAGAATAATCAAGTTAATATGTGTGTATTTTAACTCGAAGACATTTTGGAGAAAGATTTCAAAAAATATTTTTTAAAAACTACTCTCATATAGGATGAGAATGAATATTCTTTGAGACACAGATGCATCACAGAATGGGTCAGGTTGGAATGGACCACAGGGAGTCATCTGGTCCAACCTCCCTGCTCAGGCAGGGTCATTCCAGAGCACAAGGCACAGAAGTGTGTCCAGGAAGTTCATTATCTCCACACCCACTCTGGGCAATCTGTTCCAGTGCTCAGTCACCTACACAGTAAAGAAGTTCTCCCTTATATTGTGCATTTCTTTCTGCCCATTGCCTCTTGTCCTGTTGCTTGGCTGAGAAGAGCCTGTTTCCATCCTCTTGACACTCTCCCTTCAGATATTTATAAACCTTGATGAGGTCCCCTCTCAGTCATCTCTTCTGGAGGCTCAACAGGCCCAGCTCCCTGTGCCTTTCCTTGTAAGAGAGATGCTTCAGTCCCTTCATCATCTTTGTTGTCCTCTGCTGAGCTAATTACTAGACAGAAGTTAAAACACAGGAATAAGTGACCTTTTTTTAAGAAGCATGCAATCCTGGTGAGATCTCACAGGGATCCATGCTGAGACTTGCACTCAGCATCAGAAACAATTTTGAAAAGGTGATGTGAGGATTGAGGTATTTTGATGATAAGAAGTCTGAACTGCTGAAACAAAAGCTTCAGGAGATCTTATGGCAGAAAACACTGCATATATAAATGAAAGAGAAAATTCAACAATGAACAAATGCAAATCAATGAACAAGAAAAAAACCCCTGTAACTACATTACCATGAAGGTAGGCACTAAACTAGATAATATTGTGCAGGAATGGAATTTTATGCGAGAAAAATAAATGTAACACATGTAATGGACATCTCCATAGTGGCAGCTTGAGTGATAATCCAGTGTCATCCATTCTCCATATATACTTTTATTTGCATGTACACAGTTACACTACAGTTGTACCACATACTGATGTGGTTAAGCTGCTTTATATATGCAGACATGATAGCAGCAAGAGGCTGCTCTTCTTTGAAGTATTCTTCTTTGTCTCTAGAGCGGAAGTTTCCATGTCTCTCTCCCTGTATAATCCTTTTGCCCTATATTGTGACATCTTAAATAGTAGTATCAAAGTAATATGAGTCTACCTTGAGCTCCTATTTGTTGAGAAGGTATGCAAGAGAGCCCAGTCTCTTATAGCCTGTTATCCAAATAAAGAAGCCAGATGAAAGGTAGAAAAATATATATACAAATTAAAAAGTTTAAATTCCTTGTCTAACATCTTGGCAGGCACAGCTATCCAAGGCAGTACTACCTAAACCATGCTACCTGTTCTACAAACCATTTTTTTTTTTTTTTAAGCACAAAATCATAGAAGGTCCCCATTATTTGGGTTGGAAGGGACCTTTAAAGGTCTTCTGATCCAAACCCCTGCCATGGACATGTGTGTGCTCTGTGCTTCAAGTTTCCTGCCTGTAAGATATCACAGATCATAGATTTGAGAGCTGCTGATATACATTCCATTGATTTAATGCTAGCTTGCAGTGCTGATTTTTATGGATAACGTGAAATGCTCACCGGACACCTGAAATTGAAGCAGCTAAAGTGGTTGTTGTATTGTATATACAAAACTGTAATAAGTTTGTCCTTTCCCTTTTATCTTTTATCCTTTAATCTTTTTCCTCTAAGCAGTGGACTGCTTTGTTTCTACTAACAGAAGTACCCTAAAGGTGTTGTAGCAGGGCAATAAGGGAAGTTATAGCTACAATCAGTTTGTTGGCATATGAGTTCTTCCCAAATATATAACTGAGTGCAAGAATTATAATCTGAATCCATCGTCCCCAGAGGCATGAGAATGTGCTGTTCCCATCCATGTTACCAGTCCTCACTGTTTGATTTGGCTGTTGGCCTCCCTGAATCCAATCTGTTTGAACAACTCTTTAATTTGTCATCACAGTCTCCTGTACCAAACAAAGAACTCATCCTTACCTTTATTATGTTTTTAATAAGGAGACCTTGCACTCCTGTGGAAGAATAAGATAAGATTTCAGCCAGTTATGAAACTTATTTGTTTTCAACATCAGTGTCTCCTGTCAGGCTTTTTTGTTTAAGGTGACAGTAAGTGTATGAAAAAGCCCTTTATAACTAGTTCAACAGATTTGTCTATTGGGCAGAAAATGATGGAAAATGTTTAGATCAGCAATTAACAAACTAAGGGCAGTGAAGTCTCATGAAATTATAACTTCAGTTTTATCAAGGAGTTAGGAGTTACATTACACACTGAGATGTAAAGTCCCTGTATAGATAAATGACATTCACAATATTTACTTTAAACATTTTAAAATCTCAGTAATTTCAAAGGTAACAAAAAAATTCTTAGCAGACCAACTAGTTTATCAGTGTAGATGATGTAAACACATCATTTTGCTAATCTAAATATGAATGATAAATTAAAATAAAACTGTTTCTTAGTTGAAAATATTTAAATATATTTTTTGTTCCATTTTCTTACTTACTGTCTTATTTTACTCTCTTTGACGGTGTACATTCTTTCCCCCCAAAAATAAGGTTATTTTTCTTGCAAACTTTTTACTAGTTGCAGTCTGTTTCTTCAACTTACCTGTTTCATAGACTTCTGCTTTTACAGTAAAATTGATGTCTTTCTACGACAAGTGTTGGCCTTTTTTTATTTCTGTGGTGGTTTTCAGTCCTGCAGCTCAGCATTTTTATTAAGGCTTGTAGGGTCAGTGCACTTGGTGCCGCCAGACATGTTCTCTTCTGTGAAGCAGAAGAAAATTTTTTCTCAGAAAAAATATTCCCAAAAAAATTATTAGTAGCATTTCTCAGAAAAAATATTTTCTCTTCTTTGGGCAGATTACAAGCAGGAGTTTAGAAGGATTAACTACCCACCAGAATATTCTTAAATGAGAATGAGCTCATCTGCAATGCTCATCTGCCTTTTAAAAAACACCCCAAATCCCCCACTGAAGTATTCCCACTAACCTTAGTAGGCTATCAAGAAGATCCTAAAGCACAGAAAGGGATGGGCTGTTTCATTCCTATGTCCTTAAAGATGAAGTTCAGCATAACTACAGCCTCATCCTCAAGTATTCCTATTTAATAGATTAGTCTTAACTTCAAAGTATATCATATAAATATTTTCACTTCTTTTCACCTGCCATTGGTGGTTTGAGCATTTTAAAGTCACTTTTTAGAGATTTTTTGATGCAATAATGAAAACTCTTTTAAAGCCAAAGTTGGAGGATTCAGAACGCAACAACCATTTGAGCTGTTTAATCAAATAATCAAACCATTATGCCAATTAGAAGTGCAGATGTAACTCTTTTGGGTCAGCAGATATTACATAGGAGTCCATTTGTTAAGTTCATTTAACAAAACATGCATCATCTCAGGAGCCACCACTACAGTTTCCCAAATGATTCTCCTGTTGCTGAGCAGTCAGCTCTGCTAGATACCTGGACTGCCTTGGGGAATACAGCCAGGGAACTATTTTCTTGCATTCCTCTTCTTTTGTAACTTGAAGCAAGTTCAAAGTTCTTAGTAAATGATACTTTTATTAGAGTGCTTAACACAGAGGTTGGTTGGTGCACTGATAATCTTTGAGCCATTACTTGCTGACACATTTATCTTGATTGCTAAATTTTTTAGATGATGACTGGGCATAAGCTGGAGCAATCACATAGAAAGCAACAATTTTCAATTACTCATTTGACTCATCTATGGAGTCAGAAGTAGAATTTAACCTATTCTCCCTTATTGAATATCTGTAATTTTTTGTGCAGCTTTTTTTCCAACATCATTTGTGCCAGGTAGCCAGACCATAAATCCATGAAATTGGCAAATCTGTAGAATTAAATATTTTGCATGGTCTCCCTCATAGCCCTATTTGTAAAATAAATACATACTACTTGTGTTAGTCACCCTATAGAGGATTAAAGCTGCATATTCATGGTTAATCAACATAGTCAAGCTGACTATTCATAATTAAGACGAATAGTTTATTTTAACAGATTCTGAAGATTTTAATGGGAAAGTAAATAATGTTGAATTTGAAATTACAAATGTTGAAAATTGGACACAGATCTAAAAGTAATTTTCATCTTTTCAGGGAATAAAACTTTACATGGGATTTCAATGAGTAAATTATGTACCAAAATATTTTCACCTAAAACACTTGTCAAATGATTTATAGTAGCCATAACTGTGTAGAAATAATATGTTGTGTGAAAATTTGTGTCCAAAAAAGAAAGAGACTACATTTCAGTGAAAAAATCTGTTCACTGTGAATAGTTTGTCCTGCTCTAGTTGCAAAGAATACCAACAGTTTGCTTTTCATCAGTCCCATGATTTCAGGGGAAACCTTTCTGGATGCCCTCTTTTTCCAGGTCTCTGGAAATCCTGTAAGGGTCAATAGCAAGCTCCCTCTGGGAGACATCCTTTCCATCTTGTCTTCAGCTGTACCTGTTTTTCCATTTATTCTATCCCTTCTGTGAGCAAAAGATCTGATTACAGCTGGCAAAGGATTTATGCTCTAGTTCCATTTTCTTCAGATCAATGATTTCAGACTCAATTACCTCTACATGCCTTTCCGCCTCCACTACCCGATTCTCAAGACCATTAATTTATGCAGTGAATGAATCACTTTTATTCTCCAACAAAGGAAAGATTTCTTTCAATTTGTGCAGATTAGCATGGAGGGCTTCCAGGAAAGGCTTGGGGAAAAGTTTCTTATCACGAGAATGGCAATTTGGAGCTGGTGTGTGCATAGTGTGATTCCTAAGTTGGATTCCCCATTCTGAGGACTTTGCCATTTAGTGACTTTTTGCCCTTTTGCCTTGAATTTCTGATTTTGGGTTAGTGTTCATCATCCTACAGCCCTTTGTCTATACTGACTCCAAAATGTCCTACACTTACACTCACCTGAAAAGGCAGTTCACTGTCGGAATGACTGCCTGAGTTGGAGCCCCTCTGGTAGGTACAGTTTGATGGACTGTTGATGACACAGGGCAGTAAAAGATGAGCAAAACCCAGCATGGTGTGCTGTGCTGCTGTTTCAGAGCTGTGTTGGCAGCAGTAACACCCAGCCCTTCTCTGTGTTTGAAGGGATGGGATTCTTGGGCCAGTCACCTGCAGATGCTGCTTAGCAGTTTAAGGCCTCTGACTCTGGGTGTTGGTGGACTATGAGAACTGTAAATTTATTCTGATTTAGATCAGGATATGAGTTTTGTTGGTTTATTTGTTTATTTTGTTTTGGTTTTGGTTTTTTTGAATATATAGAAACTAAACTTCAGCAGTGTAAATGAACACTTAACATTTTTTTATATTGAAAAACATAAAAGCTTTGTGCAAATTTCAGCTTTCTGGCTTCTGCAGTCATTTGCTGGAGCTCTTGTCTTTTATTTTCCTGTTCTATTTTATCATTACAACCAACAGTGATAAAATATTAACATTTATTGAGCAATTATTAATAAAACAACACTAACAGGTCTCATGTAAATACATGCTTAGTTATTAAAACTAACATCACCAACTGTGCTGCTGATTTGTAACTAAGAATAGCTCATGTTACAGAATATGTCACTTGGAAACAAATATTCAAATATTCTCAAATCTTCAGTCTGCAGAAGGTCTCATTTTTAATTAGAAAGGGATTGCCGTAATATGACCTGTGCAAAAGCTAAATCTGCTACACAAGCAGGCAAAGTTAAGTAAATGAAACAAAAGGAAATCTGCTTTACATGATTTTTTTATCAAACCTTTTAATGTAGTTCTCTAAAAATACAAAAAAATAAAATCAAAACTTTTTCAGTGATCTCTAGTGTTTTCAAAATTAAGAAACATTTAGCTAGAACAAGGTACTATTTTAAGTAGATAAAGTAAAATATTCACTGTCTTGTATTTTCATTATTAATAAATTTTAAAAGAAGTATTTCGATTTTATTGTTGACAAACATTTGGAACACTCAACAGCTCTATATTGCAGTAAAATCTGCTAGAAAAAGAACCTATGTATGAAGAAAATATTATATAATAATATGTTTTTCCTATTGCTTCTGTAGATGCATACATGTACATATACATATACATACTTGTGATGCATATTTCTGGAGTTTTTGAGAGTTTATTCTGCCTGAGATGTATCCTTTCCAGAAGTTGCTTTTAAAGAAATAAGAAAAAGTTATCATGGATGCATTAGCAAACATCTGGAAGTTGTTTGAGGATGAGTCAGTAGCTGGAATAATCTCACTCCTCTTGAATTTTCATCAGGGAATCTACTCAGTCATGTAACTCTCCTCCATTTCTACTCAACTGTGCTTCAAAGCTAGAAATATCTCATATCTTTTAAGTGTACTCAAGCTTCTTTGCCATATTTTGAGTGAAAATAATCTGCAGGCATGTAGAAGATGTGAAGGAAAAGAAAATTAATGTGCATTTGCAAGTGCAATTTAGCTCCCAGGTTCTTAGTTCCTAAATCAGTTTCTTGGTTCTTTCTTTTCCATAGTTGTATAAAAATACATAACATCAGTGGGAAAAAAGTGCTATTACTATTCCTTTCCTCTCTTTTCTCTCTCTTGTTAGAGGATCACCCACTATCTTTCCCATAATATTTTTCCCAACTTTCATGTGGATTTCTTCCCAAGCTGAGACAGTGTATTTCAGTGCCACCTGTTGACTCTGAGCAATATTGCTCCATTGTTTTAATAGCTGTGGGGAAGAACATTTCCTGATACAAATTAGTACAGGGTGCAAAACCAGGGATCAAATAAAGTTATGTGGACTGTATATATAATTTTGAAAATGTGCAGAAGAAATATGTGCACCAGCAAAACAAAGGAAGCCTTTCAGTAAGAGATCATTCTTAGTGTAAATTAAAATGAGGTTTGCATAATTAATGTGTTTTCAATGATTATCAAGTATTATAATATCAAGTCCATCATAAAATGGCACAGGAAACTAATAGAGCAAGAACAAGTTAGATGAAAAGGTATTCATCTGCTCCCCAAAATAACTTATAAATTAATGCCCAATTGCTCACTAAATCTGGGCTAAAATGTTTTACTTCTCCTAGATCAAGTTCAGTAGAAGTAATAGTTTCAAATAGTTTCTTCAGAAAAAACTCAGAGCCAATAAACCACAACTAAACTAATTCTGACTTTTCATAAAATCTCCAGAAAAGTTAGGTCTGAACAGAGCTAAAGAATTGCTCTGAAAATATGTAGGAAGGAGAAAGCAAATTCTACTTTTTAAACTACTGTATATTTTTTTCAATATTTTTAGAGCTTTTTGCACTTCTTTCTGTGGCCATATATGAAAACATCTAAAGCATCATTAAGGCAAAAAGAAGACAGTCCTAATCTATCTCTATCCCATTCCCAAGATGTTCTTATATGCTTTTATGGCTACCCTAGTTTGCAATTTTTTTAGGGAGCAACCCAAAAATAAAGGGTAAGTTGGGGTATTAAGAATGGAAGAGAATGAGTTTTTACACTGAAGAGTTAGAGAGATTTTAATTAAACTTTCAAAGAAATAAATACAGCCACTTTTAAATTGTCTTCTTCCAGGCTGCATTTTGACTATGTAAGCACACTACACAACATTGTTATTGATTAAAAGGGATATAAGATTTCTAACAGGATATTGAAATAGAAAGTTTCTAACAAAAATAAACTCTAGCATTCCCAAGCACTGCTAAAAAAAAAAAAAAAAAACAAAACCAAAAAACAGAAAAAGGAAAGCAGTGCTTTGCTTTTTCGACTAGGAAGAAACAAAGAAAAAAAGTGCAGTGAAGTCTAGAAAAAGAATGTCCTGAGAAGTGGGACTGACAATGAGCTTTTGACTGACTGCCCAGAGCTGTGACTCTGTCTTTTCTGTTGCTTGGCAACTCCATGTTATCACAAAGAAACTGATATTAAGTTGGAACAGGCTGGATATGGTAATTTACGTGGGAAGATACTCTTGCAGTGGGAAAACCATTTTATTTCTAGTTTCTGTCAGCGTAAGTAGGTTTCACATGATGAACTGTAGTACATCCCCTGCTGGGTGCATTTTACCTAAAAAGGTAAAGAGTGACTCTGCCTTGGAAAGAGGCTGTGCAGAAAAAAACAAAACCAAAAAACCCCTGCCTTGTTATTCATTAGACCTGCTCCTACTGTCTACTCAGACATTTCTTCTAGTGGTAGCAACAAAAGCTTGTTTTCATATTTGTGTGGATTTGTTGCAGATTAGAGAGATGGAACTCGATCATTATCATTTAAACCATCATATTCCCTAAGAACTCTTGAGATTAGCCTAAGACCTCACTGTCTAATATAAACATCAGAAGATGATCCTCACTTTATCTGAATAGTCCTTTTTTTCATGTTGGTAATAGTCAAGTGCTAAGTTTCAATTGCACTTATTTCTTCTTTATTGCAAGAAGACACTGCATGTGCAGCAGCTACAGAATAATTTGAAGACTGTGATAGAAGCTGTCATTCAAGTTTGAATTTGTCTAGTAGTGTATAGCTGAGAAAGGTGTCTTTTGAGCTATGTGGAGGGAATGGCAAGAGTTTGTATGTAAAGAAAATAATTTTGTGAAAGCTTAAAGCCATAAGATGCATGTAATCCATAATGATATTTTTATGTTTGGGTTTAGGTCTGAGATTTAATTAGAAAAAGAGAGAGCACTGAAGATTCAGAATTTAATGCAAAGCCCTTTTTTCTCAAATGTCTGGTTTACTCATAACTTTATTGAACTACTACCACAATCTCTCTGCATATCCATCCTGCATCATTTCTAGTAATTTAACACCATCATGCAGTCCTACGAGTAAGGAAGTACTTCACATGTCTTCAGGACTCCCTGTTCTGGCTTTGGTCAGCAAAACACTTCCTGGCTCCAGGCTTCTATGTACTGCAGAGTTAACTTGAAATATCACTCAGTTCGTGCCCTTGGCTCAAATCCCAACCACACACAAAAACGTCTGACTTGAGTATGTTGATGCTGTTCAGCTGAAGGGATTGGCCTGGACTGTCAGAAGGCACAGTCAGCAGCTTCAATTAGCTAATACAGCTACCCGCTGCTGCCTCAAGGACTTGTCTTCATCGCCAAAAAAGGTGTATTTTTACTGTGGGATAATTAGCCTGATTTAACTATCCTTATTTAAAACCAAGCTCCTAGTTTCTTTTCTTACAGGGAAGACATTGCTTTCCTATTAACTCAGAGTGTCCCTCTCTGCTGAGACTAAGCTCACTGAAGAGGAATGAACTGTGCAATGAAAAGAGCCCACAATGTCCTAGGCATCAAATAGACCCAGAGTCTGCAAGTGAAGTCCTTCTCTGCACTGAGTCCTTGTGGGGAGGTAGCTCCCTTTCTCACTTTTCAGTTGGCCAGCACAGAGTGTATCAGCTTGCATCCTATCTACCAAACTAATGAGATTGTCTCCTCTTTAATTTACCACATCACATCCAATAAGTCAAAAAATGCTCTGGGCTGTTATCTGACTTGGAGGGGAATAATTGTTGTACTGACTCCAGCAGCAAGCCTGGCTTAATTAAAACATAGTGTATTTCCCAATAAGGAAGTGACCAATTTGCTTTTGAGTGCAACCTAAAACAACTTCACAACAGAATGGAAGAGATGAACTTTGCTTTACCTTGAAGCTTTCGATAATTTTAAACTGAGTTCCCTTGCTAAATCATGGGGATCTGATTTCCTACGCCCCCTTACCACTGAGCAGTTAGTGAATAACTTCACCCGCTGTAATTGTTGTCTTCCAAGCTAACTGCTGACAAATGCCATCTGTTTCTCAAGCCCTGACATTAGGGTAACACAGAGCTTGCAGGCGGTCTCCCACAGCTTGTGTTCCTCACATTCACAAGCACTCACTTGGTGTAGAGTGTTTTCTATGCCAGGTAGCAGCATCCTCTGGCTTGTGGGCCATGCTAGGCTAAGGAGAGCAAAACTGTAGCACCTCCTCTGTGTGACAAAAAATACCCCTGTGCTTTCCATCATCTGGGGTTGGGCTTGTTTTTGATTCTAGGTTGAAAATGTTCTTTGAAGAGTTTGGTCTTCATGACTTCCATTAAGAAAAACTACACAAACAGCGGTACATTGACCACAGGAGGGGGCAAAGCTCTGAGGGGAGATGCTGTGGGCACAAACCAAGGTGAAGGATGCCTCCTGTTGTGGCCAAGTGGAGCTCTTCAAGAGTATTGCTGGGAGCCAAGAGTGGTTCCCAGGTTTGGAGAGATGCTGAGGACCACCATTTCCATCTTGCACACCACACACATTAGCAACTGCAATTAGTTTCATCTAATCTTAGTCTCAGAGACTATGTTTAAAGGAGGATGGGAGCAAGAAGAGTTTCAGCGAGAAGAGAACCTTTTAATTCCCAGCAATATCCAAGTGTCCCATATAAGACTAGATTAGTCAGTGGGTGCTACTTGCCACTACTAAGATTTTTATTTCATGTCTGTCTCAGGTTTGTGATGACTGTAGAACTGAATTTGATCAAAAATTGAACCAGATTCAGAAACAGTGTTATTGGCTCGTATTAATGTTATGAAGTTAACTTCCCCAAGTAATTTCCATAGTTATGGCTGCTTGTTGGTTTGCAAGAATTGGTACAGACATGAACAGGAAAGCAAATTAAAATAGGAAATAATAGGAATAACTCAACTTTTTGTTTGTGGTAGTGTTAGCAGCTCTGAAAAGACAGTTGGTCTCTTTTGTTTGAGTAAAAATCTTAGCATGGGGAATAGCAAGGTGCAAGTGTGTTTCCCTCAGGAGACAGAAGAACCACAGAAGCTGTAGGTGAATAAACAGACATGTTGAGCCAAGGTGCAAAGGTGATTTTTTTGTGCCTAGAATGCAGAATTAATATACAGGCTGTAGAGCCAAAAGATGTGGGATTGGGAAGGCAGTACATTTAAGTTTAAAGTACTAAAACATCAGTGAATCAAGACAACGAAGTATTCAAATCTTCTAAATGTTAAAATAATCCCACCCCACAAACAAAAATATTGGCAGAAACCTTTACCCCCTCCAATAACATTGAGTATGACTCACAGTTTTGTGAATTTTGATGTGTGGTGGCACAGAATCTGTTCTATCTACTACCGACAGAAGGTAGGTTTCTTGGTTTTAAAAATACGAAAGCAGCTTGATCTCATGTACCTTGGTTTAAAAATAAAGCTCTTTTTATAGTGTGTCTCAATTTTGACAACCACACTGTGCTGTAAATATTGGATTCCAAGTATAAGCATATTTTAAAAGCCTAAACCAGACTCTTATTTTAGGGGTAGCCTGATCCTCTGAGTTCGTGAAGTTGTCAGCAAGAGGAGTCACAGCTGAACATAATGGCTCTTTCGTTTAACTCCAAAGTTTGAGGGTTCAGCTTTGAATTTAAAAATGCATTTCCTGGTTTGGTACTTTCCTTAAATTTCATTTCAAATGTGTGTAAATTCTGAATTATCCAGTTTTTTTGTGATAGTAAGCGGAGAATAAATCTGTAGGAGTTAAATGCAATTGAATATATAAGTAAAATGATTTCTTCTTAATGTTGCAGAGCACAGATAACTCAAATATATCTATAATTGCTCAGAACAAAAAGTGCTTTGACAATGATATTGTTTGCTCGAAGAATGTTTTCATCACTGTTGGAGACACTGAGATTTATTTTAGTGAACCTTCTGAGAAGCAGGTTAGTTATTTTCTTTCCTTTTCGGGTTGCTCTTTAAGATAAGCACTTCAAATTTACAGCTCTAAAGGAGCATGTTTTCGGAAAGCGTCTCTCAGTCTGAGTTAATATAGTACAAGTGTTTAGGCCTGGGTAAAGCAGCAAGTCCCAGGACACACTTCTTTTTTCCCATTGTTTTTTTTTCAAGTTCTATTTTTCCTACCAAGACGATTGCCCAAAAGTCTCAAGGAGTTGAAACACACTGGCATTTGTGAGTTTCTTTCCACTTGGTTTTGAAAGGGAAACCAAAGTACAAAGCAAACTTGAATGACTGACTAGACAAAATATCAAAGTATTAAACAATAGTTCAACTTATATTATTGATTCAGCTATATGCTAAAGTATTCTTCAGTATACACTGTGCTGTTACTTGGCTGTATATGTAGCATTACTTTAGTAAATCTTAATAAATATTCATTTGTGTCAGAAGACCCTAGGGGCACAGGAAAACAAATCTAACTATCAGCTCTGGAAGGCTGGATATTATACTGTGATACACTTTCCAGAACAGGACATAACAATTCTGTGGGATAAGAAGACAATGATGCATGTTAAAGTTGGACCTCGATGGAAGGTGAGCTGAAATATAAACCTGAGATTTTGTGTAGATTCTCTGTATTGCTAATGTGATCCTTTCTTGAATAACTG
The DNA here is from genome assembly GCA_034509425.1 of Eopsaltria australis. Classification (NCBI taxonomy): domain Eukaryota; kingdom Metazoa; phylum Chordata; class Aves; order Passeriformes; family Petroicidae; genus Eopsaltria; species Eopsaltria australis. Next base: position 789,597 of record JAVTVJ010000521.1, read on the forward strand.
TGGTAGTCTTTTCTTCAAGACTAGCTTTCCCAGTGATATAGGTGTTAATCATGGTGTTCAGCTGCTAGCATTTCCCAGGTAAGAAGAGATGGAGAAAGTGACTTTTGAAGAGCAGGAGTGGTTCCTACATGTATGCTTACTCTGTTGCTCAATACACTGCAGCTGTGGAGATATGGTCTGACCCAAAGACATTTTGGGGGCTGGAAGGGAGGGGTAGTTTTGAGTTGCCCAGTTCACTGCATGTTTTCATAATTGCTAAAGCCAATGGAAAAGAAGCTTCCACATCCAGTGACAGGGAAGATGGCAAGTTTGTAGTACAGATTGATGTTTGTAGCACTAGACTGATGATGAACTGCAACCTGGGATGTAATAGAGGCTTCTGAGATGAACAGATGGAGCCACATCTTGGGTTTAATTTAAAAAGACAAAATATAGGAACAGATTTAGACAAAAACTTACATTTAAATCCAATGGATATATTGTGGCAGGATTCAGTCATGACGCAAGGAAGAATTCAAGGCTTGTTCTTTTGCCAATTGCTCTTCTGTTTTCCATTCCTATATCATCATCTACCTTGGTGTCTCTGCAACTCAGTTTTTGGGTGCTGGCAGAGTAACCATATCTGTGCAATTCAGAATTACATTTCTTTGTTTCAAACATGAAGACATGTATTAAGATGGGGCTCATTCAGCAAAATAAAAGAAAGCATGCTAGGCTAGAATACAGTATCAGGTTTTTTGAAGTGTATTTCAAAACTATAATGACCATCTAATGTGGTTTTAAAGAAAAATTATTATAGGCTTCTGTCCAAATAACCATAAAATACTTAATTCATCTACAACTTAATTTATCAGCCATCAATACACATGGAGAAAAAGAAAATTCTTCTAGCAGGGAGCTGGGTTCTACAGGTTGTGTTTAGGAACACAAAAACTTCCAGTTTTTCCTGTTTCCGTCTGTTTCTTCCCGAGGTTCCATTTCAGAAGGATGTCTGCAACAGTCCTTAAGAAAAAAAAAGAACTCATTAGCATGAGCCACAATACCCTAAAAGTCCAACTCTACTTTTTATTGTTGTGCAGAAATGGCTATTTTCATATATACTTATGTATGTATGTATGTATACATAGTTTTTCCATCAACAGTACATGCCCAACAAAAGAGAGTTGCAGCTGTCTCTTTTATAATTGCTATTACAAATGTTCTAACTATTGTGAGCTAAAATTAGAGGCAGCAAGTTTTAATGACAACAACTACTTAGGCTTCACAATCATGAGGTAATTCACCTGAACTTTTGACTTTTGGACTGGAAGCACTACTAAGCTTTCAGAAAAAAATATTATTAGGTTCCAGTCCATTTTCACAGGCAGACAGTAAGAAGTTCTGGAAAATAAGAAGAAAACCACTGATTTCTGTTAAAAGATATTTGCAATATAGAACTGCAGGCATTGAAGGGTGTCAAATATTTTCAAAGGATAAGTCAGATTTGCATTCACCCCTTTCACTTATAAATCCTTATGTTCCATGCGTGTCATTTATGCCAATTATTGGCTGTGAGTTTATGAAAAAAAATTCTTCTCTTTCAGGGCAAACTGGCAGGCTTGTGTGGAAATTTTGACAAATATACTTCAAATGATCTGACTACATCAAACAACATGGAAGTGAGAAATGCACAAGTGTTTGGAGACAGCTGGGTATTAGGACAGGTAAGTCCCATGTCCAAAAAAAAATTAGAGAAAAAGATTATAATTTTCATTTGTAAATGAGGACATTATAAACACATGATGTACAAGTATTTTCTAAATTTATGGTCACTGTATAAGAGGATATTCTAATTTTTGTGTCCGTAGATGTGAAATGTGTTAATAATGTCTTACGTCATAGCAAACATATACTGAATTTAAATGAAACCAAACAATCTCTTTAGGGAAGGATAAGTTTTCCCTGTGTAAGACAATCATAGCTGTCTGCATTTCAGTGTCCTACAAAGTTGGGTACTCTGCTTCTGATATTTTTGATTCATCCCAATTTTTAAAACAATTGTAATTTCTCTGGGGTTGGAGGAATCAGGATACTGAAAGTAAACAGAATCTGAATGCTGGAAAAAAGAGGCCTGGTAGAGTTTCTTTCTGAACACTGAAAATAAAATGAAGATTTATTTTAGTTGCACTTTGTAAACAAAGTAAACTGACAAAGCAGTGGCAGTGCAGAGATGGGCAGAAAAGGTTCAGGACAACAACAGGCACAACTCAGTATAGGAACTTGGTTTCTGAGGAGAAGAAAGGAGGAAGCTGTAGAGAGTGGATGATGGCAACTCTGGTTTGTAACACAGGAGAATAGGTATTTCATTAATTTGTGCTGAGTAGATGTAAAATTTTATAGCCTTGTGGACCATCTGAAAAATCATTATTTGTAATGCACTCCCTTCAGATGTTTGTCAGGACCAGTTTTTAATCTGTTCTCTCCTGGAGACAGCAGGAAATTGACCAAATATCTCTCATCTCATGAAAGAATGTTTTGGAATAAAGATTTTGAGGCTTCTCTGCCTCAGTGTCTCCCTGTGGATATATTTTATTCGACATAAAATGCTTAAATTTCAAAAGCACACCAAGGCAAATGAGAAGTTAAACTGTTTGTCTAGAAGGGTGTAAATAAACAAATGTGTGACTAGTTTGTATGTCACATGTGAATTTTTCTTTTTCAACTTATTGGTTTAAGCAGCTCCCTTAAAAAGATGTATAGTGTTTGCATAACACTTTAACTGGTAGGATAACTTTTGCTTATGCAGCCCAGACTTGCACCTTACTTTTTGGTGGACATATATATTTGTAAAATCTGATGCAATCTCTTGATCTCTGTGTCTGCCAGAGCACTCATGATTGAAGTTCAGCCTTGGTCTTGCTGGTCAGCTGTGCTCAGACAGACTTGACACTTCATCTACCCCTGCAGTATGCCTAGGGGATTTTTTCAGAAAGGACCTTTGATTTTTGTAGGGTTGTATCCTGGTCATCATTTCTGAAAAATCTAAATACTGTAAAGGAGTATTTGATAGTGGGAGGCCTAGAACCCATCTCTGCTACTGGGAAATGTGCTTGTAGTAGCCCTGTGAAGCATGAGATGCTCCCAGGGCTTCTCCTTCCCGGGGGTGGCAGCCCATATCCTCACAGCAGTGTCTGTGCACCTGCACAGGAGGGCAGCATAGGTGGATGAGTGCACTGCAGCTGAGGCTGCTGTAGGACACCCCAATGATGCTTGGAATCATCATCACACCCTCCTGGTGCATTACACCCACCTTCCCTGCTGCACAAAGAGAGCATGGGTTCAGATCAACTCCTGTTCTCTGTGCTGAGTGTCTCTTTCCTATATTTTTCTGTTCCTTTGTTTTTCTTTTTGAAGAGATCCTGTAAGTGATGTAGCTGTACCTCATCCATTTTTGAGTTATCATGATGATCTTTGACTCTATTTTCTTTAATGAGTTGCTCTCTTCCTACCACTGCTTCTTTATTTGAACTTATAGGGCTAAAGCCATCTGTAGTATGACTCCATTTAAAGTCAGTGCAAAACCACCCAGGATGGATTTGGACCATGTATTTGTTTGTGATGTTACAGTTGGTTGCTCTGGTAATGATTATAATGTGTCACAAAGAAAACATTTTGTCTTTATGCACTGAGCAGACAGCAGGAACATTTTAGTGCTTTACAACAAAACAAAAAGATTCTGGTTTTGTGCAAACATTTTCAATTATAACAACAAAGCAAGGAAAGAAGATGAAGAAGATAGCCTTTAATTTTTTTGTTTTCTGATTATGGAATTATTGAATTATATGACATTATGGTGTACCTGAGTCTGTGATAAACACAGTTGCCTATAAAATATTAGTGGTGTTTTTTGCTTGTTTTCAAGTGCAAGAGCCCAAATGAAACACTGAGACCATGTGAAGTACATCAGAGCAAGTTCCCTTATGCCAAAAAGGAATGCTCAATTTTATACAGTGATCTTTTTGCACCTTGTCGCAATGTGGTAAGTTTCTTAAATATCCAAGATATGCTGTCATGAAAATAATAAAATCCCAATAATTAATTTCTCCTTGCCAGTACCCTCAGTCTGAACGTGAGGATACAAAGTAAAGCTCTGCAAGTATCTCTGTGTGGGTGGACTATATTTGTGCAGATCTCCTTGTTCCTTTCAAGACTGGAATCTAAACTTAAAAGGGGTCACAGAGTTGTGAGTTAGTTGACTGCATAATCAAGGTTCTATTTTGTTTAGGTTTTATTTATACCTTTTATCTATATATGTAGCTAAGTTTTTATAAATTGTAGATTTGTATAAATTGAAGGATTCTAAAATAAGTGTATATGTAATGCACCTACAGCTTAGCTCAAATAGTTCTGTTATGTGTCCTGCTCTATACAGAAAGAAATATGAGACAGCAAGATTTCAGCTCCAGAGCTATTGGTATTCTTTAATTGTTTGGCAGCTCGTGATCTGATTTTATCAAAACTCTTGAGTTTGGTGTCCTTGTTTTCCCAATACCTGGCTGAGCCTGGGACTTGAGTTACAAGAATGTCCTTCAGTTCAGTCTAGACAAGATAGTAGCAGCATTATTTTGTGTGGTAATCTTTTATTCCATTTTAATCCACGCACTATCAGTGCAGAACATGCTTTATACATTTTTCCCTGTTTCTGATTTTAGCCTCCCAATGGTATTTAGGTGCTTCTTTGCACCTGTGCAAACAAGACCCACTATGACATTTCATCTCAGTCTCTTACTTTCTTCATGATTATTAATACTAGATGAGATCATTAGCTGTCTCAGCTGAACCTCCTGGCTTTCAGGACTGAAGCTGGATATCAACATGGTTAGGAATTTTCCTGTGGAGGAGGTTGCAGTAGCTTAACCCAAGAGATTTATTAATGTTGACTTAAGTTGCTATGTAAAGAATTTTTTGAGCATGTGCCTGAGAACATAGTGATGAGTGTATTTTCAAAGTGGCAAATAATAAATAAAAATGGAACTTTAGAGAGTTTTTAAGAAACTGTATTATTATTACAACTTAGAAAGATCTTTTCTCTTGAACATTCATTTTCTATGTCTTATCGATGTTGTGATTAGAATTTACAAATATGATGCCCAAAAATTAGCATAATTATGTTAAAAAAAATCTATGCCAGGTGCAAAGCATGTAATTTAATGAGTAGTCAAGTATTTCCACATGTATGTATCTATCTTGTATGGGAAAGTCTGTAAAGCAGACTTTTCTGTGTTTTTAGGACCTATTAATCAGCATCTGAAAGTACAGCTCCTGCAAATGTAGTGTAAAGTGACCTCCTATCAAGGGCATGTGCAGCTGACTGTTGGGTGGGGAACTGGATTGTCAAGAAAAAAGCCCAAGCAGAGACTGGCATTGGGGACATAGAAAGAACAGAAAACAGATGGGGGTTTCAAATGTGCTAATTGTTGCTCCTGCTATATGGGTGACGGAAGATCCTGCAGCACATGCAAGCTCCAGTCTGTGGGACAGGGGCCTTGCAGTTCAACTCAGACTGCAATACTCAGAGACAAAATCTTGCATCTCTGGCTGGCTGCAACTGATGGATTGCAGTTGCCCAGATAAGCACTGAATTCAACAGGGTCTGAGGAGCTTGAACACTTGCAAAGAAAAGGTTTTGCTCCTAATTGCTGCACTCTGCAGGAGTTTTTGCCCTAGGCTCTCAGTTTGTCACAAGAGCAGGATATTGCTGACCCATAGAGAGATGCTGTTCTGCAGGCATGAGAGACAGGTTGAGATCTTTGGAGCCAGTTTACTGTTCGGTGATTTCTACTAAGCTACTACTACCACTTTCAATGGAGCTAATTCTCATGTGTGTCCCCCTCATCCCCAGTGGTATCCTTGTTTTCAAAACAAGAAAAAGAATGAAAGCACTATAACTTCTCTCTGACCTTGATCCAGTCCCTGACAGCTTCTAGCAGCTGCCAGCTGAGAAGCTGTCTTCGTGTTAGATAAGTGCTGCTTTGTTACTGTGGTGGTATTTCTGTAATCTGACGTGTGTCATTTGAGTGCTTTGCAACTGAGCTCGACCAGAGACTAAACTGAAGAGAAATGCTGCTTCAAACATTCCACGTGTTGAGTAAGAACACTGTTTTGGGAATGTTGCTCAACACACTACAAAAAAGGTGATTTAAGCTCAAGAAATAGTGTATCATGTAAAACCATGAAATGTTGTGGTAGGATTTTAGGGAATGTGGGTTTCTGATCTAATGAAGTTCTGTGGACAAATTATATTAAAATCTTGATAAGTTCAGAAATATTTTTTTTCTGCACAATATCACCAGTGGTCTTAAGGTTTCTTCCCATGGGAAAACCCCCCTCTAAAGTTATTACTTTAATAACTTGGTAATCAGAGTCATAGCTCTGCTTTTGCTGTTGTTCATGCAAAACTGACAAGATGACTACAGATGGCAGTATTTGCCTTATAAAAGCAGAACTGCCAGCTTCAATAATTCTTTAAAATAGATGAACAGCAAGTGTGTGGACAAGCATGTTTGTTAGTAGTCACTGACTGCATTTTTTCTTTTGACCTTTAACTTAGGTATAAGCTGATCATTTGAAACGCACATTTCATGTAGGAATATGCCCAAACTTTGGAAAACTTTGTGTTTAATTCTTTCAGTCAGTCCAGAAGTAAAAGTCCTGCTGCAACTGGAATTTGTACAGCTCATGCAATTAAGTCACCTATTTTTCTTCCTTCCTTCCCCCTCCAGATTGATGTGACTTCTTTTATCAAAAATTGTCACACAGATACTTGCAACTGCAATCTTGGTGGGGACTGTGAGTGTTTGTGTACCAGTATTGCAGCTTATGCCCACAAGTGCTGCCAGCAAGGAGCAGCGATTCACTGGAGATCTCCTTTGCTCTGTGGTATGTACCTGGGCTGGCCAGGCACCAGAGCTCACCTTGGAGGCAGCTCTGGCATTTTTCTGCCCAGATATGCAAACAAGACAGAAACAGGTGGATAATAAGCATGTCCCTCAAGCTGTCTGTGTGTTAGCTGTGTCATCCTTACACCCCAAATTTGCTGTCTTGCCAAACAGGGATGGTTGTGCTCAGGGTGTGTTAGTGCAGAGACTGTGGGAAAGGCACTGGTGGATGGATGTCCAGTTTTCTGAGTATGGCTGCAAAGAGACCCAGCCTGTTCTTTTCATTGTCAGCAAGAAGGATTCTTAGCTTTAGAATAATTCCTCCTTCAGGTCTGCTGTCACTGAACTAAAGTCTAAGAAAATAAAATCACTGACTGAAATATAATGTGGGACATGAAACTTTCTCTCCTGAAAGTGAGCTTTACATTTTTAGGATGCAGATATGCATGGATTCTCTTGTTACTTTGTATTAGTAATAATAATAATAATAATAATAATAATAATAATATGGTGATGATGATTGTGCTTCTTTTCTTTTAGCTTATGACTGTGAATATTACAACCAAGGTATGTACTACTTGATATTCTTGTTTAAAAAAGTGATTAATTTATGGGCTTTTTCTTTGACTTGGTAAATGTAGTTTTAACATTGCTTTAATTTTTAATGAGTGAAGATTAGTGGCCCAACTGTGTTGAATTATCCTAGTAATCCCTAATGTCTCCATTAATAACTTCATAATGTTCAGTCTGGGGGGTTGATTGATCCATCATTGTACAACATATGGTAGCAGTCAGGGAGAAGCTCCAGAAGGATGTTACCTTGCGTTTGTACTGTAAGTTTCAGAGCTGGGACCTACAATATTTGAACTCTGTCAGGCTATGGGATTTTGTGCACAAGTCTCACAATACTGTACTGTAAAAAGAAGAGTACTTTATAATGAGAGTGGTATTCATTTAACAGAATGAATTCCCGTGTCATCCCCCCTAATATTTGGATACTGTGCACATGCTTTGTAGGGACCAATAGATATTGAAAAGAGAAACTTGACTAAATGCAGTGATATGAATCTGACTTTTAATGTATCTTTTTGATGACTAGGATGACTTGTATCCTATAAGCATCATTCTAGAGATGATTTTTTTCTCCTCCTGTCTGGTCTAGTACAGTAGCAGCATGTAGATCTTGGTAGGTCTAACTGACTTCCCACAGTTACTTTGGAAAAGGGAATTTTATCTTACTCAAAAAGGTTTAAGAACAATGTTTTAATGGTGAATATCATGATAGTGGTAGGATGATGATTGACTTGATGATCTTAAAGGTCTTTTCTGACCTTAATTATTCTATGATTCTATGAAAAAGTACAAAGGAGTACTGGTTCGGGCTAATCTTCTTCATATAGTTGAATTAATATGAATTTAATAATATATTTTGTATTTGTGATGACAGTGGTGTTTTAGCTACTGCTTACACAGATCAAGGCTTTTGCCAGTTCTCATGCTGATTCCCCACTAAGTAAGCTGGGGCTGCACAAGACCTTACAGGTAACAGAGTTGGGACAGCTGACCCCAGCTGACAAAAGGGATGTTGCAGAACACATGATGTTGAGTTCAGCAATAGAAATTGGAGAGGAAGTTTGCTGACACTGGCATTGCATTGGGTCCATCTAGATATTGGTCAGCTGGTGGTGAAGAATTTTGGCTTTTTCATCACTTTTCTTGCAATTATTTCCTTTGGTTTCCTTTTCTTTTTCCTTATTTCTCTATGAACAAAACTCTAACCAAACCACCTATGTCTTTATCTCCACCCATGAGTTTTTTCAGTTCTTCCCCTCTGATTCTTTTGTGAGGTGTGGGGTAAGTGACCGGGTGTGTGGTGCTTTGCTGCCTCCCAGGGTTAAGTTCAAGGATAGAGTTACGCATGTTTCCACTATCAACTCGAATCAAGTGGAAAATTAGGACTTAACCTTTGTATGTTATGTGATGAGGATTTTTCTTGTTGTATTTGATTTTTCTTCACTTAGGTCTTGGTGAAGGACCCTATATTTTGGCAAGTTTTGGAGTGAATGACACAATTATAGGGGCTAATGTATCCAGCAGAAGGATATTTCCCCTGCCTAGAACTGGAGCACATGGAAACGTCATTTTCAGTTTCATGATTACTCCAGGTCTATTCAAAGATAAAGACTTATGTAAGTGTTCTCAGCAGTTTTGCTAAAGTGAGTTATATATCTCAAAATATATGAATGATTTTTGCAGCATCTTCTAAATGTCTTAAAATAGTCTAGATATTTTTAGTTATTGGAATACATGGTCAATTTCAAAATGAAGAAGGGATTTAATTTTTAATTTTTTTAGTATTAGAAAACCTCACTTCCAGCTTTAAAGTTGAGTTTTCAAAAATTGTTTTAGAAATATTACAAAATACAAGTGAATAGAATAACTTTGTGAAAAAATTGAATTAGTTTGTATAACTGGAAACCAGTGAATTTTGCACAAGTATCTAGTGAATATCAACACTGAAGGTCAACGCAAGATATTTTTGTCTCCAGTGAAATAGGTTCTACTTTATGTTTTCACCTTATTTTTTACTTTTCCTGACCTAGAAAATGTGCAGCTCAGAATGATCAGTCTATTTCTGCATTGTTAATAAGCAGCAGCTCTGTGCAATGTAGAAGGTAGTTTCTTAGCTGAACAGCTAATCCTAAACTTTATTTTTTACGTATCAGAGACTTACCCAAATTACACAACAAAAATAAACATGTTTAAATATTTTTCCTTCTGTATCTATTTTTCTTTCTTCACATATATGAAGTTTGTGCCAATTAAATCAATAAAGATTTTGTCATTGCTTTCTCAAATAATTTAATTTGTTGAAAAAATCACAAACTCCCAAAAATCAGCATAAAGAAGGACTCTCTCCACAGAAAAAATTCAAACTAAGTTTACAAACATTTGAGTGTTTGTTGTCATGGGGAAATTAGGTTTTCAGATGTGATTTTGAAATGAAAAATGCATACAACAAAGAATTAATTCAGTCTTGCCAAATTCCCATGTAAAGTGGAAGTAAATAATTCATTTTTTCTGTGCAGTACACAGGTGACTTTCATATGGAAATGAGGGATGAGATAGTATTCCTCTAGATTAAAGAACTTCAAGACCGTATTCAAGTTGAAAATCAAGTATGAAGACAGCCTTCTTATAAATTCTTACATTTTTAGAGAACTTTTTCACTTTTGATTTGTCATGGGTAGAGCAAATAGAGGTCAAGTCTTTTATTTAGCCATAGATTTTCTTACTGTATTTCTGGATATGACTGCATATAAAAAAAGCGTGACCTCAATGTTCTTACAAAGTGATACTATTTACTAATGAAATTTTGGCACTGCTAGCCTGTCAGACATTTGTCCAAACTTGAGAAAAACTCCCAAGATATGCAAGTTCCAGTCTGAGACTGCTTATGAATCATTTTTGAAGGTTAGTAGCAGTAGGTTGAATGTAATTTTGATCATACTGACAAGTTCTCTGGTGGTTATGAATTATATGATCATTTGAAGCCTCTTTTAGACCCTGCACTGCATTTCTAACTGTCTTTTGTGCAACATAAGTCTGAATTTATTTTTTTTTTTGTGTAAAGCAGGTTTTTAAAAGGAGCCACTTAACAGTCAATATATTGGATTTAATCTCAATTATAAGTTGTTTTTTGTGAAAAATCTCATCATTTTATTTTTTTTTTCTTCTATGGAAGCTCTGTCTCTTGTTTCCCTTGAATCTGCTGAAAGACCAAACTACTTTCTGTATGTACATGACAATGAAACCGTTGGGTTGGAGCAGTGGCAGGCAAGTGCCTCCTTTCAGAGACGAGCCACCTTCTTCCACCACCAGGGTCTCTGGAGCCCAGGGCTCAGTGCCTTCGAACTTCACAGTAAAAAAGGCTTTTTCATCATTCTCACCTCATCCAGTGTTAAAGTGGAAAAGTATGATGATTCAGAAGAATTCAAACATTTCAGTAGCTTTAGTATTGAAGGTAAATTTTGCATAATCCCCAAGGAAAACATTCTTTTTCTGCTGGCCTTCAGAGCACTTTCTTTCTTTCTTTCTTGTATTTCGTCAACAATAGTAACAAATGTTTTATCCTATTTTTAATTTCTCTCTTTCTTTATCTTCCATTCCATCTCAAAATGCTATTACTTTCTAAGTTTTGCAGACAGGATGATCATTTTATCTTTGAACTACGTTTTGATTGGCTTAATCTTTCAAAATGAAAGTGTCATGTCACAAAACAATGCTGATATCTTGTTAGTAATCTATAGATATCTATTCTTTTAAATTAATTGGGTAATTGTATTGCATCTGCAACCAACAGTATCTTCACTATGTTTAACTCATCTTTTAGGTTTTGAAACAGAGTATATTGTGAAAATGAATAGCAATTTTTATTGTCAAAGCTAGAAGTGTCTTTTAGCTTGAAGAAATTTAAAATACTTGAAATGGAACTAAATCTCACCTGTTGGAAAGCTCTGAAAAATTTGCCTATTTGGTTTTCATTTTTTTGTTTATCTGAAAATCCCAATGTATGTTGTAGAAAAGGCTGTACATTTATTGTTTATTGACTATAGAATCAATAAAACCCCCCTTTCTTTCTCTTTCAGAACTCAGTGCTTCTGTGCCTTACAGAAGGATGTGTGAATGGCGATATGAATCTTGTGCTAATCCATGTTTTAAGACATGTAGTGATCCTGAAGGAATAGCATGTAGATTTCTTCCTCTGTAAGTAAAATTAATATCATATGTTTTTTGTAATAAGCATACCATATGCTTTCTGAAAATTAATGCTACCGCAATATCCATTTCGTTTTACTATCCAGATTTCAATATACTTCTTATGAGAAACTCTCACAAGTCATATGAAAACATTTGTACCAAGCCTCTCGTTTCCCTCAGTTTGTATTCCCATTTACATGCAATTTCCTACACCAGAATAAGAGGGGTTGTATTTAGCCCAGAGGATTAGCTTCTGGTAGTGGTTAAGTAGAAAGCTATTAAATTAAATGAAGACTATTTGCTTCTATGGATTTATGGTTGAATCCTAAACCAGCATATCATGATGCTAAAACGACTACATCTTTCTGGTGTTTATATGACAGAGATCAAAAATTGTAGGAATAGTAAGGGAGGAAAACGCCCTCTCCTGTAAGAAGAGGGAACTTTTATACTGGGAGATGCCCACTGATGTGAAGGGAGGCATTTCAGAGGGGTGATGTTAACTCGTCATTTGGTAAACAGATTTCCTGTCTCCATGGTTCTCCCCCGGCCTCCATGAAACCACAGTAAACTAAAAGGAAAAGTACCTTAAAGCTCAAGGCACAATGTGGTGGAAAAGAAAGGATATTTTAGATTTCAGATTCCCTAGGTGTATACAATTTATGATTAGTAATACTACTAATATTTCTAATTTTCTCTGTTGGTATTCTTAGTTTTTTCCTTATGGGAACACTGGTTGCTAATGTCATGATTTTCTTATTGAAAAGTCCCCCCAGAATAAAAAAGGCATGGGAATATAGTGATTTGTCTGCATTCTTCTGTGTTGAAAGGACACAAGAAAAAGGCTTTATGGAGTCAGTCTAAATATTTTAATATCTCAAATGAACATATCTGGATAAAACAAAAGTCTTGTAGACAAGTTCATCATTCTGTGGAAAACCTTTCTGCTTAGGGATCTAAACTTCCACCTGGTTGTGGAAGCAGAATGGTCCAAAGCTATCATGTTCATCAGCCTATACAAATAATTATAAGCAGTTTAGAAATAGAATTAAGCTGCACAATAACTTTTTGACCTTGAAATGCCTCAAAATGATATGTTTATGTCATTGGAAATTTCTCAGAACTCTGATAAGACATTCCAATGGTTCGTATAGGCAAAGTAAAATAATTTAAAAATTAACTTACAGTACTACTGTGGCTTTAGAGTTGACTATGCAATGTTTTAAAGGGTTGAAGGATGCATGCCTTACTGTCCCAAAAACATGATCCTTGATGAAGTCACACTTAGATGTGTTTATCCAGAAGACTGTAAGTATACTTTGTTATGTTGATCTACTCTTATAAATTGCTACAGAAATCCCAAGAAAGGATTAATCATATGTACATTTTTTTAAATTAAATGCTTTCTCAGAACATCTTTCTGCGGAAGATAGTCTCTCTGGGACATAGACTCCATTCCCAGTCACACAAAATATAGCTTCTGCATTCAAACAAGTTATATTTTAGATTAAATTCTTGTATTTCTCTAATAGTGGGTTATATATAACCTTTTGTGATTGTGTTATACTCAGAGCAACTGATATTTGACTATATCATGCTTGTATACTGCACATCTGTGAGGGAGAGATTCCAAATGAAAGAAATACAGCTGTGGCAAAAAGTTCAGTCTTTTCAGAGGATGACACACCACTAATAAATTCAGGTCACCTATTTCATAATTTCTGGTGTGTAAAGATACCACATTATATGCTTATTTTGAGGGATAAAGTATTATTTTACATTAAAATTTCATTTTAATGATGCATCTTATTTTATTGTATAAATTTTTAAATAAATTATGCTTGATGTTTACTAGTACAAAGTTACCTCTTGTAATATTCTATCTTCTAATTATGTAATGTACTTATTTAAGAGATTTTGCTCTTTTGGATTTACTGAATTTTCTATGGAATTGCCTTGTTGCTTTGAAACTGCCCTGCAAAAGAAAGGTTTTCACCAATAATAAAAAAATTAACTGCTTCATTTGCAGAGAAAATTAGAAAACATTTTGAGTCAACTGAGCTCCTCAAAGTCATCAGATGACCTGGCACCATTGGCAAGATCTGATTTGCTAATATTTAAATGAGGTTTGAGCAGAGATAGATTTACTATTTTTCTGTATTAATAACCCATAAAAGACAGTTAAATACACATTTTTCCTTTTAGGCATACCTGTGACACCTACAGAATCAGAAATTGGACTGAAACCTTCACTGTTGATCTCTCACATGGAGGCTACCACGGAGAGATTTCCTCAGACACCTCCTGTATTTGTTGCTTCAGGGAATAAATCAACTCATATTGGTGTGACAGACAAAATAACCATGAATGCAAACACGGCCTCAAGGGAAATGAATCTGTCGGCACAGTCCATTACAGACTTTTATTCATTGGAAGCATCTAGTGCAGCCACCTATTCAACATTTTCATTACCAAGTACAGTGGAGCCTTCTGACGTACTTCACAGCACAGCCAGCCCTACTGTCCTTTCCAAACCCATCCCTTCAACAGATTTTCCAGTACTTCTTCAAGCCTCAGCAGTTACATCACATACTGCCCACTCTAATGCATTTATAACTTTACCCATTACTATAACAACTCCAACAGCCCTGCTCAGAGCAAGTCCTGTTCCAACACATTCTGCATTATTAACACCCACTTCCCTAGTGGTAGTTCCATTTTCACTCGAGACATCAACCACACAGCTAGGAACAGTTCGACCTTCCTCAGAACCAGCAGCTTTAGCCTCCAAGATATCTTTTGTCACTTCTGAGCTGCCTGCAGGGATTGGGAAGAGTAGGAGTCCTTCAGTAAGTCATTCTAAGGGAGCAGAAATGCACTCCGAAGTGTCTTTGTCTACTCTGCTGGCTAACAGAGCAACTTTCACAAGACCTGTATTTCTTCTAGGTCCACGACTGACACTAAGCACATCTAGTTCTCCTACATCTCCTTTGTCTGTTAGAACTAGGTCTGGCATTAGCCAAACTACAGTTTACCCAACACCCATTTCTGCACTGACTTCAACTGCTCCTCAAATTCCTTTAACTACTAGGTTTTCTAGCTCTGAGACAAGTTTTCCTCAATTAATCACAGTTTCATATTTCAAAACATCAACCCCCTTGTCTAAAACTTCTCTGACATCATTAAATGCTAGTTCTTCAACTAGTTTTTCTCCAAAGCCATTTTTGTCTTCTGTGCAAATTCCAATGACTATTCACAAGCAGACATCTCCATTAATAAAGGGCATTATTTCTGCTGCTCTGCCTATGATGACTGCATCTTTACCTCAAGTTGTTTCTCAAATCCCTAAAAATGCTTCTTCGAGTCCTTCTGCAACATACACAGAATCTACACCAGTGCATTCTCTGTTTACCTCCCTGAAGCCCAAAGCTATGGCAGGCGCCACTGTTGGCTCCAGAAGTCTTTCTACAGTACCTTCTGGTGCTTCCACTCCTCTAGTCAATTCAACAATCTTTGATAGGTCTGTAGTAAGTAAAGCCTCGACAGAAAATAAGCATATAATGCACACTCATTTCTTTTCATCATCATCCATTTCTAAAAAGCCAATGAAATCCGTTATGTCTACAGTCTTCCCTCTCCGGATATTGGTATTTCCTCTAAATGCTACATCAATCACTGCTTCAGAACTTACAGAGTACCCAAAAATTTCAGATAAAGAATTGAAAACTGATCCTATGGCTCAAAGTTCAGGTACTTTCATTTCCCAAGATCCTTCTTTTACAAGGTCATTATCTTTATTTACAACCTTGCTGTCAACATCAGTAGCATCTTATGTGACATCTCAGACTACAGGTTCTTCATTGATTCCCATAGTCAATAGCACATCATCACTAACACAAAATATAAGTGCTACCCAAGCATCAGTTTCATCTCTAGATACACAAGAAACTTCAAAAATTCCAGTTAGAGACCTTGCAACTTCTGTGGATTTTTCTAAATTCACTTTAAAAATAGGTCTCTCTACCAACTTTTCAGCAACACTAAAAACATCCATTGTAATGCCCTCTTTACTAATGCCTACAACTTCTGAAGTCACTTTAGAAAGCCAACCCTCTATGCCTTCGCCTCCTCCTAAGACCACTCATATCTCTGATGTTTCTCTAGGAAAACAGAGTTCTTCAGTAAGTTCTTCAGAAGAAGATGGAACAATATCAGCCATGTCAGCTGGAATCATCACTCAATCCACTACACCAGTGATCATGAACACAGCAGTGAATGCTACATCCTCAAAAGCACCTTATATTTTTGCAAAAATGCTACCTAGTTCTTCAGCTTCAGCCAGTTTATTAGTTACTTCAGGCACTACCCTAGCCTCTAGGATTACTACAAAAACCACTGATTCTTTTGTTGTCAATTTGGATTTTTATATGGCTTCAGCTTCAGTTCCTACCACCATAGAAACACACAAATCTTTATTTACAACTGCAGTAACTCAAGCTTCACAGAGCACTAGAGAAACTCCAAAGATAAATATAATGAAAACAACTGGTACTACAAGGCCATTACCACCAATTAATAGTACCTCATACATAGCATCAGAAGTTAAATACACAACTTCATTTGAAAAAACTGTGGATATTTCAGAAGATGGCCAGGCTTCACAAGAGCAAAGAAATGCTACCAAGACAAAGACAACCACAACTGGCAAATCTTCCCCACCTTATTTGCCAGTAACTGCAGTTCAGAGTTTGCTTTTTTCAAGAAATACAACCTCAGTCAAAAATATCTCTGTTTCTGGAGTCCTGGGTGCAACAACATCAGATAGGTCTAATAGAACACAGAAACCCATTACACCTTATTTTAGTGTAACAGAGGCCACAGAGCTGCAAACCAGAACTATAATAGATTTATCTCATTCTAGTGGTGGAATGGCTCTGCCTTCCTCTTCAGAAACTACGGCTGTAACTGGCAAGGCTTACTTTGGCACGATGATGCATACACTGATATCTACATCTCCTGAATGTGTGGTATGATCAGTCTTACTTACCCCTGTATGTTAAAATATATGTTATTTTTAGTTCATTCTGTTATTGTATACATGTAATACCAGAGATTTAAAATAGTTCCTATTTTCTATTTAATTTACTTGTTTTAAAATTCTCAGTTATTCTTAGAGGATAGTTTTATTGCTGCTCTTGCACTGCCCTGGTATATTCTGCAACTTTGATGTATTGCTCTGGAAAAAAAAGGCTTTAAAGCTATGTGATTGTTCTAGATAGCTAAATGTATTTCTGAGGTGCAGAAAAAGCCATAATCCTTGGAATTTTGGTGTTTCTGCATAATATCACCCTGGCTTTCCTTTTTCCACTTGTTTCTTTGTCATAGGCTTTAAAATGATGGAAATGCATGATTTTGTGTTTCTTAAAATGCTTCAGATTATTGCTGATTATAGCATGTAGCCTCAATGCATAATGCTTTACACAGGGTGTTTCCCCAAAGCTGGATGGAACAGGAGGGGTGTGGGTGCATGGACGAAATTCATTGTCACTGATTACATTCACGTACATGCAAGTAATTTCAAAATAATTGATGAGGGGCAGGTAGATGTGCTGATTCTCTCTTAGGGCTGGGGGATGGACAAGTAATCACTTGGACTTTGAAACGCCAATGAAGTTAAAGTTCACTCTGGTTGTTCCTTCCTTATATGACAGCCAAGATATCTTGAACCTGTCGACAGATGCAGCCAGTATGTATGTGTTAATATGGGTTGGATGTTATACAATCTTTCAAGGAACTGCCCTAAGGATGTGCAGAAGCCGGATTGTGGTTTTCGAGGAATGCCTGTGCAACGTAACACTGATAGCTGCTGTCCAGAATGGGAATGTCCCTGTAAGTCACTGTTTTATTTTTAAATAAAACATGGGGCCTTGATCTGTAGCTTTCAAGTAATAAATTAAAGGATTATTACAATGAAATTATGAGGTTAAATACTGGAATGAATTAAAAAGAGCTATTCAACAGCAAAACTGAATGAAATACACTCAATGTTTTGGTACCTTTGAATGGACATTTAGGAGAATAAATTTTTTTTAAATTAAAACTTTGAAATGACATCTGCAGCGTGAACACCAATATTTTTCAGCTGAGACTTTTCAGAATTTTTATCAGTAGAAAAATTAGATTTATTTAGAAAAGTTAGATTCCAACATTTCATGAAGAAAAATAAATTAAATACTAGCTTTTCTGAAAGACAGAACCCCTATATTTCATTTAGCTCTAATTGCACTTTTTATTCATGCTTAAAAACTGTAGAAACTGGCAGATGAGCCTGCCAAGGGAACGAAAAGGCTAAAGAGAAGTCATATTATTTGCAGCATCAATGAAACCAATATTGCACTTTATATTTGTTTCAAGATAAGGCAGATATGTCCCTTGTCAGTATCTCAAAAATGTATGTATTTTTATGCATATATTTTATCTCACGCTGTGCAGATTCATTGACTTTGCCTGTAAAACATTGACTTAAGTGAAAATTTTCACCAATTTAAACATTCTCCTCTACCCTGGGCACTCAGAAGCAGGTTAAGGTATTTTCACTGGGTAACCTAAACACTTTCTTCTGCTTATGGCTTAATATGTTGTCTGCAGAACAAGGTCATCTATCTATCTATCTATCTATCTATCTATCTATCTATCTATCCATCATCTATCCATCTATCTATCTATCTATCTATCTATGCAAAAGCAAATATTGCTAGAACTGGAAGTTTTTAGAAATGTCCTGTATTCAGTTTTGTGGTAACGTCATTAAATGACAGTTCTTTTTCAGGTCAGTGTTCTGTACTGTCTGAACTGAGTGTTATTACATTTGATGGAAACAACATAGCCCTCTGTAATATGGCTTCCTATGTTTTAGTCAAGTTACCAGGAGAAATTATTGTTGCTCATATTGAAAAATGTCCTGCTAATCAGGTAAGATTCGTACATTTATGCAATAATTATAATTGTTCCTTGAATTTTTGTTATATGCTTGAAATTCTGCAAAAATATCAATTGCAACTTATACATAAAAGCCATACTCAATGAAAAATGCCAAGTTATTTAATTTTCAAGAAGCATGCTTAACAATGCTGTCTAGATAAAAGTGTTTTATCTTGAGTTAAATATCAATTTTTGTGTTACATTAAGGAAATTCAAATGCAAGTTCCTTTTAAATTATCATAGGTGAAATAACTTCTGAATACACGTCTGCTTTCAGGCTCTTCACACAGCAGTGTTCTTGTAACCTTGAATTTACCATATGGTGAAAATATTAAAATAGTCTATTAATAGACTATTATTATAGTCTATTAATAGACTATTAAAATATTTTAATAGTCACAAAATGTATTTTGTAGTTATTTTAGGAAAGTATTAATGACTTTGTGATGAGTTGTCATTTATAGATGTCTAACTCTCTGCATTGTCTTCAGCAGGGATCCGACCACTTTATTTTTAGGTTGCCAGTTTAGGTCAGGTCAGTCTCATCCTTAGAATCTGTACATACATTTCCTTCTCATCATCCATAGTCCTAATTTATGCAGCCCTTGAGCAACTGAATTGAGTCCATCTTCAGTTTGTGCATAAACCAGCCAGTGATGAGGGGCCTCAACAGGCCTCTCTCCTTCCCATCTCCTATTTACTATCAGAGGGCAACTACACACTTGAACTTTAAGACTGTTAAAGGTAACAGTCTTGCATTGTTTTAGAGGTTTTCTATTAAATTGCTCTCTCATTTCCTGGTTGCTGTCTAGAGGTGGGAATGCAGAACAAATGCACAGATGAGCTTTGGAAGTCTGTAGTTTTAGTCCTTTAAGAAATATCATTTGAAAGGGCTTTTCAGCACGTGCACTAAATTAGCTGGGAACTGTGTATTTTTTATTATTTATAAGGAATATATTGAATTAGTTAAATTATTTAGCTGACTGTAGAAGAACATTAAACACATAGAAAATAGTAACTTATTTTTGCTAAATAAAAATGCTGCTGATTATTATTGCACTTCTAATTAATTTTTAATGTTTTCCAGAGTGCAAATTCGATAAGAAAACTAGTAAGTACTTGATTATTTTGCTAATTTTGAAATGCATTAATATTTTAAAAGTTTATTTAATTAATATAAAAAAATTCCAATAGCACTGGCACAGAATTAGAAAAACAATAGTAATTCAATTTGTTTGTCACTTTTCTTTCAAGGTGCCGCCTGCAAACACTTCAGGGCTCTGTTTTAAGAAATTAAATGTTACAACACACACATGTCAAATACTTATCAATCGTTTAGCAAGAAAAGTAAGTATGCATCAACAGTGTGTGTACTCTTAAAAAATACCTGGAGAGCTATTCTCTTGTAGAATGTGATAAATCAGATTTAAAATAAAGCACTACAGGATTACTTTTGCAATTCAGGTTCCTGATAGTCCATGGTATACTAAAGGCAAAACAATTCACATTTCTGGTCCCATGGTTCACTTGAATGTCATTTTTCCAAAATGACACTTTAAAGTTCTTTTGGGATTTTAAAGAAGCTGCAAAAGCAGTTAGGCCTGGGACTATACTTCCAGAAACCCTAAAACCCTAAATGTGATAAATGCTTAAGCTACTTTTCCTTCTAGTCAGTAACAAGTCAGAACAGATGACTTTGAATAATTTAAATGATGTTTTGTTTCATCATACAATATGTGATAAATAGGATATATTCTTTTCCTAGTTAGAAAAGATTTTTTTCCTCATGCCTACTTCATTTGCAGTTTTTGGAAGTGGCACTTGTGGGAAGCTCTCTAATTTAAGCACTGTGACTGTTATATGTAGCAGAGGCTGTGAGAAAAAGTCTTTTGTTATAAAACAGAAATATATATAAGATACATCACTGCAATCTGGCTTTAACTCTGAAATGTGTTTGGTTTATTTTAGGTAGTCGTGGATTCTGTAATTCAACCATTACCATTTTCAAGGGAAGGACTGAATATTCAAGATACTGGTGCAATGTATGTTGTTAATACCCCAGCTGGTATTAGCATCAAATGGGCTCATGTTACAGGCATCATAGACATACAGTATGGATTACACGCCAACACAACAAGGAGAACAGAAGGACTTTGTGGTGAGGCTATGGTGGCAATTTTTTCTTATTCAATAACTTCCCAATTGAAATTTGCAACTCCCTTTTGTGTTTGTGACCAGCTGTCCTTGTAGCTCTCGTTGTGACCCTCATTAGCTATGCTGACATTCCTATGTGAAATACTATTCATTAATTTATTATAAATTAATCATTCTGTTTGAAAGCACTGTGTGCTAATAAAGTCCTTTGCAGAGCAAATACTGATCAGCACATTGTATCTAAATCACTTTTTTAGAAGTGATTTAGATACTTATTTGTTTTACTTATTTCTACCTGCTTTAAGAGTATTGCTGAAGCCAACTAAAGAAAAAGAAAATTTTTAGTGAAGAAGTGGCTGCTAAAGAAGGTCAGGTAGTGACAGTATATTTCAGTGATTATGGAGAAAGGAATAACTGTCTGATGTTAGCAGTGGCAGTTTATTGCTGAAAAAAGTTGTATCTTGGGAAGGGTCCAAGTCTAGTGAGGATGGTGAATTTAGAATCTGAATTTAGACCTCTTGAGGCTGGGTCTGGGGTCCAAAACTGTGCTGTGGTGTGTCAGCCTTGAATTACAATGATAGTGAATGTAGCATGTTTCAAGTTTCCCTGAAGCCTTTTTATAACTCTGCAAGTAAGTATAATATAAAAAAGTGTAAGCAGATAATTATAAATTATTTTAATTTTATAATAAATGTTCATTTTCTGGTGGTTTGTAATGTTACACAATCTACTTCATATTGAAAAGGAAAATGAACTTCTTATAATCTTTTACATCATTTTTAATTTTAAAAGCAAGCAAAGCAATTCAGATATGCTTTAACTATAAATATAAACAAATCAAGTCATTAAAATCAATTCCTGTATTCTGCTTGAACAAAAGGAAAGTTCTAAATCTAGTGAGAGAAGGTAAAGGCTAGCCCTGCATCTTTTCCCAATATCCTGCCATCTTCTTCATGCATGCTGAACGAGTGGGATGAGATGAGGTCAAATGTAGAAAGACTTCTAGAACAGTTTCTCTCTGTGTCATGAAAAGATAAAGAGAGGAAGGCTAAGCAGACAAATCCAAATTTAGCTTCGAAGTCTTCCATTATATTTTTCAGTAAAGTCTGAAGTTTTCTTTAGTGTGTCTTTCCTGTCGTCTGCTGCTTGTTCCTGTCTGGGATTCTGCAATCCTCTTCATCTCTTACTAGAAAGAGTTGTGGGACTATGTGGTAAATTTACTTTATTTTTAAAGCTGTATTGATTCTGCAGTTCTGTAGCATAGTCTTACAAATTCAAATGCCAGCAGTTTGTGTTCTGTAGCAAGAAATGGAAGAGCTAAGAAAACTGGAAAGTGTTGCTACTGCAAAATGGTTTTTATTGAAATGCCATGCTGTCTGAAAGAATAATAGCCTGCCACACCAAGCTAGTCCTAACAAAGGACTCTGGAGAGCATAAGACTGAAGGGCTGAAAACATGAGGGCAAGGGTTTCGGATGTGCTTAACAGTCCAGAAGGAAAGTGAAAGCAAGAGAGGAGCTTTGTCTGATCAGTTCCTGAGATGTAAAATGCTATAATGAATATTAAAGTTTTGGCATTACTCCCTTGTTATGTGCTTAAAGAGATCATGTATTTTAATTAATGAATCAACAGAATAATTAATTCAGGTAGATAATTAATGCCAGGGGTCTGGGAAGGCTGTTTTTTACAGTGGTTTTGTATTAATAACTTGAGTAAGAATGATATTTTCTCTAGATAAAACAATTTTTTCATCAAAAGATTCTTCTCATAACTTCTTGCACTTAGAATGTCCACTTAAATCTCAATACAGTGTGAAATCATTGGTGACGAGCAATTAATTTCAAAACCGTCCACCGTTACTCCCAAGGAGCTGACTGCCATTTAATAGAATGAGGGCACAATCTAGTGCCATGTCAGTGGAATTGATACATTCAACAGCACATTTTGGTAGCAGTTTTTCTCAAAAGTTAATTGTTGTGGAAGTTATAATGAGTTGTATTGTATGATCTACTTGTTTTACTGAGCTGAGAACTAAAATTACAAGCAGGAAGTTGGAATTACAGTGGACATGCAGTTGCTTTAATTTATAAACTCAGGCGACTAAGTTTCACAGGTCATCCTGATGCAGTGTTGATCATAACTTATCAAGTGTGCTTTTCTTTCCCAAATTAAGGTGTTGTGGCATGTTTGTTTTTGCTTTGAATATGATGCTCTGTCTCCAGGGGTGTGCAATGGAGATCCTAGTGATGACCTGAAAATGCAAAACATGACAGTAGTTACAAGTATGGAGGAAATTGAAATGTTCATTAAGAGTTGGGAAATTGAGAAATCATTTGAGGTAACAACCAGAAGGCCAGTAAGAAACTGTACTGAAGATAACTGCACATACTGTATGGAACTGTTAAACAGAAGCATTTTCATCCCTTGTCACAAGGAAGTGAGTATGAGGATCAGAAAAACTGCAGGACCAAAAGTTGTTTAATTTAGAAAAGAATGACTGATACATGCACATTTTCCACGTTTTGCTTATTCTTATGATTTGACAATGGAGTGGGTGTCTTTAATACCCCTGTCATGTTGGCTTTAATACTTTTGTCACATTGTCCCTTGCAAACACACATACATATTGACCCCAGGTCTTATGCTGTTTTTTGAAATTACTTAATGGGCATTTCTCAAAGGAGAGACACTGAATGATCATGTCAAGATAAATACGTTCCAGAGATGTTATTTTTATTAAATGTTTGACATGACTAGCTAGAACAGAGAGCCTACTTCTGCTGCACACAAGAGCAATTCATGCAGTCACAGACTTACTGGACTAAAGAAATTTCCAGTTAAAAAAATTTGACATAGTCAATATTACGTTGGCAATTTTGTAGCATTTCTTACAAAAATCATTAAAATTTGTTTCCACAAACTGTACTTTTTAACGGGGATCCAGCTGTATCATGCAGACTCTCACTAGAGGTGGGTAGTGCGGCACAGCTGCTTCCCAGAACTGAAAATGAGGAAGCCCCAAATCTCTGAGGTCTGACTGACTTTCCTGGCTCAATCAAAAATATAAAGGATTAATTACTCAAGTGTCCCTTTCTTTCTGAGAGATAGGTATGTTTGAATTCCTGATCCACTTCTTGTTCTGCCTTTCCCTACCTTGTTTTTATTGTTACACTGGTTTTCATCACAGACAAATGCTGCTGAAAGTATTGCACTCAGCGGGGCCCCTTCGTTCAAATTCCTAAGATTTCTCCTCAATTTCCCGAGGTAGAAAAAAATGCAGGGAGTTCTTCTGAAAGGAAGGAACTGAAGTAGTTACTTTATATACAAGAATTAATAGGTATTTACCACAGAAACTTAGTGAGAGGGAGCAGTGGTAAGCAGTTTGGAATCAAGAAGGTAGACTAGCACCAGTGAGTAGTAGGATGCTTTGCATAATTGTTTTGACAAATCTAATTTTATAATAATTTAAGGAAATCTGAGGAGTCATAATACCTACTGGAAATATGTTCCCAGGAGAAGTCTGAGAGTGCACCTTTTCCTGGTTTGTAGCAAAAACTGACATCCCATCAAAATTTTCAAGTGGTTGGTTCATCCATTATGAAATTTGTTTTCTTTCATATATATTATGGTGGCAGAGCCAGCATGGATGGAGCGTATTGTGCACTTGCTGGCATGAAGCAGCTGGTCAAGGATAGGTAACAATTCTTCAGTGTGACGAACTTCTTGGCAGAAGTGAGAGACTGCTGGAAGATTTGCTGAAACCTCAGGGAGAATTCGGCTGCAACACAGTAGTGAAGAAGCAGAATGAAATAAAATCTGACTTTTCCATCTTGTTACAAATTTAGGCAAACAAACCCAACAGAAATAAGATAGGTTGCACCACCTGCATGTAGACTCAGTAACAGGTTCTACAGACACAGAAACAGCAGGATTGTATGGAAACCCTAGCAGCAATGTTTAGCTGAGATTGTTCACTTTTAGTTGACAGGGCTATATTGAGAAGCTCTTGTAAGTAGTGTGACACTCTCATTAGGACTGCATTCTGTGTCTACGCATGAGCATAAAAAATTCTGGCAATCTAAGTTTTGCAGAATGAGTGTTCTGACAAAAAAGATATATTTAAATTTAGACACTGCTAGTGGTTTTCCCCCGTGTGACTGTATAATTTCTCTCAATTACTGATTTATTTTAGTTACAGGAAGTCCTTATACTTGTTAATTCCCAATTGCAATATGTTCCTAGGTGTCACCACAGGAATTTTGTGAGAAGATGTGGATCAACAGTACTAACTTTTGGAATTATGAGTGTGATGCACTTTCAGCATATGTGTCTTTGTGCAACAAGCACAACATCTGCATCAAATGGAGGACACCTGATTACTGTTGTAAGCAGCTAGCTATATTCTATACCCTTATGTGGCTTTTGTGATGAGGTCTTTATAATGATTAAGTGTTTAGTGAAAACTTAAAACTGTACTTCTTTCTATTATTCTTGTAAGTAACATCTCATTTTATCACAACATTGATAAATCAGGGTACAAGTTCTTAAGATGAGAATACATAATTTAGTCATGAATGAATTTTAATCTCCATTGAATTAGCTGATTACCTAAAGTATTGTTAGAAGTATAAATACATGCTTTCTGTGCTAACTCACTTGTTATTATTACCTATTTATCCAATGAAATGCTGAAAGAATGCAGAATCACTCAAAGTCTTTTTTTCTTCCTTGCAGCATTGAACTGTCCTGAGGGCAAGGAATACCAGCCTTGTGTGCAGCCCTGTGAAGCCAAGACGTGCTTGAATAAATGGTTCTATGAAGATTCTCCCTGTTCCTATTTAAGGGAAGACTGTGTGTGTAAAAATGGCACCATTCTGCATAGAACAGACTCTGACCTCTGTATACCAGAAGAAAAATGTAGTAAGTACAGTAGGACAGAGTAGTTTTGCAGTTATGATAATATTGACCCCAGTTACATTAACAGTTTATGGTAAGAGATAAGTTTAAGTTCTGTGTCAGTCCTCAGTGACTGTGAATCTTCAGCAGAGCCTACTTTTTTCTCAAGCTACAGCAGTTTGTGCTTTCAGTTATCTTGGCTTCAAGACTCAGTGCTGGTGTACCTCTGTTGGTGGGAAAGTGATGGTCATTCCTTATAGCTCCCAGGCTTTCCTTCCTTGAGAACTGGGGAAGGAATAACACAGGCAGGTTCTGTCCCTTGCCCTCACCCATTTTCACATGCAGTGAAGCATTTGTTCCTTTAGGGCTTTTAAGGTCATCATCCTTTCTTGGATTATTTTATCCTAATGCTACATAGCCAGATTATTTTATGCAAGTCATAGTTGCTTGCAAGAGATGGGAGCTGTCAGCTCGTTGAAGGGATATAATGTTTTTTTTCCTTTCAGCATGTACAGATAATAAGGGACAACCCCACTCTGCTGGGGAGATCTGGAACGGGTCTGTGAGAGGATGCTGCATGTATGGCTGTTTAGAAAACGGAAGCATTGTTGCTGTAGAACCTGAATGCAGCGAGGATCCACCACCAGTCTGTGAAAGAGAAGGAGAAGTTCTTCTCCATGTCATTGAAGAGAGAGCTTGCTGTCCCAAGAAAGTTTGTGGTATGTACCACACTTGTTTTCAATAACACAAGTATAAAATTAGTGCTTGACATTCACAGGCAGCCAACAAACTTTAGATTCAAGGTAACAGTTTTTAGAATTAATTTACAAGTGCTTGTGGCTGGTTGGGCCAACAACTGAGGTTTCTATTCTTTATAAGAATTATTCACTGAATTTTTTTCTTAGAATTCTACCAGTTAAACAAAACTTCTGTTAAAAATTGGTTTTTGAGCTCTTGCATGGAATTTAATAATAATTTGATGTACATTCAGTGCTAGATATACCTTGGTATTTGGGGAAAGCATAAGAGATTGCTTGCTTTTCTTTCTAGTGCTTTGCTGTGATTAGCAGTGTCCTCTGATCTACTTCTGTTTCCTAGAAGCCGTTTTCTGGGAGTTGATCACTGAATTTTAATATTCTGCCAAGTCATGGTTGCTAAGAAAAATAAAAAGCTTATTGCTCCTAAAAAATTAAGCAAAATATACTCATTTCTTCATAACATCTTCTAGGAAAATGAGAACATATAGTCCAGCTGATATGGTGCTTTTGCTTATTAGATGCCTGTAACAATGCTGTATTGTCAATTTGCTCAAGGAGTATCAGTGGGATGTTATAGCTGGCTTCATGTATAGGAAGCAGAGCAAGTAATTCCAGTTTTAAGAGGGGTATAACTACTTGCTTGGGTTGAACTCAAAGTCTATATGATGGCATGGAGTGAACTTTAAGCTGACTTGGGCTGCTCTTGTTTTGTGGATCTCTAGATGGTATAAATAGCTTGATCTGTAGGACTTGCACTTGTATTTATTTAAAGACATCAGAATTGTTTTTTATCCCGCAGAATGTAACATGTCACTGTGTGATGCCATTATTCCAACATGCAAACCCAATGAAAAATTAGTGGTAGGCTACCACCCCCTGTCCTGCTGTCCACAGTATCGATGTGGTAAGGGAAATACAAAACCACAGTTAGTGGAAAGTTTTCCGTACTTGTATTATATGTTGAAAGAAAATTTGCATTACAAGTTGTTTTGATTGTTAACAGAATGGGATACTGTAAATAGCACCAGGTAATGATGTATGCTTTTAAAAACATTCTCCAGTATTTTTGTGTTTGTGTTTTGTGTTGCTTCTGATTTACAGTCAGTTTGGGGTATTTTATTTAGTATGTGAAGAATATATTGTCTTTATCTTTTTAATATTGTTTCAGTGACTCCTTTTAAAATGGTGCTTGTTTCACATCCTACAGAATGTGATCCTTCAGTTTGTTTTAATGCCTCCCAGCCCGACTGCAGAGAAGATCAATTTATTGTTGAAGCAAAACAGGAAGATCCCTGTTGTTTCTCTCATCTCTGTGGTAAGAAGCCCCTAATATTTTGATGGAGAGCTAAGGGTTAGTCAAGTATTTACAAAAACAGACTTTAATTCTAGACCAAATAACTTAAGGAACGGATTCTTGGAGAGGTCAGTGAGATTTCACACAGATCTGGCTGACTGGAGCATAATTATTCTTGGGTTTGGGGATCTTTTCTTTCCAACACAATTTTGAACATCATATTTCAACTTTATGTAGCTTTTATATCCATAAATTTCTTAAAAGTTCTATTACCTGAACTATCTATTAAAACTTTGTAAATGTCTGGTTTTTTTTATATTTAGTTTGTGAATCCTGTATTGAGCCTGTTCCCTCGTGCAGTGAAGGGGAAATTCTCACTGTAGACCTTAACACCATACACTACTGCTGTCCTCGTTACTACTGTGGTGAGTGTAACTGTTGTGAGTTCAATATGTCACCAAATTCAGTAAAAATGACAGACAGCATGTGGGTGTGCGGGGATTTGTTTAGGTTTGGCAATTAGGGTGGGCTAGAGACTAAGAGGTCCAAATGAGGGTGTAGAGGTACCAGACTTGAGGTAAACTCAAAGTTCTTGGTATGTTCAGTGTTGGAGTCTGGACAGGTTATTTATTTCACCAGACCGAATATGGCTATCTTCACAGTGACTGAAATAGCAGTATATTAATGTAGCACTGAATCCCATCCTTTGAGTATAAATATACAATTCATATATTAAAACACATTTAGTTGAACAGCTACCATGTTTCCTCTGTTGTACCATTCACTAATGTTTAGGCAGTTTCTTTGCACTTAGCTCCAAGGGGAAGGGGTAGACCAAGGGTTTCAAATACTGCTGGGTTGACTACTATTCAAACAATGAGCAGGCAGAAGAAAAATATTTGCAGTGTAACTTAGTCCTTTTCATAGCCTCGTAAAACACCTAAATTGTTCTATACATTTTCAAGTAATGTCTAGAAGTATAACTGGTAATTTAGATTAACTTTCATCCTATTGGAGTCTTTCAGGTAATTTCAAATAATTAAATTGACTTCCACTAAGTTTGGAGTTTAGTAATTTTTACTTCAGTTGTTTCTGTATTTTGGTCCTCTCCTTTTCCTAGCACTTTTACCTTTCACTTTTACTAGGTGAAATTTCCTGCAAAGGCCTTTGGCATTGTTTTTTTCCCAGTTCTGGCGGGGTAAAAGTTAGATCTTAATGCATGATCTTCTTTCACAGTCCTAGTAAGCCCCTTCTGATAAGGGAGGCAGTATTTTCTTATTAGCATCATCCCTGGAGGGCAGTTGCTCCCTGTTATCTTACAGAAGTGCACTTTACAGTACATTTCAAGTCCATGTTTTCCAAAGATTATGGTTTTAGTTCTTTGGTGCTGGTTATAATCTTGAATAACGCTGATATAGGAAGAATGTTAAATGATTCCTATTTTATGTCCTCTGGAAATTTATACATGTTCTAAGACAACTAAAATCACTTTTGAAAATCTTTGTCCAGTTTTTCATTCCAATTATAGTTCAGATTCTTACGAAACGTAATATTTATATAAAATAATGTTATTTTAAAAATAGCTTATCAAAAGTAATGTAAAACATGGAAAACATGAAGGAAAGTTGAGTAAATTTTCATATGTCTTTTCCCTTATTTAGTTTGTGATGAAAATCTTTGTTCTGAGCCTCCTATGGTTTGCACAGATGACATGACACCTGTGAAGGAAAAAATACTTGGGCAATGTTGTCCAGAATGGCACTGCGGTAATTATTGCTTTATTCCTTAGTCACAGCTGTTAACCAAAGCTAGCAGTTAGCCAATTGATTAAGCAGTTTTCTTTATCTCCTCAGAATGTAGTTGTGAAAATGATACTTTGCTGACCTGTAAACTGGTAAGTGATGTCTTTAAATATTGTCGGTAATGGTATTCTACTATCTTACTCCTCCCTTTTACACTCCTTATTTCAATTAGTTGTAAAGAGTGAACAGGGACAGGGTGGGATTGCCTTTCAGTCCCAGCTCAAGCATGTAATTACAACAAGTGTCTGCAAAGTGTTGTCAACCATTCCTTGGGGAAAATTCACTTCGTGTGTAGTAAAGTGGAAAAAGTCAAAAAAGCAACAGTAATTTTATCCTGCTCAGTGTTGACATGAAACAATATTCTAGTAAGGCTTTCCACATAAATAATTCTCATTTAAAAAAATAATTAATGAGATATGAGCTTTATGATTATATGTATCATCGGAAGACATGTGCTATTTTGTTAATCATTTATGCTTTTGATTAAAATTATTTAATGGTATTGAATTTAGCTAATATGAGAAGTCATAAATATTTTGCTCCTCATGTAGTTTGTCATATTAGTGACTGTCATCTGGAACATAATTATGAGTGAATGTTCAAACTCCCATTAATACCATAGTGACCATACTTTCCATATCCAATGCCTGAAATTTGTTCCTTATTTGAAGACTGCATAATGTAAAGTCTATTAAGGAATTTTAGATTAAAATAGCTTCCACCTGTCTTGTGGAAGAAAATCCTTAGGAGGAAATCTTTTGCTAATATATTTATTATTGAAATAACTTTGTATCTCAGGAAAAAATGCTGTTTATTGACTCTGCTATTCTATGCACTCCTATGGAAAATGAAGTGCTGTTTTCTGAGCATACGAAGACAAATACATTGAATAACTGTGAATATGCTACTGTTCCTTGAGTACATTGCAATTTTTCTCTTTTATGAAACCAGGGGTGGAAGTGATGAAAGTAATATTCTACATTTTTAGAGAAAAATTATATGCATAGCACTACATTTAATCATGCGTGACTTGGCAAACTTTTATCTTTTTCTACTCAGGGAGAAGTTAAAAAAATAGACAGCAGTGTTTCCAGTGCTTGTGGATGCACTCGCTACATATGTGGTAACTTTTTCATAGTCCTTATTGCTGTGTTTTAGTTTTTAGCAAAAAAGGTGTGCAAAGAAAGCAGAAATAGGCCCATTGTAACCTTCTCAAATGTAAATGCTCTTTTATCCTAATTTGATGTGTGTCTATCTAGTTATGCAAGGATACTCTCTTTTCTGAATATGGTGCTTTGCCTGCTAGCCCATCCATTTTGTGTCTGTTCTGGCAGGGTGTGGGAGGGCTGTAGAACTGCCCATGCTTTCAGAGTCAGGTCCAGTGTCTCTGGTGAGAGGCAAGTAGGAAACAGGCTGTGAACTGGAGCTGAGTGTGAGCAGGGCAGCTGCTCCTGGTCTGCTTTCAAGCACAAATGAGACAATATCTCACACAGAGCAGCTGACCTGTTCAGCCAGCACAAGAGGAGGTGGCCAGTCTTAAAACCAGAGCTCTTCTCCCTTCCCTCACTCAGCTACTCCTGTAGAGTAGATTTCAGCTGCGCTGTGCATGGAGTCCTGAGGCAAGCTGCAGTCCTGGCAGCAGCCCAGGCTAATCTGCCTCCAAGAGCCAAGCACATATTTACAGTACAGCCTGAGCAGATTACTGGTGCACAGGTATTTGGAGACAGAGTAGTTTAATTGACAGAAAGTCTACATTTTGTGATGTACAGAATAGCTGAAAGTTAAATATTAGAACACTTTTAAAATAAGAACAACAGACTTTTTTAACTTCCATAGTAGGAACACTATCAGTCTTAGGCAGCTTTGCATTTTGCAGCATTTTTGAAACTGAATTATCGTTCCTCCCGCTCTTGTTTGATAATTAAAACCACAAACCAATCAAGTCTAGAAGACAGAATACTTTTGCAAGGCATAGGTCTTTGCCCTACTTTTGTCTTACCAGTGGTCCTATTAATTTGTTTCATGATTTCTTTTCCCCCTTTGGAAACATTTGTGTCTTTTGGTTTTAGAGAAGGATGATGTGTGCATCTTCCAAGAGGTAACAGTACTGAATCCTGGACAGTCAGTGATTCAGTACTTGGATGGAGACCTTTGTTACACTGTACAGTGTTTACATGAAAAAGATCAGAACACAGGCTACAATGCCATGCATTTCACAATGATGAACTGTTCCCAGCAATGTGAAGCTGTGAGTATTCTTAAAATACAGAAATAATACAATTTGTGAACGGAACTGCACAACTAGTATTAAAGTTTTACTGAAGACTTTTGCTAGTCCAGTTTATTCAGCAAGAACTTGAGAACATAGCAGTGATGATGTGTATCTTGTGTCCACATTATTTTTTTGAGAGGCAATTTCTAGCAGCCTATGTAAACGTGTCTGTCTAATTGTCAATCCATCCATCCATCCATCCATCCATCCATCCATCCATCCATTGTTTTCCTTGCTGTATTTAACTTCAGAAATCAAAGAATTTCCATATAACATATGTTTAAAAAGTATTTGTCTGGTTTTTTCCTTTCCTTTCTTTCCAGCATCAAGTATACATTCCTTCCTTCAGTCACCATACTTGTTGTGGGATGTGTCAAAACGTGTCCTGCTCTTTTCACACAGAGAATGGAACACTGATTGTGTATGAGGTAAGTGCCTCTGAACAGAGATAGGAAATAACTGTAATGATACAATAGACAGGAGTCTGACAGGCACTTCTTAGTTAATTTATGCTGTCTGTCTTGCTTCATACCTCCCTACTGCTGGTTACACACTTAGAGGCTTTTTATGATGTATGATTGGAAATGAGTGTGTTTATTGAAAGACCTGCTACTTCACACATGTAAATATCTTATTGCTTGTTATATTTTCTACAAAGATACTCATGTGTCATCATTTGCATAAGGCTGGATGTGCTCTAACTGCAGAGCAGGATTTAAATTGTAACTCTAAATTATATACTGTGATATAGATGTGTTGAGAACTTCTGAGCCCACATCAGGACTTCTACATCCCCCTCTTCTCAGGGCCACTCTTCTCCTCACACTGGTTAAAACAGAAAGGAAAAGTGAAAATTGAAGCATTGGGGTTCAGTATCTTGATGGTGTGTTCCAGCATCCACACACAGAAATTTAGATGTGACCATGACTTGGTTCATACATTCAATTGATTTCAGAACAAAATAAACTATTGAACTGACACAGTCCTTTCATTCTGCAGTAGGACACCCATGCTCAGCAGCATGCTGGAGAGTAGAGCCATGGCTCCAGGGAGCAGTAGCCTCTGGTAGTTAGGGCATGGTCTTTCCCTTTTGCCACCTACGGGTGGTCTGCAGCAGACTTTCTGCTGCAGTAGATGCTACAGCATGAGGACACAACTTTTATAGACATTTCAGACTGGAGATGAAGCTGAAGTGTTTTGGCTGTCCTGACAATGGCTTTGTTTTATATATTCAGGAAGGAAGCACCTGGACCTCCAACTGTACCAATTACAAATGTGCAAAGACTGCTGCAGGGGCTATTGTACTGGGGTCAAGTGTTGTCTGCCCCCCATTTAATGACACTGAGTGCACAAAGGTTTGTACTTTGGGTAAGGTAAGTGGCAATAATTGCTCTGGAGTTTGGCTTACACTCCACAACAGATGCAAACTTCATGCATTTTCTTAAAATTAAAAAAGTGGTAAGTAAAAAAACATGTAATTGAGCAATTTGCAGTCATTTCCTGTACTTCTCTTTTCTTTCTGACTGACAAAGTATCTGTGAGGAGTGTAAAAGTTTGGCTTGAGTCTTGTTGATGATTGCTTTTGAAATATTGTGGAATTGGAATCATACTTGACATACCACTATATTAAGTGCTAACCTCTATGTCTTTCTCTAGTTTGGAATAACACTTTGCCCAGTTCATAGAACACACGCAAAAAATAAATCAGATCAAGAAATCCGAAAATGCTCCATATAAAAGTCAGCTATATTAAAATTTCCTTAAGCTGTGCAATGATTAAGAAAATGACAGAGTATATATAAACAGTATTATCTCTTAAATTAAAATTTTTGTAACATAATAAAAAATGTTCAAGGTATCTACCTACATCATATATTTAAAAATATAATGGTGGCATATCCATGTAAACTGCTTTGAAGAACATTTATTTTTTACAAAGATTGCATATTTGTTTACAGTTTGATTTCTTATTTAATAATTCTCTAACATTGTAATACTTGTAAAATTTTTACACTTATTTAATATGAACTGCAAATAATAATAATAATAAATATATATGTAGAGAGGGTAAGTACCATTGCTGCCTTGACTACAGATTATACATTTAGTACCACTCCTACTTATCTCTTCAATTTGTTTAAAAAAGTTCCTATTTCATCCTATCCTGAAGAAGGTATTCTATTTAAAATTAATGCCTGTACTACTTTGAGTTTATGCTTGAGTTTCTTTCTTGGAACCATTCTGACACCATCTATTAGGATTTCTCCTTAATAATAATGGCTAAGATTTTAAGGAATGGAGGCCTAAAATTAAAAATTCTGAATCAGTCTGAACTGTTTGAACCAGTAGTTGAGAAGAAAGCTTTTCTCACAGGCAGTTCAGGATAATTCAGGAATATCTGAGTTTAAGTGCTCCTTTAAGAAGTTCTTGAACAACTTATTCAGTAATTTTTCTGTAACAAGGTAAAAATTGTATGCTGGCATGAAAAGATAGAAGCTTAAAAAGTCTGTCTTTTGTCTGTTGTTATCCTAAGAGCTCTGTTTATATTCTGTTTTCTGCTTGATATGCAGATCTGGGCTACTCTCACAAATTTTTGAAACTATCCTTATAAATCTCCATGGTGGGGAAATAGATGGAAGTGGATTATATAGAAAACATGCTTGTAGAAACTAAGTGACTTTTTAAAAGGAAACTAGATCAGATATCAACCGAACACAACTGAACTCGTCATCAGTGATGAGTTCAGTTTCAAAGGCTGTAAAGAATTTGTGAAGCAAACCTTCAGCTTACATATCTGTGTAATTCTCTTGATTTCAGTGACACTACTTTTTATTAGTTTGACATCTTTAAAACATGGAATGTCTTGAGATACAATTTCCCTTTGCATTGGGCCCAGACTTTTTTTGCTATATTCTTCTTTTATTTTCCTAGAATGGAGGAATTGTGCAGACGTATAATGATGGCTGCTGCAAGACCTGTAAGTGATGAAGGCTGCAATATGTGCTAGTTTGGCTTTGGTTTTGGAGGGCTTGTTTTTTAACCTCAGTTGCTGGGACATACAGAGGGAAAAAGCATGCAATTCTCCCCACAAATCACATAAAATTGTCATAGTTACCTAACTACTCTTATTAAAAGATCTTGCTTCATTTGGCTGCTAACTTGGTGATTTTTAACAATATCGTTCTGGAGTATAACCAAATCTCTCCAAATATAACCCATGGAAGATTAAAATTGCCTCAATTAAAACAGTGAAAACATTCTCTTTATCAATAAGTTGGCTCTAAAATAGCGCCTATATGACCTTCACCATAAGAGAAAAAAATTTTTCCTCTTAAAATTGATTCCTGACTCAAGGACGTTTTGCAATGTATCTTCAAACTCAGCAATTTATTCTGTATCTTTAATATATATTTACTAGGTCCAAAACACTGGAATGTTTTTTCTTAAATCCCAAATGAGGAAAAATTAGACTAATACTGACGACGCTTATATAAAATCAGCCTTTTAATATCTGGGAATATATCCACATTTTCTTTGTGTAACTAAAAAATATGATGAAATGTGATTCAAGCTGACATAAAGGTTTCATAATTTATGCAATTTTAAAAATAGATTGAAAACAAACTGGTTTTCTCTGCAATCATGACTAGAAAAAATGTTATTATCTAGTTGTATAATTATGCATATATATGTATATAAATAAAAAACTGTTTTGTAAAACTAATTGTGTAGAGCAAGGACATGTTCAACATTGCAAAAAGGCATAACCCTCTTTTTTGGCCTTTTTTGTGTTCAACATTAAAATAAAAGCAAATTAGTCTGGAATTTTTGAATACAAACCTTTACTTCATAATATTGAATAACAAGTCTCAGACTTATAACCATATATTGCACAGTTATTATATAAAACTGAACTGCAATATATTGAATATAATTTGGAGAAATAAGGGAAAGTAGTGATATTTATAAAATACACAACAATACCAAGTTTCCAAGCTATATGAGTCTTAGAAAGTAAACTGCAAATGTTGTTTCATTGTAACCAAAACACGGAAAACGAAAGGTATTTTAATATAACAGAATATGTTTTTTTAATGAGAATCACCATAGAGAAGTAACACACCAGAATTGTACTAAAATCTTACTAATCACTAATCTTTCTCTCATGAGATAAACTGTGTGGAAAAATATTTAAATCTGCCCACTGCCCCCAGAAAAACAAAATTAGACTGGCATTATTTAGAAAATTAGTCTTAAAATTATTGACTGCTGATTCTCTGTTGACCAGGAAGATTTATAATATTGGCTATATTCTGTGGCCTCAGGAAAGGCATTGTTATACTTCAGAAATACTTGCTGAGGTGGCTGCTAAAACCCCCAGATATCATTCATGCAATTATATGCTATCTTATTTTTATTTTGTTTTATTTTAAACTAAAAGCATGTGCCCTGTGGTGAAGCAGTTGAGTACTTTATATAAATAGAGCTTGCAACACATTGGGATATTAATGGGGACAAATAACTTTTCTGAAAGAGCTTGATTTAATGCATGCAAAGTGAGTGCAAATATTTAATTCTTACCTTGCCATAGAGACAGTAATTCCAAAAGTTTGGTTTAAAAGTAAGCATTCCAGTTATGTGTTAACCAGGAGGGTAATAAAGTGTAGGCCATCTTTAGTGAGACTTGAAGCAGCTGCAGAGTTTCTAAATTGTAGAAGACTAACAGGAAAGCTCATCGTCTTTTGCTAAACAAAATTGCAGTTGGCAGTGTAAGAATTAATGAAGTGTAACTTATACAGGAATGTTTTTGTTTCATGAGAATCTTCTATTCCTAATGATTCTGCCAGGTTCTGGATTGGGTCTATTACCCTTTGCCATTAGTCCAGTAGTGCCTACTGATAGTATTAATTGTGAACCAGGTATTATTTTTAATAATGTATTTTCCTTTTTTTTTTTTATAATAATGTAAGCACTGCTTGATAAATGTGTCATAGCTGTCATCATCATTAAATGTTACCATGCAGTTAATGGTTCTGGGCCTGATACTGAGAGATGCTGATCCTCTGTTGGCCTCCCAAATCACTGGTTTTCTAATGCCTGGTTGAGATTCACTGGTCAGCACCTGTCAGAATTAGGTTCATCCATTTCTGGTATATGCTGTTGGTGGTTATTCCTGCTGTTCATTGTTGAAATTGGTTTTATCACATGAACTTACTCTACAGGATAGTTTTAATAAGAAGTGTTACTTAAAAATAATCATAATTCTTAATACTGTTACCACGAGATTCTAAATCTGATCCTAGGTCTCTAAATTTAATGATGGAAATCTTTTTGCCTTAAAATAGAGCAAGAGTGTGTGTTATTGTCTGGTCTCACCTTTGTAGATATGGATTTATGCTGTATTTCTTCTTTGTCACCAATAGTATGTTTTACAAAGTTACGAAATTGTTGAGGGCAGGGGCAGGGTGGGGGACACGACACATAAAATTACAACCCCATGGCAATATATATTTTTTATACCAGAAATCACAGACTGTTACAGAACTGTTGCAATGCATAATTCTTAATTCTTAATTCTTAATTCTTAATTCTTAATTCTTAATTCTTAATTCTTAATTCTTAATTCTTTGCTTTTTAGAATAGGTAAGTCACAGAAACTCCTTTCTCAAATAAGGAGTGAGTAAACAAAGCACACCTGATGCTGAATGTGAATCTTCTTTACAGTTCATGGCTGGAGAGAGAAAAGTGTAGCAGCAAAGCTTTCATAAGACATCAGCACTTTATTTGCTGAAATGTTAGATATATATCTCTATATGGCTTATGTCAGTACAAAGATTGCACTATCTACACATACTCAAGCTGGCAAACACTTTCAGATGGAAATGTCACAGAAATTTTTTAAGTTTCTAAGGAAGGGAAAGTGAGATGTTACAGTCTAACAGCTTCACTTATGCAGTGCTGATTCAGTAGCATAATTTTGTTTGATTCTTCAATGCACAGGTGAAATCTAGCTGTACTCTGCAGCCAACCCAATTTTTCAGTACTCAATGGATCTGTGTTTGCAGAATATCTTGGTTATTAAGAGATCATTTAGCTTTAAAAAGTGCTCTCAAGTTTTTGGGGAACAGAAGAGTTGTTTTTCTGCACACCCAACTATGAAGGAAGGCCAAGAGACTTCTGAATAGTACTTATTATTTTATAAGCTGTATGTCCAGAATGGTTGCACAGCAAAACTAACAGACCATTTTGATAGGCAGTGAATCAGGAGATCTAAAGAACTGCTATTGCAGAGATAGTAATAATGGTCTGATAGAGTGTGAAGCATGAAAAATTATATGCTTAATTGTTTCAGTATTGTATTATGACTTTTACTATGTTAAAAAATGGCTTTTCACAGAACAGCTTTATTTTTCAAATAAAAAATTACACCTCCTATCAATATTTCCAAGACTGATCATAAAAATTCAGTATTTTTGTCATCCTCGGTCTGTACGCTGACTACATGTGCTACATGCTTCAGATCTGGTGATAAAAAGTGAACCATATTTAGTAAATAAATCCATGTCTCTCTTTCAAAGCTTCCTTGAAGGACATCTTTCTCAAAAATATGTAGAAATAATATAATTATATTTAATTTTTAATCATGCAAAATAGCATGAAGACTGTAATCACATTCAGAACTTCACCTTATCAAATGTTATGCTCTGAAAATTTTATAAAAAGCAGGATAAAAATCCTATTTGCATTCAACATTCCCAATAAAATAGAATTAATTCTAATACTATTCAAAATTACTGAAGACTTTTTTTTGTAATTATTTATATTTCTCTTGTCATATGTGCAATTTAAAAACATATTCATAGTTTAATATTAAAAAAATTTGTATAGCTTATTTGGTCCACTTGATGCTCACATGTGCCAGCTAAAACAGAGATAATACTGCACAGGAACTATTTATTAATATATTAGATTTAAAAAGAAATTATGGAAGCAATAGTTTCTGTGTGTACATTAATGAATACAAAGTATAATTATTTGAATAATAATATTTTTAATTTTTTAAGAAGTAAATACAGTGCAGAAGATTTATTGATTCAATATGCTTTTTTTTTATATTTTAT
Organism: Eopsaltria australis; assembly: GCA_034509425.1. Taxonomy (NCBI): domain Eukaryota; kingdom Metazoa; phylum Chordata; class Aves; order Passeriformes; family Petroicidae; genus Eopsaltria; species Eopsaltria australis. The sequence goes on from JAVTVJ010000521.1 coordinate 828,552, forward strand.
CAGGCAAAAAGGAAGAAAGGATTTGCCAGAAAATGACAATCAGGACAACCATAAGAAAAAACGACTGTATAAGTCAAAGCCCAGTAAGTACAGAAGAGCTATTTCAATTCTGGGCCTATGGCAGGCCAAGCCAAGTATTAAGAAGTTGGTTATAGCTAACAACACTCAACAAAAAATGCTGCTTTCTTCTCAAAAGCAGATCCTCAACTCTAGGAATGTTATCCTATCGTAAATGGAGTAAAACTAGTGATTTCTATTACTGAAAGACTGAGCCCTCTTACCTGGAGAAGCATCTGGCTTCAAATGAACAACACTGACTATAATTACTCTAACAAATTAAGGCACTGAACACTTTAGTGTGGAATCATATCCTGCTATAAAAGAGGAGCAGAAATGTTTTAACTTAAAATGTGATGGAACACTGCTGCATTCCTCTTTGAAGACCTTTATGCTCTGTGTGTCTTCTCCCTCACATAACATGGGTTTCCATATTATAAATTCATAATCATAAATATCATAAATTCATGATCCCATTTATTTATTTATTTATGGGTCTGCTTAAGACATCTTTTTCCTCAGCTTTGTTGTAGCTGCACCTATGGACCCCAGGAAGTTTCTGAGCAGCAAATATGCTTCTCATTGTAGCACTTAAAAGAGAAGCAACTGACAAAGTTTCTCAAGACCTCCAAAAGGCATCTGCCAAGATTCTGTTGAAGAACCTAAGCAGTCATTAGGGGAGAGCCATCCTGACACAAAGTCAATAGTGACATGTTCAAATTTTGATCATAGGAGTGTGTGGAGTATTTATGTAGTTTTAGAAGGATTGATAATGAGGGAGTATATATATATAGATGAAATTAGAGTAATTTGCCATAGTTAAGAGACAAGTCTGGAAAGCTCCACAGTTACTTCAACAACCTAGGGTAAGAGACAGAAATACAACAAAATAAAGACATGGTATTGACTAAATAAAGAATATTAAAATGGAAGATTTAGTTGAACTTCATAGGTTTTTTAAGCCAGGTGAAAAGATCCTTGCTCTGTTCTGTGAAGTTCTGTGAAGATCTCTGCTCTCCTGTGGACAAAAAGGCTAAGAGCTATGGCATTTAGGGAAATGGATAGGCAGTGAAAACAAACTCATTCTAGTGTCTTTTATGAATCAGTGCTGCAGTACTAGAGAGAGGGCTCTGTTCAGCTCTGATCCCTCTACATTGCTGCAAAACTAAAGCATTCCGAGAGGAGCAACGAGCATGTTGGCCAAGTCATGTCTTGAATGGCACAACAGATGAAGCCTTCCTTTTTTATGACTTTCTATTGCAAACTCTTTATCTTTTCTTCCCTCTCTACCCACCTTCCAAAAAAACCTACCAGCATCCCACCTGTGTCTGTATTGGAGCACCCTTTCCCCTGTATCCCCTTGTTCCCAATTTCCTTGGTGGCTGCATATCCTTCACACAGTTCAGATTCCCTTACCTTTCACACAGAAGTACCTCCAGATGTCCATGTCTTTATACCCTTAGCTCCCCTTCCTTTCCTCTCCAGCTCCCCCACTGGCACTCTTTTTCCGTCATGTGATCTTGGCCCATCAAGTGGTTGTGTGTGCTGTGACTGGCTGGGAGCTACATACGTGTTCTTGGCCAGATTACTGCTGTCAGACTTTGGATAGGGTTGATCATGATTGCATTTAATTAATTAATAACTGGGATTATTAGTGCTTAGGACAAAATCTTTTTTTACTCCTGTCAAATCTCAGGAAATTTCGAAGTTGTAAGAGTGATCTTTTGGTCTAATTTGTATGGGTATGGCACATTTCATCACGGGCTTGTAAGGGATCCTTCATACACCCCACCTGCCTAAGAAATCAGATTTAAATCTGTCACAAAGAGAACTAGACCTAGCATAGCCATCTTTGATTTCCCAGAATTTCAACTCTGCTTAAGTTTAATTAAGAAGTATAATTCTTTTTTCTTTCAACTTATCAGCTAAGAAAGTTCTTCACATAGTATAACAGCGAGAGAAAGCTTTGCTCTGCTGAAATCTAGAACACAAATAATGTTCTTACTAGTATGTGCCCTGCCTGGTTTGTTGCTGCATCTACTTTTTGGATATATTTCTTTGAGTGATAACACACCCCTCAGTCACAAACCATATAAATAAGAAAGGAAAAAGCTTTTGCATTGATATGCTTTTCCTCTTGAACCTTCAAGAAGAAAGATAAACTTCCCTTCATTTTACTTAGGAGAATTTAACTTTTTATCAGTGAACATGAAAAGGACATGGATTCAGCTGTGCTGTTTCAAAGTTATTAGTTTGTAAACTAGGGATTCAATTTTGATATCCATAGCACAAACTTGAAACAAAACACATGATTAAACATTACAGAAAAGTTTAATTAAAAAAAGAACTTAAATGTGGCCAAACTTAGACTGAAAGAATTTTAGAAGATAAAATACTTTTTAAGACCAGAGTTCTCTTCAAATATAGAACTGGGTTTGAATCACAAAGACGTTTGAAATGTAATGTTTTTATGACAAAATTTGAGATATCTAATTTTAATTCTTATTTTCTTGTCTTTTGCTTGTAGATAAACGTGGCTTCTTGTGATGGAAAATGCCCCTCTGCAACAATTTTCAATGTCAATATTGATAGCCATCTAAGATTCTGTAAATGCTGTCGAGAAATTGGAACACGAGTCCTGACTGTGCCCTTGCGCTGCTCAGGGAATGGTACCGAAATCATGTACGTCATTCAAGAGCCCATAGACTGCTCATGCCAATGGAACTGAGCATTACTATGGAGATGATTTAGCTGTCACCAGAAGTTTTTTGGTCATGGATGGCTATAGTACTCTGCAGGGAAATAAAAAAGGCATCAGTTATGCTTTGTAATGTAACATTTCCCAAATTTAGCGAAGATGTTGTTTGTTGTTCTTCGAATTGTCTTTGAAAATGTTGGCAAGTAGAGAAAGAAAAACATAAATCCTTTTGTACAAGTTGTAGTTTATCCATCATTTATTTCTACTCAGTGGCTTTCTGATGAGATGGTAAAATAAGCTGGTTAATATCCGTATTTCCAGTGGTTTAAAGTTTTGGATTGTGGCTACCTACCAAAGTTGAGAATTTCTCAGTGGTTCATTTACTCAGAGGTCTCCAGCTAAAAACCATCACCAGTCCCATGTTTAAATGGGAAAGCAGCATAATAACATTTTGGGGATAACTGAATTAATTTATTTAAAAAATAGTGTGCTCAATTATAACATTTTTTTTCTTGCTCAATATCTATCTTTTGTCCATTAAGCTGTTGTCAGTGATTGGATTCTGCTTACACTGTAAGTCACTGAGAAACAACACAGCTGTGGTCTATAAGTACTTGTAGGAAACCTCCAGAGTATATAGCAGAATCATAATATCTTGAAACCTTAGACATATATTTTATTTTTATGTGTATTATAAATATGAAACATGACTAAGCAAAGGCTGAAGACTTTTAGCTTTTGTGCCTTAAAAGTATCTGAAAGCCATTTCTGCTATGAAGGTTTCCATTATATACCCATTTTTTCGCTTTTCACAGAAAAGAAATTGGCTGTTTGCTAGGATAAAATGAGATTATATGTATATATATTTATTACAAAACCCCAGAATACTGCACATTTTTAAATATTCATAATGGGTTTTGTTTCTGTTTTCCAGTCTGAAGATTGGTGTTCAATATATTTTTAAAATTTTTTTAAAAAATATAGATATTTAGACAATTGACTGTATTTAGGATTCATAGTTTTTGAGTCCAGGACAACAGGTCAGGTAAAATAAATATCTTGAGGGGCTTAAGTGACTAATTCTTGCTCAATCAAGCTGTATATATTGATGATTCAGCACCTTAAGGTGAATATAATCTCCCCTTTATTAAACATACTACAAAACCTGCTTTTAAAAATAGGGGATACAAGTTTAAGCTTGTTTTTAAAAGATTATTTTGCTTTATAAACTCACTGAATGAAAATTATTTAAATTATGACAGTATTTTCCATATCTATTTTCATTTTAATTGATTCAGAACTAAAACTCTTGTCTAAAAGTTTGAAAATCTTCTGACAAACAGTTTTGATTTCAAGCTGTCATCATTTAATTACAAAAAGGTTGGATTATCACATGGGTTATTACAATGAAATATAAGCAATTAAAACTGCCTTAAAATCCAAGTCTATATTGCTACTTTGTGTGACAAATCTTTAATTGTTTGCTGCATTCAGTTTGATGGCTTATATAGAAAAATAGCTTATACAGAGAAATCTGTCGTTACTAACAGGACTCATCTACTCATCCATATTATTAAAAATAGAGACTTGGTTTAAAAATTAAATAGCAGTCCATTGTAAAATATCACCAAAATATTTAACCATTATAAAGAAATAATGATAATCTAGTGATCAAAATAAAGTGAGTTTGAGAAAGCCTATGCTTCATCTGCATGTTTTTATGATTTGTAAGGCAGATATTTCAAGTTGTATTATATACCAGGGCCTAGAACCAAAATATTCTTCGATACTACTGTCAGAATTTGTGTACAGAAACTTTTCATGCAGGCAAGAAATAAAAGTTCAATCATAGTCATAGCTGTAATGTTTGTGTATTTGTACAGCAAATTAAAGGACAGCTTTTAAAAGAAAAATACATACTCTTGATTTTTTGAGATAGAGGTTGGTATCCTATACTTGCGTTAAGAGAGTTTGGCCCAAATTTACTTAATGAATTTAGCATTTGATAAAAAGGAAGCTCTCAAAATAGAGCATTTTCCATATTATCATCAAACATTTTCATTGAACAGCTTTGGCCTTTTATAAGCCATGTGCTTTTCTAAGATTTAGAACTGTGTTTGTAATTGAAAAGAATTTAATAAACATTATTTTGCAGAATGATAATAAATCAGTGTTGATGCAATTAATTTAGCTTTGCCACTAAGATGAATGCTAACGCAAGACCTTAGGAAAGCCTGGAAATTATAAAAGAAATTATGTTTTAAATTAACTTCATGACAACCTGCAATAAGAGAAACCATATTAAACTATTTTTTTCCCACTTAGGCGATTTGCGTTTTTAAATGCAACAATAGGAACTGTCTCAAGTTTCTCCCTGAAACCTACAGCAAAATCTTACATCTTCAGTGGAGCTGGACAAGGTGGCTATAAGATTGTCTTTCATTTTACAGTTAAACTTCAAACTCAGGCTGCTTTGGCCTTGTCAGAAAACAAACATCTATTAAAACCCATGAACCACTTCCTGGACAACCCACCCAACCCTTCTACCTCCAGGAGGGCGACACTGTCAGAATGTGATGTGTTTTATATAACATGAACTAGGTCTTGCACCAGAGAGAAGGTTTGAAGCCCTGCAGTGAGGCAGGGCTGTTCTGCTCTACACATTTCCTCTGTCTGCAACTTAAATATTAACCTATATACAGTTTAGGGTTCTGTCTTAGCTTTCTCATGTCTCTTCAGCTCTGCATTCCTGACTCAAACCCTATTCTCAAATCCTGTGTAACTCTGTCTGCAAAGGTGTCTTGTGAGCTGCTTTGGAAAGCTGATCCAACTCAAACCTTATTTAGTTAAATACCAAAATTAATTAGTCTGTTTATTATTGACTAAAAGAGCTGTTAATACCCACTGAGTTCCCTCCCTTCTACCCTCTCTGAAACTAATAATTCCTACTCCCCTAAAAGAAATGCTGAGAATGTTTGCTTCTGAAACTCCCACACTGTCATTGAAAAATGCAAGCAACTGTGCACGATGGAGTGGATGCCTTGTGCTGCAGTCCCACCATGCCTTGTCATTTCTCCTGTTTGTATCTGCTTCCAGTGGCCCTCAATTCCTACATTTCCACTGCTCTGTTCTCCCACCTGTGCTTGCAAAAGACATTCCACAATATAAAGGCTTAGTCCGAAAACTATGCAGATATTTTAGGGTTTAAAACAAAAATATGTCTACACTTATAATCAGATTATACCTGAATATGCTTCTATGAAATGGCAAGTCATTGCCAAATTATTTATATTAGACTTTTATAATTCCATTGCTTTTTAACCAGGTAATTTAAGACCAACTCTAGCCCCAGTACACAACTAGAATTTGAAGCACAGTTTTTAATATTAGGTATAAGCCACTTACTGTGTGTTTTCATTAATAAAATCTGAGAGTATAGCTATACAGACAGCTAATATTCCCATTTTTAGCTAGTCAAAGATATCTACTAAAAATAAAAAGTAAAATATAACTGATTTGCATTATTTATTTCCACATTGCAGACAGTCTCTTCTCAAATACATGCACCTGTGAATTGGTGAAATTTTAGGGCAGGATGAGGCTGACGTTTGGTGTTTGAACACTGTTACAAGCCACATAACATACTGAGAGGCAGAGGCACTTACAGCAACCCAGTCTGGGATTACAAATGGTCACTGTGCTGTTCACAGTGCTTCAGCAGTGACAAAATTCTGTTTCAGATGTGGCTCCTTTCCCCCTTCTTTCACACTCCATTTTTCCTGACACTAGTTTCTTTTCTCTTGATCTTCTGCACTGCTGATAAACTCAGCTTACAGCACCTGTAAGTATTTTTTATAATTCTTTTATTATCATGCATTAGTCCTGTATAATTCTTTCCATCTCTTATACTTCCATCTCATCCTTTACAAGAATTTAAAGAACAAGCCCAATTTCCAAATACTTTCACCTCTTTGTAAAAACTTCCTGCCATATAAACACATAGATACCAGGCAGGAATACGGTGACAATGGCAAACGTTGACTTGAACTAATTTTTTTATGTTCTGTCTCATCAAAACCGTTTCCATATGTAACCTTGAGATGCTGCTGCTGCTCCAATCATCCAAAGGAATATACATCCAAATATCCAAAGGGTATACATCCAAAGGAAAAAGCCCGTAGGAGTATGTTGTAGTACAGGGGACAAAATATAAATGAGTTGTCACAGTAACCATAGCAATGTAGCCATCATGGAGGACAAAGCATGAAGGCCCGAACATTACAGAAAATTTTTACAGTTGCACACTCCCAGCTATTCTGGGGAATGTATTTTCAAAAACCATTCACATCATGAAAGTAAAAAATATTTTGAGGGGTAGACTTCAGCACATTAATGCAAGAGACAGAAAGGGATTTATTGACGAAAGGTTATGGGGGAGATGGTTTGTGTAGGACACTGTGTACTAAATTTTGTCTAGTCTTTCTTTAAATGCCAAGTGGAATGCTCAAACTGCCTATAGAATAAGAAAACTTAAAAAATTATCTATCCATTAACAGGCCACTACAGTTTAGGGAGGAAAGGTATATTCAGGGCTGAAGGACAATGGATTGTAGTAAGTAAGATACATTGACTAGATTTTGGCAGCCATATACTGATCATTTAAGAACTGCAATTTTTACCTATTTGGAAAAATAATTCTACATATAGACCAATTAGGTGGTCCTATATCTCTTGAAATCAGTGGTAAATGATTCCCTAAGATCAGAGATTTAAGAATCTTGCTTCAAGGAGATAGTCTGAAAAAATGTCTTACCTGTGTAGTTTCTAGTTTTACAAGTAGTTTTTTTATGGGCGAGCTTGGAGATCTGCTTCTGTACTGATGTCACATTCTGGAGAAAACCAATAGTGAGTGATGTCAAGACTTGATCACTAGAAATGCTGAATAAAAGGAATGTGGTTATATCTTGGGGAGTGTTCTTTTGATTAAGGTGGAATGTGCCATGCACACTTGATTTATTTGGGTTAACACAGAGAGGGCTCCTGCTGATGTCTTGAAAATCACTTTCTTAATAAAGTCTCCCTTCATGCCTGATGACTGCAAATTGCTCTGGAAAAAAACTGAGCATGTCTGCTTTGCAAAACAGCTGAATAGGCAGTAGCTTACTTTTGTCATTGATAGCTAAAACAACATTCAGGTGACTACACCCACATGCTCTGCTGTTCTGATGGGGGGATTCACTCAGTGTTTTCAGATTGGAGGTTTCATTGCAGCAGCTTTTGATTTACTATGTGTGTCTTTGAGTCTGGATAACATAAAATCTCCAAAATGGTATTTTTCTTGTGAGAGTAAGCCTACCTTGTTTGCTACAAGTTCTAAATAAAGCTTTAGTTGAAAATGTTATTCCTAATTTCACGATTCACAGTTCAATGGAATACAGGTTTTAGCAAAAACTCAGAATAGCCCACTGAAAAACAAGATAATACCTCAAGACAGAAGTATGATGTGATGATAGGAGCTAAGAAAACACAAAGTACATCATATGAATGTTGCTCATTTTTATGGTACACATATACCATGGCACTGATTTTTATTTATTCCGTGATCTGTAAACAATTTTATCAGCTTATTAAACTGATTTAATTTCAATTAACACAGTGGAAAACTAATTTTTTATTTAAAAGTGTTATTTGGGGAAAGGCTGGGACACTGGGAATTCTACTGAAGTAAATTCAACTCTGAAATTGTTGCTTCAGATCTGGCCAAAGGTGAATGTCACCCAGTATATTTTTTCAGAGACAGGTTCGTGTTCAGCAGCCTTTGGGAGATAGATCAGTGGTCCTACTGCTATGAATTCTTGTCTATTCTTATTTATAGCTGCTTATACTGAGGACTTTGTGTGGGAGCTCTGTAAGGTCATAAGACATATCAATGGTTCTGTAGATGTCCTTAGTACTTCTGCAGAAAAGAGTTTTAAGCCTTATTTTTTACACTGACCATGGAACATCTGGATAGAAATGTCTATTGCAGAAAACAACCAGAGTCTGAAAGAAAATAAGTAAGGGGTAGCACTAATTGCAATGAATTTTGATCTGGTAATCACATAAAAACTAAAAAGCATTTTTTACACTCAGGGGTTTATAAATGATGGGTGAAAAACAGGCCCATCCACAGTTCACTGAAATTAAATGATCTCAGGAAACTTGATATGAGTCTTGGGAAGAGGCAGGGCCACAGGAAAGACACACATCCCAGGTGCACCATTGGCTGCCTCTGTATCTGTGTGAGGTATAAATGTGTGTATTAGATTTTCCCTTCTTAGGACATTCTGACCTGATTTTGCTTTGAAGCTGTGGTGATACAAACACATAAGAGATACTGGAACTATAACATTTCTTTCTCTATGGATCAACTGATTCTTCTTCTGCTTTTATTGAAGTATTTATTTGAGGTAAGGAAAATACTTTGTTTTCTGGGGATGGCTAACTAGTCAAAATGAATGTTGAAAATTGATGGTTTGTGATTTGTACTGTTTTTTCCCCCACTGTTCTAGCAGTCACAGGGAGCTCTCATTTAGTGCTACTGAATATTCCCAGTCTTCCTTCTATTAAAATAGTTGGAAGCTCTTTTGAGATCTTTAATCTGCTTTATTACCCGCTGCTTTGGGTTTAATGTTGTTCCCCATAAGAAGTAAGAGATCCCAGCATCTTTAAGTCACCTTTAGACAGGGATGATGTGAATTAAAAGCTTTAATGAGTTCATTATCATACCTCTGACAGTGGTAAAAAGCAGACCCTTGAGAAGGACTGTAAGAATAGCACGTGAAAATTGCCTGTACTGGGTCAATTTTCCAGCATTTGCAGCTTAAGGACTTCTTGAGATGGGTGTGATTGCAGTGCAATTTGTGACCTCCACTTCTATGAACTTGAACTTCTGTGGACATCAATGGGCTTCCTCTGGCACCCCCTGAAACTTTTAGTACTCATTTTAAGCTTTGTCAGATAAACTATTTATTTTGTGAAGAACTGTCTTTTTCTCTCTTTAAATCTGTATCATACCAGCTTCATCCATCACAGTGCTTGTACTTGAAAAGAAAATGAAAATCAATCTTTTCACAGTTTTGGCTACTTAAGATTTTATAGATCTCTGCTGTATTTCCCCTCAAGAGCCTCTTTTTCAGACTGAGAAGCCCACTTGAGTCTTAAGTTGAGAAGCAGTAGATAGCAAAAGTCAATAAGTGTTTAGGTCTCCTGTGTAACTAGCCTGAGGAGAGATTTGAACTTTAGATCTTTTTGGTCTATTTAATAATTTTGTTTTTATTTTTTGAATTGCTTCAGTCTTTAGATAAGGGCCTAAAAAGTGGTGGCAAGGTGCTGGCAGCAAAAAGGAACATTCTAAATACCATTCTTTAGGTATAAGTGTGGAAAAATTTCTGTGTAGACTTAAAAATGCAGTTCTTGTTTTTTAGGTCTGAGTAGGATGTATTTATGTGTAGTAAAATGGCACAAAATTGCTGCTGGTGGAAAATTATTAAAAATGGTTATTTAATTCTTGCCAAATATGTATTTTTTATCTTTAAAATCTGATCTTCCTACCCTTTGGATTGTCTGGGCAAGATAGATTGTATTTTCAGGGAATGCAAGCCAGGTATTCATCCAATATATTGAATTAAAAATCTGCTAATTTTCCTGGAATGTTATTCCTTGAACACTTTTTTGAATGCCATCAATATCATTCAGTCCATTGTGTCAGTTCAGCCCAGATGTGGTATATTCCCTCTTGTAAAGGATTGATAGAGTTTAGGGCTTTATGAACTTTACAAAGTTTTTACTTCACCGTGTATAATCTCAACTTTGAGCACTGAGATATTGATAGATTTATAGTTGTGTTAGTTATTCTTTGGTTAAAGGAAATTATGTTCAACCAAACTGAATTCCAGACTAAGTTGTACTTAAAAAATAAATAGCTCAGTGTTTTTGGTTTTTATGGGTTTGGTTTGGGGTTTTTTTAAAGCATGGTAGATTGCTTTGGAGGATAACACGAAGTAATACAATAATAAAACTCCTACTTTTATGTTAGCGTCCTAGGGATTCGTATTTGATTTTTGTTTTTGCTTAGTTTTTTGAGCTAGATTTTAATCTCATTGCAAAGACGGCATTAATTTGTCATCTCAATTCATTAAGAAAGTAGAAATGGACCACAAAAGACAGAACTGTAGTAGTTATAAATGTTTTGTTATAGGGATGGGCATCACACGCACAAATTTCTTTGAATGTTAGATGAGATTCAGGTTTACCTTAAATTAGATCAAAGCAGCCCATAAGTTTCTGGTCTAAAATGAAATTCAGAGAAGGAAGCTGCTTTTCTGAAGTGTTAAGCCAAAGTCCTTGGAAGGCAGGTAAAATTAAGAAAAAAGATACTGTCAAAAATGCAGAAGACTTGTGCCTAGAATGAGTTCACTTCTGCAAGAAACTGAGGTACGGAAAGAATTTTGCATTGCCATAGGTAAATTAGATTGTTAGGGAGGTGTTTAATAAATTATTTCTTTATCTCTTGAAAGTGGATGTTTATTATTCTGAAATCTTTGAAAATTTTGAAAGTGATACCAGCAAAGTTTTTAACATGTAATATAGGAATAAGACTGAGACCTCCAGCTCCTGACTGCCTGTAACTGTGGCTGCAGTATGAACAATGCAAGTGAAATCTCTGTTTCTAATATAAAATGATGACAGGTTTCTATCATATTTGGGTCAGCTGACATGATTTTTCCACCTTTGGAGAGAGAACGAAAACTAAAACCTGTATCTGCAGACCTTGTAAAAAATTAAGAGGCCTCTGTACGTCACACAGTAGAGGTGGTGATAATGGTCCATGTAAAAACTATTGCTAGCTTGCTAGCTGACAGGATCTAGGTAAAATTATTTAAAATTGACATAGATTAATTATTTAGTTAGAGGTTTGTTTGCTGCATTTTCTACTAAGCTGCATTCATGTATGTTTGTGTTACAGGGTGCAAAGTGTCTGGACTGTGACCAAGCGAAAAAGCCTGCTAGAATGGTTTTGATGGAGTGGACTGAACTGCCCAAAGGAGAGGATCCAGACTATTATATTGTGACATATCAGCAAGCAGATGCTTTTGGTCAAAAAGTATATTTTATTAGTCTAAGCAATAAGTTGTTCCATGTTATTTAAGCTGTAGAGAGCAGTAACTAATAGCACAATGTGTTTGTTTGGTTTCTTGTTTTTTTTCTAAAAAAAGATATTGGATTTTTAATTCATGTCATTTATGTGTACTCTTCCAGAGTCCTACTGAAGCCAGTGGGACTCAAAAGACCCTTGAGTATCCTGTTGAATAAGCATGGATAGTCATATGCTCAAAGTTAAGAATATGTAAGTTTTTCAAGGTACTGTGGTTTGAGGGAGGAGTCCAACTTCTCCCGGAGAGGCACAGGCACTATCCCCAGACCTCTGAGGGAAGGAATTGTTCTTATTTTGAGCACAGGATGTTCTGGAATTTAAAGAAAATATGGGGATTTTAATATGAAGGTGTTTGTTATTAATGTGATTTTTAAAAGGCATTGTTTTAAATGCATTGGGTATTTCGCAGTGTAACTGCAGCTTCAGGTATGATGTGCAGTGTAAACTCCCCTTCTAAAAGCTTCATACATCACTTTTGAATTGTATTTTTATTACTTTCACTATATGCGGAAATTCTTTTAACTTGCAGAATGTAAGAAACGTTTCTAAAGTTGAACAGAAGCCTGTCAGTACTACAGTTCTGCTTGAGGAAAGTAGGAAGTATGATATCACAGTAGAATCCCTGAAAAATGGCCAAATCTTAAGTGTCAAATCATTTAAGACACGTAAGTTTAGTAGCACAAAAATATTTTGGTATCTTTACAGTTAGTCTAATACTATATTGTATAGTATATTATATAATATACTATATAATATACTATATATTACATATAGTATATATATAGCATATTATATAATATACTATATATTATAGTTAGTGTAATACTGAAGATTAAAAAGTGGGGTTCAGATCCTGAGGTTACTCATGTATTTGAAAACTTCATATTGATGTATGTTTTCTACTATGAATTGTTGAAGGAATAATTTTATATAATGTGTTTGGTTAGTGTAATAATTCTAAAATATGAAACTAATGTAAAAGTTTGTGAAATTTTTAAATATTAAAAGTTTTGCTATATTGAAGTAATTCTAGGAGAGGAAATTTATAAAAGAGGACTGTGGAGAAAGTTAGTTAAAGCCTAGCAATTTTATAGTAACATAGAGTCATGATTCCTTGTATTATATAAATTTTAAAAGTTTAAAAAAATTTGTTTCAACTTTTTAACAGTCCCTCATTAAAAAGGGTTAATGAATATCTTGAAGATCTTAGCATTGTGACTAACTGGTACAGATTTTCAGTATAAGAATTTATGAGTCGACCACTGAACTTATAAAAACATTGTTCATTGCTGTAAATCTCTTCAGGACCTCAAGTCCCACTGGTTACTAGAATGAAGGGATTTCCAACCTTAACTTTCTCAATTAAATAGTTTCTAGCATTACCTTTGTACACATTGCAAGCTCATGCTAGCTTTGGAATATAGATCTGTATCTAAATTCAAACAACATAACTGGAAAAATATGTAGTAAGTTGAGAGCATTGCAGAAGCCATTGACTCCTGAGAACATTCAGCAAGCTACAGGAAATGGTTGTGCTGCTAATGTATTACTGCACTTAGTGTCTATTACTTAACAGATTTTCTATCAAAATATGTACTTTTACAGCTAAAACACTCCTGAAACTGTGCATTTTTTATCTCTGCTTTGTTCAGACATAAGTTAACATACCATGAAAATAAAGAAAAACATAACTTTCTTAAATGACATGACCTTCCTTTCTTTACTGGGTCTATCCCTTGGCCCTTCTCAAAAGAAAAAATAATAACAGTGATGGAATAAATCTTTGAGTTAATTATTCCTTTATGCTAAAAACAGTATTTATTTTTCTTTGTCTTCTAGGTGGAATTTCAGAAAATGACATCAAAACACTTGTGACAGCTACTACAGTGTCTTTTAATTGGACTATGATGATAAAAGAATTTTCAGTTTCTCTTTTCCTGAATGGTACTGCTCAGATTATAAAAAGTCCCAGTGGGTTCTTTATATGGAGAAATTTGACACCTGCCACCACATATACATTTAAGTTTACATTTGAACAATTAAATCCTGAATTTGTAAACGTGTCTCAGTCTCTGGATATTCAAGCTGAAACAGGTATATATTAGAGTTTCTTGTAGTCACAGTGAATGCAAGTTAGTACAGCATATTTGCTAGAAGAGTTAAGAGTAAATTGTAAAATCTTCAATTCCATTTAATGTATTTTAGTAGATATGGATGTTGTTTCTAGAAAGAAGAAAAAAAATGGAATGTTAATGACATAAAAAGGTTGTTTCTAATTAATACTTACTATTATTTTAGGAGCAAGAATTCAAATTTGCACATGCAAATATTTTAAGCTAACTATATTTTTGCAATCTAAAATAGAGTCCGGCCAATGTTGAAGTCAAGCCTTGTAATTATTGGAGTGTATGGGTTGAGTTTTTTATGTAGTTTCAATGAAAAGGCAAAGAAAATCCTGAGTTTGGTAAGGACTTGGAACACTTTCTGCAGTGTTCAAAATGATAGGTTTTTTATTATTTAGTGGCAATCTTAGCTGTGCTGTTTTGTTAGAAGTGCTGTGAGGGAGACAAGACTGAGGGTGCTATGGCTTGGTTGTGAATCATCATTCCTTTAAATGTGCTACTCTCAGAATGGAACTTAGAATCTTTAACAAAAGATAGACAAAAGAAAGAATTATATACACTCAAAGTCAAGGAAATAATTATTTTCCTAAAAATAAGCAGATACTAAAAGCAAATTATTTGTTAAATTCATTTTTATAATTAAAAAAATCGAGCCACCAGAAAGTAAACTTAACAATTAATTTATTTTCTACAGTACAACAAACACTAATGGATCTCTTCTTTTTTTCCTTGACTGGTTTGCTGTCATAGCTTTTAATTCTGTTAATCAGATTTTTTAAAACACTCAGGACTTTGAAGGAGTGTTGGTTTATAATTACGGAATGTTTTGATTGTTGAAATAATGACTGAATTAAATGCTATTGTCCTCAAAATGTCTGTGTAATGATAAGAAATCAGTACCACTCCCATGACTAATACTGCATTTCTTTAAAATCCTGTCCTTGTCCACCTATAGGCACCTGTTCCCAAGGGTGGGTGGCATTCCAGAGCAGCTGCTACCGAATGGGGGAGGAGAGCAAGCCATGGAAGGTGGCACAACAAACCTGTGAGACCTCTTCACAAGGGGCACATCTTCTTGACATAGGGAGTGAAGAAGAATATGATTTTGTGTTGTCATATCTCCAGAAAATTAGTCGAATAATCATGTTATGGACGGGTCTTAATGACCTAAAGGTCAGTATATTTTATCTTCTTTGTTTTTACAGATATGGAAGAAGGAGAATTTTGAATCAGAAAAGCTAATCCTTTGGTATAAAAATTACTGAACAGTATATAGGTTATTTGTTTATATAGTTACTGGTATTAGACGAAGAATCATTGTTTCTACCTATTTAGAAATACTTAAAATATTTAGAAGACCACAGCTGGGGGGAAAAAACCCAGTATAAGTGTATACTTCATCTGTAATTGTATGTATGTATGTGTGTATGGGTATTTCCCTGGGATATTATTTTGCCTGTAGGTGGTGCTGCATTACCACCTTTTAAATCCCAGTCTGCACACGCTTGTTACTGTGGCTGTCAGGGACTGGGGTTGACTTTCTCAGTTTTGATGCAGATCTGAAATGCTGAGTGTTGAGCTTAGTGAGGTCCGTGCAGTGTAGATGGAGCAAGGTGTTTCTTTTAAAATATTTGCTGTTCCTCATATTTGGGATATGAAGATTCCTGATGCCACATCTGCTGTCACAAAATGATTCAGTGTGGCGTGTGTGATTTGGGAAGAATTACAGATGTAAATAAAAGTGTTGGGAAAGCTCTTGGAAAGATGGAGGCATGGTGTCAGAAATGTGGGACCCGGGGCCCTGTGATTTGGTTCAATGGAAACTTGGTTTGTGCTAAGTGTAGAAGGCTGGGGGAAAGCCAGTGTTCTTTGGTTTAAAAAATCGGCACTCTGAAATTTGCTTTTAATACTGGTTTTAAATTATTTAAAAATTATTAAAATTATTTGAAAATTATTTTACTCTGAAAATAGTAAAACCAAAGCAAACTTTATGTGTAAGAGCTGCAGTGGTGTCACACCACATGTCATAGAGACAGAAAAATTCCTTTGGGCAGACTCTGTTAAACAATGGTGCTACAGAAATGAGTCAGAGTGGGATAGCATGCAGGCTGAGGAAACACAAATCTGCCTTGGTTAGAGAAGCACTGTAGCCATGCTGGTTAGTAAAGCACCAGAAATATGTATACTTTGCTATTTTGTAAATATGACTCCAAAGTCACTTCTCAAACTGCTGTAAGTTTTACACCACAATGATAGTCCTTGAAACTTGGTATTTTAGAAATAAGGTAGAACTTGTAAGAGGCTGTCAGAAGTAGATATGCCATGGAAGCATTATATTTTTGCATGTTGGAAAGAGGACTAGAAAGTTGCTCTTTTGCTTATGCTCTTTTACCTCCGGAGCGTGTGCCAATTCCATGCTTAAGTGTGTTGGATTTCTGTTAATCCGTGTAGATGTTAGACTATGTCCGTGCAGTGCAGACTGAGCCCTGTGTCCCACTGGAGGGCTCTGCCTTGCGATGCTGGAAGCAGATTGTGCAAGCATCTTTCCTCCAAAATGTCAAGTTGCCCCACTCCAGTGTTTGTAAAGCTCTGCTGGAAAAATGGAAAGTACCTCAAAGAAATCTGGATTGAGGTGTGAGTGAGTGTCCTAACAACTGAGAAACCAGCAAACAGGAGAGGGGGGAAAGATAGCATTTCTTCAGCTGATTGTGAATCTAGCCATGTTTTTTTACAGCTAAATATTTTTTGTTACAGACTCAATTTATGAGTATTTTTGGATGACTGATTCCATAAGTGAATACCATTTAAAAAAAATTATCCAGATGAGATTATTAAATTACTTCATTAATAGTGATTTCTAAAGTTTTGTTTGTAATGATGAAACATACTCATGTGGCTTGTATTATATTACACTATGTTATATTATGATCTTGAAATCCTTTGTAATAGAAGGGATAGAATTTTAGTTTGAAACCTTTATTAAAAATAGTCGTAATAATGAAGAACATAAATTTTGGAGATAAACTTGCAATGAGGGAAGCCATAATAATTTATAAACATAAATTTATAAATTAGAATATATTTCTATTATAATTTATAATATGAATAATATAAATAAAATACAATTAATAAATATAAAATATATGGTTTTTAATTTAATTTTTTTCAATCTAGGAAGAAGGTCAGCTCTTGTGGACAGATGGATCTCCTTATCTTCTAAAAGCTGGTATCTCATCTCTGTCAATGATACCAGAAAATCAAACTGACTGCTATGCCCTTCAGAAAGATCCCACTGGTCCAGACTATCTCTTCACAGGATTTTTCTGCTATGTACAGCTACCATATATTTGTGAATATGAATGTAACTATATTTTTTCAGTCTTCTGCATTTATTCTTAAAAGCTTTGTCCTGATTACATATATATTTGAAGACACAAATATAAAAAGAAATAGGTTTTCTTGTTTTCAATGTTTTTTCATTTTTTATGTTTTTTTTCAGTACCTCTGGTACCAGAAAACTTCATGTTTGATGTGCACGATGTCAGTACTACAGAAGCTGTATTTGTGTGGAGCAGGTTGGACACGTGGCTGAAGTCAGGCTTTGCACTTATACTTAAGTACTATTTTGATCATTGGAAACCAAACATTCTGAACTTGCCTGTCAATACAACTCAAACAAAAATTGGGCAGTTGTCTCCAGGCCTTCGTTATAGCTTCTTATTAGCAGCAAGGAACTCAGAAGGAGCACAGACTAACTTAAGTCCAGTTCTGCAGGTAGAAACAAGTAAGTTACAAAAATAAATAGCAGTAATAGCCAGATAATAATATATTTTTTATACTTTCCCTTTAATTACACTGTTTCCTGTGTTGATATTTTGTCTGAAAATATAAATCTGAACATGAATTCTGAATCCAAGATTTACTAATTTGTAGAGTGGATTCCAAAGACTTCATTTTGCTTTGTACTAAAACGTTTTGTTGGGATTGATGAGGAAAAGTTTCTAAGTTTTCAGTGGCTGCAAGCAGAAAACCATACAAATTCTGTTTCTGTGAAGTATATTTTAAAATCTCACTATTACAATGATTTTACTCACAGAGTTTCTACTGATGTTTAAGGATAAAGCTGGATGTCAAAATCGCAAAGTATTTTTTGGCCATCCTGGTGAAACACAGAAACATGTTTTCCAATCTGAAAAGATGTTGTAAAAAGCAGAGGTATCCCTGAATATCTGAAGTTAAGACTAAGATGGTCTTTATGGCTTAAAAATACACTGTGTGTGACCTGCTGCACAATGCCCTGTGGCACAATAATACTCATTCACAATTAACTTGAGTTCCAGTAAAGTCTATCTGAATGAAGCCAAATGAAACCTGCCAGCTGGCAGAGGTAGAAAATGTCTTTGCTCCTAAAGGTGATAAAATGGAAATGTCCAAAAGGGAAAACTACTTTATGGACACAATTGTAGGTGCAAATTTTCTTCATATTCCTGTTTCTGTGGTACTGGAAAGGCGTTCTAATTTTCAGAAATTAAAGAAAAGATCATGCCCTGATGATTTCACCAGTTCTGTCAAGGCAGTCTAAATATACAGAGAGGTCTATGTCCTTAAAATCAGAACAAAACACAAGTTAACCTTTGGGTAAAGAAGCTGGTTTTTTTCCCCAGCAAGTACATTTTGTACAGTTAACTTCCTCCTCTAGGGTGCTTTAATGCACTTGAAAGTCCTCCTGTCTCCTGAGTGTACCAGACTCTCTCCTCCATCATTTGATGGAGTTTTTTCTATATATAAGACCTTGTAATGCAAGTTGCTTCTATAACAAAGGAAATACATCCCTGTTTTCTTCTATGAGAAGCAAATATGAGAGATGGACCTATGTGAGCTCCAAGGACCTCAGGAAAGCCAACTACAAGGTTCTGCATCCTGGTTGGGGCAATCCCAAGGACAAGCACAGGCTGGGTGGAGAATGGATCAGGGCTAGCATTGGACAGAAAGACCTGGGGATATTTGTGGATGAAAATCTTAATGTGGCCAAGCAGTGTGCACTCACAGCCAAAAGAGCCAATTGCATCCTGGGCTCCATCAAAAGCAGCATGGCCAGCAGGGCAAGGAGGGAGGTGATTTTGACCCTCAGCTCCACTTCTGTGAGCCCCACCTGGAGTGCTGTGTACAGCTCTGGGGCCTCCAGCACAAGAAAGGTGTTGAATTGCTGGAATGAGTCCATAGCTGGCCACTAACTTGGTCACAGAGCTGGAGAACCTCACCTATGAAGACAAAGAGACTTGGGGCTGTTCAATCTGGAGAAGAAAAGCCTCCAGGGAGACCTTACAGCACCTTCCAGTACCTAAAAGGAGTCTACCAGAGAGCTGGAGAGGGACTTTTCATGTATTGACAGGACACAGAGGTTCAGCCTCAAGCTGAAGGAAGGTAGTTTTAGGTTACATAATAAGAAGAGCCAGTGGTGATGTGCTGGAACCGGTTGCCCAGAGAGGCTGTGGATTCCCCGTCCCTGGAAGTGTTCAAGACCAGGCTGGATGCAATTTTGAGTAACCTAATCTGGTGGAAGGTGTCCCTGCCCATGGCAGGGGGGTTAGAACCAGATGATCTTTAAAGTCCCTTCCAACACAAACCAGTCTTTGATTCTGTGAACTCGAGTAGTGCATGCCATTTGTCTTGGATGGTGTTTCTGAATGACTGAATACAAAACAGGACCTAAATGGGGAAACTGAGTTCTACATAAGGAGTGAGTTGATTCAGAAAAACCTCATTTAGAGAGTAGGAGCATTCTCTGTTTGTCAATATTCACTGCCATTGATACACTGTCAAGGTTGCTTTGTTGGATTTCCTCTAATAGTATTTATCCTGTATGCAAGTGTGCATTTTTAGGTTTTCAGGCTCTATTTAAAACAAACAAACAAAAAACCAAAACAAAACACTACACAGTTATTGGTGAAAGGCATGACAAACCATTATCATATTTCTGTTCCTAATCTTATTCAACAGGGCCGTTGCATTCCCAGAAGTTAGAGGCTACATATGTTTCATCTGCAGAAATACATTTAAAATGGAAGCCTCCACAGCATTCATCCAGTGTTTCATTTCATTACTACCTGGTCAACATATTGGATACTGAAACCAACATCTGGGAGCAGTTACCAGTAGAAAAAAGCAGGACTTCAGTAGTCATACGAAATGTAAAACCTTATCATCAGTATCACTTATATTTACAGAGTGTAGCAGAGAAAGGAACTCTGAGCTGTCATGAGAAGCCTATGTTAATCACAACAGGTGATGTGTCTATTTTTTAGTTGCTTTATTTCACTAGACAGAGTTTAAATTGAAAATACAAGGTATAAACATATTTTTAAAGCCATGTCAGATTGTAGTTGTTGGTATATTCTTCAGAACCTTCCAAAATTGTGAAAGTACCAATCCCTTTACTTCTTTATTCATTTGCCTATTTACAGCATATTAATATGAACTAAAGAAGTGACATTCTGCTTGATAAATTCTGATTTATAGTTTGTATCTTTGTTTTTAGCAAAGTTAAAACATTACCATGATTTCTCAAAATTGTTAGGGTTGACTGTTTAATTTATTTTTCTAATAATAGATACTGTGACTCAGACTGTGTCGTCTTTTTACTCGGTATATATGGAGTGGAATGGAAAATGAGCCCCTATTTGTTAGGAGAAAATAGAATCTGCCTGTAACTGGTAGTTGCCTGCAAACCATTTTAAGAAATAATTAAATGAATCAGTAGCTTTAAAATCCTGACATTTTAGAAGAAAAAACAAGAGACATTATTGGAAAGTGATTGCTAATTGATAGGAAAGTTGATGTATGGTTTTATACTGACATCTTTTTCTTTGAACAAGCTGTCAGTCCACCTACTGCTGTTTATATTCACCCAGAGGATGTAGAAGAAGAGAGTGTTATCCTTCACTGGAAGCTGCCACAAGAGTGTCAGGAATCCTACGTTCAAGTGAAACCTAATGCAGGCATGAGTGAAACTAAGAAGTTTTTATTAAGCAATACAGAGGAATTAAAGGTTGATGACCTAATTCCTGGAATGACTTATGAAATAGCAGTGGCAAGTGTGAAAAACGGAACTATGAGCGAACTGAAGACCATTCAACGCACTTTAAGTAAGACATTGTTTATGGTGGAAACTACAGACTACATGTCAGTCTCACTATTGTTGCTATCACCTAGCAGATTTTGTATATCAAGTCAATTTTCCAAAAAACCAAGGATCAAAATTTAAATATGAAATGTAGAGATCCAATCCTAATTGTTAACAGCAAAGTTAACAATTTTTAAAAAGACAGTGCAGCCTTGGAAAACATATTGTTACTAGTGACATCTCTGATGGGGATCACAGTTGGAAATCCTGTTCCCAGTGCCAGAAGAAGCTGGGTGAATCATTGATTTGCATTGAAGTAGGAAAATACTGGAATGGATGAAACAGATTATTGATTTTTGGAGATAAGTTGTTCTGAGAAAGAATTGCTCTACCATTAGTGAGGGGCTGTTAGGAAAGAATTAGAAGTAATAATAGCTGAAAATAAAAGCTTTGCATTGTTTGTCAAAGCATCTTTCCCATCGATGGGGAAGGGTTTATTGAAGGGTCTCAGTTTACCAAAATGTTGAAACGCTTTTGGTGCAGTATAAATTTTTTGCATATGTGAAAGGATTTTACATTACATTACATACATGTAGTATGTAAAGGCTGCAGCTGCCAGGTTATAGATTTATGAAATGCTGTGTTGTCATTTCTTTCTAAATGACTACAGTATTTTGGAGGGTAATGGTCTTAAGTCTTTTCTAGAATTTTTTATATAGGATTAGATTTAATACCTCATTCACCACACAGATGACGAAATTCTAGATGGGATATTTCACAGCTGTCAGAGCCAAGGAAGGGAGGAAAACTAAACAAGTCAATGTTGTATCCATCAAATGCATCTCATTCTCCATGGTCATCTCCCTGTCCACACCTACATTTCTGTATGGTTTTCCAGTTACCCTGCTTGCCTTCTCGGTGCAGTTGTGGTTGAGAAAGAAATTCCAGTATTTAATAGTTAAAAGATCAGGTTGTTCATTTTTTCTGAGTAATGACATATTTTATTATAGTATCTATTAATTTCCACACGGGAAGAGTAATTCTCAGGGCAGTTGCTTTAGATGCATTATGTGGTCTTCATTTAATTTATTTTCAACTGGGTTAACATGTGGCAATTTTTTTTCTTCTAGAGCCCAAGCCAGTTCAAATTGTAGTTCCTTACATTCTCTACAGCAATGCTGTGGTGCTATTTGTTCGCATGCCTGATATCGGAGTATTTGATGGCATATATGTTACAAGTAAAGAAGGACATAATGCAACATTCATTTTAAAAACTGATGGTAAAATAACAATTGAAAACCTTACTGCAGGAAGAGAATATGATTTCTGTGTCTCCACAAAAAGTGGAAAAATGTTGAGCTCCTTTTACAGTATAAAAGGTGTAAAAACATGTGAGTATTTTAAGTTCTTATAAAACTGCACAATATAAAAACTTGAATTTTGAACCTTTTAAACTTTATTTCAGTGCAATAGAAAAGACATGCTATTCAAAAATAATCTTGATAAATCAGTGTAAGCAATTTCCTGTTGTACTAACTCTAACTGATTTTTAAGCAAGACTGTAAGAATTCCTTATCATTTCTAAACTTGCTAAATTGTGTTTTTTAAGTTTTGTATAAAATGTCTAGCAAGCATTTCAGGAATTTAGGCAGTACTAAATTATTTTGCATATGGAAACAAGACATATTTTGACCACTTATTTTAAACGAACAGATGAATAGCAATGGAGTTACTTCTGTGCCTTGAAATTATGAGGTTTATTCCTCCTGGTGTATCTTTAAGCAAATAATGAAAGTGTTGAGGTTCTCCAAGGTAATCAATTAAGCAGAAAGACGTGAAAAGAATTTTAATGGAAAGGACTTTTAAAGGCCTTCTAGCAAGGCATTTAAAAGTAGAATTTTAATAGAAACTTAAATTGTTTTAAAATACGTACTGAAATTCTGTGTTTTGCCTTTCCTATATTTTTTTAAATTTATACTTCCATAGGTTTTTCATTTCCCATTTTATCATTCCTCCGAAATCTTTTTCTGCCCTGTTTCTTTCAGAGTAGAAATGTTATAAAAAGAAAAACTAGGCTAGGATCTAAGGAAGAAAGGAAGAAAGGAGAATGCGAGCAAGACAGAAAAAAATCTTCCCAAATAAAGAAAGCCTTGAGAGCTGAGTTTTCTTAAAATATAGTTCTAATAAAAACTTGGGGTTTAATGAATCTTCTGACAGCATTTCCTAAATTCAGTGGGAAACTGTCTTACAAAACCTAGCTTGTTGACTCTTCTGTGGCCTCAAAAATTTGGAAGAAATAAAAATCCTGATGCCTCACATTTACACAGTTTTTCCTTAGAAAAAGTGTAAATTTTGGTATATTCCACACAGAAACAGCTGTGATGGGGATGAAAGAGATGTGGATAAGAGTGGAAACTCCCTTGTAATGTGATCTGAATTTTACCTAACAGGACTGTACTAGTTAGGGATAAAGTGTACTTGTTTTGGTGAGCCTTTTGACAAAAATTAGATGCATTCTGACCACTATGGTGGTGCTATTGGAGGGATTAACCTCATCCTAGAGGACTTTCCCACCTAGGATTGCCAGATCTGTCCTCAGGGAAAAATGCATATACAACCTCAGGGAACTTTAAGATAAAAAGAGAGTAATTTTACTTAGTGGCAATAGTATATCTTTTTTCTGTCTCTATTTTTTTCCTTCTCTATTTTGGAATTGCTGTGTGTCTGCCTGCCTGAGATCAGATTTTGCCCTTGTTAGTCTGTTACTGATTATCTTCACTTCCATGTCTCCCCAGGAGACATGAAAAGTGTTAGATTGAGCAGCACCTGGGACTGAGCAGAGATGTGTTTTATGTCCATCTGTAGGTCTGGCAGCTCCCCTGAATGTACGAGAGGGTGTTGTCTCTGACACTTCAATTCAGCTCTCCTGGGACCGCGCTGAGGGAGATTTCGAGCAGTATGAGGTTACCTGCACCAACTGTGCAAGTGCTTTCAAGGTATGCTGGGTAGAGCACCACCAGCGTGTGGATAAACGCTGCAGCTATTTTTCAATCTCCTATTAAGTAGCCAGAGGCTGGATGAAAAGCTTTATTTCTCATTGAAATAGTTGGATGTGTGGTTTATATATGATAAGCGAATTTTGTAAGCAGTTCTGTGACAGCAGTATTTGGTTTTCTAGGTCCAGAAGGTCAAGCAAGAAACAGCAACATTTTCCGGCCTTAGCCCTGGTAAGATGTACAGTTTTGCAATTCGAACAGAGAAGGAAGGTTTCAGAGATAGCATTTTTGTGACAAAAGAAATAGAGACAGGTAAGTCCACAATGTTTTCAAATTCAGCATTTGTTTTACTCCATCTGTATCTCTTGCTTTCTTCTTGAATTTTTTTTTTGTCTCAAAGAAGAGTAATTCAACCATCTTTCTAATTTTCTCCTTATTCTCTTTCATAGTTATTTTTCTCATTCTTTGACTGCAAAGGACCCTTAAGGATCTCCATATAGTTCCTGTGTACAATGATCTGCCAATGTTGACTTCATGTTGATTCAAGCATCTGTACAGCCCAGCAACTGATACTTGCAGTGTCTGGCTACCAACATTAGAGAAAACTATTTTTTTTAGACTTCTCTTTAATGCTTTAATTTTTCTCTTAAGCTCTAACTTTGAACACATTTAAATGTGCAGTAATAAATCAGTTTTATTGTGTTTTCTCATTGGCTTCCCCTTGCATCATAAATAAATTTGGGCTTCATTGCATTTAGTTGTACTTTGGGTTAGGACATTTGATCCTCAGCAGGGTAGTTCTATTCTAGTACTTCTAGCTGGTTGATATAGCCTCTGGCATGTTATAGTTTCCTCTAAAAGATCACTAATTTGAAAAAATCAAGCATAGTAGATGTGATTGAAAAGGTTCAGCATATGTGATCAAAGGTATGTAATATTTTGCATTTAAGGAACCACTGAGTTAAAACTGATAAAAGAATAATGTAAAGGCATTTGTGAGTGGACAAATCATGGAGAGGCAATTATGGAGCAAGTAAATCATGATTCTCTGACATTTCCTTTTAGAGAACTAAGGACTTGAAATTAGTAAACAGAAAGTAGAAAACAAGCAAAAGCAGATGGCTGTTTATTACATTTGTAGATAAATTGCAGAACTTCTTGCCACAAAGTATTTTGTCTGATGATTGTGATCATGGGTTCAAGTGCAGACCAAAGACATTCATGAAAGAAAAATCTGTTGAGATTTACTAGACAGAAATAGAAATTACTTTTGGTTCATGAAATCCTTGGGCTGCAAACTGCAGTCTAGGGGACTGAAAAGAATTCTCACTCTGTGCAATTCTTGCTTTTTTTGCTTCTGGCTGCTGTTGAATAAAAGATCCTGTGATAGTTGGGATTTAGATCTCAGCACAGTGTTACCTCTTATACTGGCATTTCTTTTGTTGAGGAATTGTACATTTTTGATGAACTCCACATCAATGATGTCAGAACTGTGCTAAGCAGTATTACAGAGCAACAAACAACTTGGCTCTGGATTTCCTGAATAACAGAAGTCCCTGTATATGTTACTGCTGTGGTAGTAGTCTGTATGCCCTTGAGATAGGGAGGGACTTGACTTAATTTGTGTGGGGTTTTCATTGCATTCTGATGATGAGAGGCCTGTGATAAAGAAATGTGTTTAAAATGTAATTTTGAATCAATGTTTATTTTTTTATTGTCACACAGTACCAAGTGCAGTCAGATATCTGAACTGTAGCAGAGACTCTGAGTCAATAACTGTTACCTGGCCACCAGCCCAAAGTATGTTTGATGGATATGTTCTTTCAATAAACAGTAAGGTCTTCAATGAGAAGAAAATCTTACCTTCTGAAGTGAGGTAAGAGGATTACATTTTAAAAATAACTGACATGAACTCAAAGCAGCTGTTTCCCTGTATATTTAAAATAAATAGCCTGTGCTATTATTTATATATGTATTTGATGGTTTACTTGATATACGTTAATATGCTCATGCATTTAAGAATTACATTTTTTAATCAAATTGCAATTCTCATATGATATTTTTATGCAAAGGAGAGCAGACAAAATTCTGCATTGGGGTGAGCACCAGTAGAACCTGTGTGTCACTCTGGATATTTAATTCAATACTTTGAGACTTTCTAGTACTGGAACTTGTTGTGAACCATAGTGTAATGCAACCTTTTTAAGATTTTATAGTACTAAAATATTTTTTGACTCACAAGATATAAACGTGTATATACACATCATGGGTAAATAATATCCATAAAATGATAAAGAATTAACGTATGAACATACATGCATTTTTAGAAATCCAAAGGGCACAATCTCTTCTTTTAATCTTTGTAGGATGCATAAATTTGAGCATCTTCTGCCAGGCACTGATTTCTTAATCAATATTGTGGCAACCAAGGGATTAAAAAGAAGTCGCCCTGCTGTCCTCAAGATTAGCACCTGTAGGTTCACTTTATTAATGACTTTTCATGGTTTCAGATAATTAAGGTTTTTATATTTTAAAGTGTTGTCTCAGAACAGCTATTTCTTCATAAATCCATGCGTCTTATCAATGTCTGAATTAATGCATAGTTTTTCTTTTCAACCTAAACATTTTTGAAAGTGAGAAAGTATATAATAACTTTTAAAATGCAAACAAGTTTCCTCAGCATTAAGTGGGGTTTTGCTGTTAACCGAACCAGCAGTAGTGTTAGCATGATAAAAATTTGCCTTAAAAGCTGACAAAAATTGACTTTATTTCTGATCCTGTTTGTAATATATAAAGGTGATTTTCATTTATTTGAAATTCTTTTTAAGTACAGAATGAAATCTCTTTCTAGATGGAACGATAAAATAATGAATTAAAGCTATGTATTCTGTAGAGGTCAATTTCTTTAAATAAATATAGATTATTTTAAATCTAAATTTTACATTCTCAGATCCTAATCCACCATCAGATTTACAAGTGTTTGGACAAGAAGAAAATACAGTCTATTTTTCTTGGAAAGAACCAAGGGGAGGATTTGATATGTTTCAGGTGAGATGAGAAAGGGAAGAAACCAACCAATGCAATTTTTTTTTGGTAATTTCTCAATTAAATTATCATTCTGTATGTAATAAATATTTATTTTTATAACCCATGTAAATATTGGAAGGAAATACTGCTATTGGAAAAGGTCAGCTAAATATATACTTCCTAGTACATAACAATTTAAAAAATAATTTAAAATCATACTTTTAATAGTTCTCAGAAACTAATTTTTCAACTAGTGTGAAATAAAAAAGATCACAGGTCAAGGGTTGAATGTAACTGCAATGCAATCTTTTTTCTTAGCTTTTCAAATTTGTAATGCAAATTAATTTAACTGAAGTGAAAAATAAAAACCACATTCCTTACAGAAGAATGTGAATTTTTTGTTTAGAAAGTTAAAAAATAATTGCGTCTTTTTTTGGTTTTTGTTTTTTTTTTTTTTAAATATAGCAAGTTATTAGACAGAACTGCAAACCTTTGATACTTCCCATACCCTTCCAGCCTTGGGCATTGTATAGTTTAGGGATTTCCTGAGTGGTAGGTTGAAATTGGATATACATAAATAAAAACAGAGGCTATTCCTGATTTTTTTTTTTTGTTATTTATGCTTCACAATTTTGTTATGCCCTGTTTAAAAAATTACACTTTATTTTAAACCTGTTAGTCTTTAGGTTCTTGATGTATTGGAAATAGCTAGTACTTCCCTGTTCACCATACCCATACCTTTCATGATTTTATAAACTTCAATTTCTTCAATTTCTCACCACTTGTTCTTTCAGGTCTCTGTCAAAAAATTATCCACAATGACATCTAAATAGCTTGTATCATATTTCACTGTGACATGCAGCCAGTCTCTCTTTTGTATCCTGACTTCAGCAGTCTGTCTTGTATTATCCTTAGCATTCTGTAGCCAGTGTATCAATGTGCGGTCAACAAAACTCAGTATGCTACTGTTTTAATATGTCACTTGAATCAATACAGATTTCTAGGTATAATCTTTTACAGCTACTTACTTGGCTGGGGTGATCTTTGGTATGTAGCACTACCATGAGACATTCTTCGCTTTAATGGTCTACATGGTTTATACCCCAATATTACAGTGTCCAATTCTTGTCCCTCTGTTCCCCCATGGCTTCAATTATCTCCTTAACTAAACCTGAAATCTGAGTATCCTTACAATAGTTCCTTGACATTTCTTCTCTCTTTATTAGTGTAAAGCTGCATCGATCTCAAAGGATAAGAGCAGCCAGTTAACCTCTCACACTATTTGCTGGTGCAGCCTGGAGCATATTTACAAATTTTAAAAGGAAATTTAATTATCTTGTTCATGTTTTGAACCAGTTCAGATGCAGTTTTGAATGTGATAATGCTATTTTTGCCACCCTGCGGAAAATAATTGTCATCTGTAATATTGATCTTTACGTCACAGCATTATTGTTCAGCATCTCATAGAGCAAGCAGCCACATTAGACAGTGCTTTGTCTGTATAAATGAGCTTGCCTTTAAACCTTTAATGAGAAAGGCTTTCGTAGGCTGGTTGCTTAGTAAGGTATACCTGCATAAAAGGGATCGTTTTACTAATCATTTAAAATTAATCATCCCTGCTCACCAACTTTCTATGCAATATATTGTAGTTTGTAAAGCACAGAGTGCAGAAAAGGTACTTTCCTAACTTCTTTATACTAGATGTAAATCTTTAATCTATAGCTTTACTTCTAGCATCTTGCAGGGCTGTAATTCTAATAAGGTGATGACAGTTTCCAAGATTTTGTTTGTATAAACAGGAACTGTGCTAGTAAAATAGACCGAGGGGAAGCGGATCATTCCTCCCCGGATGAATAGCAGCTCACCCCACAGCTTTCAGGTCACTGCCATGGGTACAACATCCCCCTTCTGCTACAGGAAAAGACTGGTGGCAGGACAGGACTCACTATGTAGGCAGCTGCAGCCCTTTCTTGGTCTCAGTATCAAGAGCCATGCCTGAGAAATGTGTGCTGTCTGTTGGAGGTGCTTGCCCAGTGCCCTCCTCTGCAGAGCAGGCACGGTCTGCACCTTGCGTCTCACGGGTGCACACAGGAACCACTCTGCAGGGACACTCTCCTGCATCCACAGGAAGAGCTGCTGCAGGAATTCATTCTGTCACCTTAGAATTGCCTGGAAGGTCAGAAGGAATCCTCACAGCCTGTAGGATTTAAGTCCCCAGACTTCAATGTCTTGACATCTCCAGCCCTTTTATTCACTGCAGTGGCTCTTAACAGATGAATTTTCAAGATACAGCAGTGAGCAGAGTTGAGTGCCTGATTCCTTGGGAGTTTTTAGAATCTCAGCTCTGAACAGAGCACGGGTGGATTTTTTGGCTGAATGGTTTTAGCTGTTGTTTGGGTTTTCTTCTTTGTTTTTCTTTGGTTTTGTTTTTTGTTTTGTTTTGAGGTTTTTGCCAGAAAGGTACAAAGTTACTTAATTGTACAGTTCATCAGCATAGCTGTGAGACTGAACAGTCAGAATACACTTTATTATTCTTCCTCCAAGGGCAGAAACACGTAAACCTTGACTTCACTTTGCTTCCTCCATCTACTTTTAAATATTAAAGTCTTTGCTTTCACTACTGGGCTATTAAGGAATCTTTGAGTAAGAGTTCTACATTGGTGGAACATAACATAAAACTCCTTGATTATTTTTGTATTTGAAACGTGGAAAATATTCAAAGTATTTTATATTAATGGATAGTTGCAGTCTCTGAACATTACTTTTATGAACTTGAATAGTCTAATATAAGAAATTCTTTTTCTTCAATAGCTTTCATATTATCTGATGAATAATGAGAATCTGCTTACCAGAAATATTTACGACAGCAGAGCTGTAGTGAAAAACCTGACCCCTGGGACAGAATACACTTTTCAGTTAAGGACAATTAAAGGCTTGGATTCCTCTGTGGCTGTGGAGAAAAAAGTCATCACAAGTTAGTAAATACCTTATAAATTGTCTTTTTGAAAACCAGTAAACATTCAGAGACATTTAAATCATTGTTTGTAAGTAGCTCACAAAGGTCACAGAGCTCAAAATGAAACTGTAACTTTGAGAGGAAAGTTGTTCTTCTTGTGATAGTTGTTTAAATAGGAGTCTTGTACATAACTCACTGCATTGAGGTTGAGGAGTCTAGACATGGCTGAAAATAGCTCTTTGAACAAAGCTTCCAGCTCTAACAAAGTAAGTCCTTGCCAGAATAGCCTCCTGTACTTTTGTAATTACCTTGCATTTAGTTTACAATTGTTTCTGTATCTCCTAAGATCTTGCAAGCCCATATTCTCAGACTGGAGCATTGTTCCTGTACAAGGCCCCAGAATGCTTAAGGCAGTAAGAGGAACTGGTTTCAGAGAGCTTAACAAGGTTCAGAAACCAGTATCTTGCATTAATTTTCTGTCTCTGAGCAAACGTATTTTCCAATGCTCTTGTGATGCAACATAAAAAAGAGGGAAATTTATTTGTGGCATGAATTTGAAGATTTTTTTTCTCTCCTAAGCAGTTGTGCTGAGCAGATGAATGAAGGTGCTATTAGTAAATTATCTGTGATTTTAGAAATCTTAATATAATAAAGATATTACTTTAAAAGGAAAAAAGGGATAACCACTGAGACTATGCTATTTACTCTGTCCCTAAATGAGCAGATGAACAGTTTTCTAAAATTATATGGCATATAATATATTTTAGAAAACATTAAACTGACTAAAATCTCTATTCCTGCTTACAAACTGTTCCATTCTCACCCTGTTGTACCAGTGAGCAATGTTACTGTTCTTAGACAAGAGCTGATAAAATAGGAATTTTCTTCCATAAATTTCATAGTGCACACAGAAGGTACATCCCCAGGTTTTATTTACCATGTGCAACATAATGGCATTCTTTTCTGTATATCCATAAAAACAACTCTAAAATTTGTATCCATATTTCATGATGTTTTGAAGTTTCAAAAAATTCATTTAAGTAAAAACTATTTGTTTTTAAAACTGCTATTTTCTTATGTTTTAAGTACTAGGGACTAATTTTTTCTTTATTAATCTCAATAATTTTAACTGTAGAACCTGCTGGGATATGTGGTCTGACATTAAAAATGGTAAATACTTCTTCTGCAACTGTAATGTGGAATCCAACCAAGACTAACTTCACTTCATATAAAGCATCTTTATCAAACAACACCTTTATAAAAAAGTTAAGAATTCCAGGAACACTGACTGACTTCAGCATTACAGACCTGACTGCTGGGGGCATTTATAATTTCACACTGAAAAGACTAAAGGGAAATATTGAAGGAGCTTCTGCTTTCCTGGAATTTGTAACAGGTCTGTATGGTTTCCTGCTTCCCCTGCCAGTGAATGGTAGCTGTCTCTAACAGAGTATGTTTATCTGTGTACATCCCACTTTGTAGAATAACTCTGAAATTTCAAGATATCTTGCATGTAATGGTTTGCTGTCGTTGTGGGCATATATTACTTCAGCCTATTCAACCTGCATGTGGTGATACCTGTCAGAAACATAATGTCTTTGGCTGTGCTGCATTTCTTTTGACCATTTGTAGTATTTTGGATATTTTCCTGCAAAGAGTTGCACACAAGCTGAATTTTACCTTTCAATTATTACAGTAGTTTTTTTTTTTTTTTTTTGCAGTGAGAGAAGTTAACAAGGTTTAGAAATGTTAGTGGAATTAAGACTTTAGGTTGTAAACTGCACTCAGAAATTAATTGTGGGTCTGTACAAGAAGACGTCTATAAATATAAAATCCAGCTTTAATGGAAGTTGAGATTCATGCAAATAATTGGACCAATGAGGGCAGTAGGACTCAAAATCTGTAAGAGTATACTAATGGGAAGAAACTATGGTCTCAGTTAAACTTACACACCTCCACATATATTATTAATATATTTTTTTTCTGTTAGTGTCAAAATAAAACCATGAGTTAAAAATCATACATATGACACAAATACAAATGGAATGTAAAATCTAAAGTTAATCTTTGGATATATTCATATTTCAGATTGTTTGATGGTGGAACTGGAGTAATCTGAGGCAATTCAGTAACTTTGCATAGTCTGTGTAAAGAGTTCATCAAAGATATACAATCTTAACAGATTTACAGTAAATAAGGAAGGAATGCAAATCTTTCATAGTTGAAGCTATAAGTTATTCAGACTGCCCAGTATGTTTATATATACTGATATTTAAACAGTACTAGAAGATTTAGTCTGAATTCTGAAGAACCATTTAGAAGGGCAGACAGAGGACTGAGTGCATGGGTGAATCTGAAATAAGACAAAGAGCATCACTGACTGGGCTTGCTCTGAGAGATGAGCATGGGGAAAGCTGATAGTTGTACATGAGCTCCAAAGTAGAAAGGAGACAGATGCTCATGCTAGAGATTGTGCAGGTGAACCAATTATACAGTCTTATATGTAGATAACATTTTAATGACCTACTGAAGAATTTAAAATCTGATTCATTATTAGGCTTAGAGTGAACAATACACATTTAGAGGTGCATTTAAAAGCAGAAGAAAATGAGATGTGACATGAGCAGGTGGAAACTTGGCTTTAGTAAAAGGAATAGACCACCCAAATTTTGGTATCTTAAACAACTAGAATTCATGGAATTACTGGGATTCCAAATACATGAAATGTGTAAGAGAGTTACCAATCCTGTGGCTAGCAGCCGAACAAGCACCAGCTATATCTTGGATTTCAACTGTAGCAGTAGTTTCATCAGCAGTAGTGCTAACTATAAGGGTGAGGTCAGCAGAAGCCCTGGGGCTGTGCAGAGATTTTGTTGTTAACTGAACACAGTGCAGAGACACTTGAGCTTGCTCTCTGTGAACAGGCATCTCAGCATAGTTGGGAGACTGTCAACCAAATCCCAGACGTAGTGTAGCAGCTGTAGGATCACAAGCTGCCATATCCAGACTAATCCTTTGTATAGCAAGTAAATGCTTGTTGGATGCTTTTCTACTCATTTGTAACCACTAATATATTTAAAAGGGCGTCATTTAGGTTAATGTCTTTTATTTCACAATTTTCTTTCAGAACCTGCAAAGCCAGAAGGGCTTAAGTTCTTCAATGTTTCATCATATTATTTTTCACTGTACTGGAGACTACCGTATGGACTTGTAGACAGATTTCATGTGGATCTTATTCCTGATCATGCTTCTGTTGTTATCCTAGATCTTGGAGTTAGAGAGTATCAAGTACGTGCTTTTATTACAGAACTTGCAGGGCTGGCTTTCCTTATGCTCTGTGCTAATGAGGAACTCAAGCTTTCCTCCTTTAATGCATATATGAATATGAAAGTGTTAATGAAAAATTGCTGGGATGGGAGCAAATTTCAGCATCCACGGTTTGCTACCTAAAAACAGGTAGTAAACTTACTGTTTTTTTAAAGTCTACTAGAAGGATGCAGACAGTCATCCAAGGATTCATGAATAGTTTAACAAGGGAAGGGCAGAGCTATTGAGTAGTACAGACTCATTAATTGTGTACTTGCCAGGAAGATCTCTGCTTAAATCATTAATGCAGGCAACATTTCACTGCTAAGCCACCAAAAAGATACAGGAGCACTTTTTGATTCTGCTGTCTGGAACGTATAATATTAACAGAAATAATGGTTGTTCTGGATATTTTGCTCTTGTTTTTCTTTGGAACTGAAAAGATACAGGTAATGTATACAATTTCTTGCTAAAAACATTGTTAATAATATTTACTGAAAAGGATGGGTTAGTTTAAGGATCAAAAACTTGGTTTTCAGGTTGCTTTTTGTTCATTCTTTCAAAAAGGAATTTCATAATGCTTCGTATTTACTTTCATAATGATAATACAGAGGAACCTCTATAGATACATTGAGAGGGGACTCTGGGATAAAATTAATAGTTAATTTTGTTGTTCTTTAATATTGAATGCTGTACAAATCTTATGAAGGGTAATTGACAGCAAAATATTGTAGCAAACAATATGAAAACAACTATTTTTAGTAATGAATTGCTCAAACTTTTCTGTGGGCATTTTTGTGCTTTGTTTTTGAGGGATTTCTTTTATTTGTTTGTTTTGGGGTTTTTTTTGAGGGAAGGAGGTTAATTTTTGTGTTTCTTCATAAAAAGCTTAAATAAATCCATGTCCTATTTCAGGCTGATTTTTCCAATACTATTCCTGGAACAACATACAATGTTACAGTTTCTGCAGTTTCTTCTTCAGTCTATGGTTCACCTGCAAGTAGAACTGTGACAACAAATGTGACAAGTGAGTTTAAAATGACTGATGAAATTTTGTTCATTTTTTTAAACTATGTTTTTTTATGTTTATTAGGTGCACAGTAATGTCCAAGAAATTATACTCAGTTTTAAAAAGTCATAAAAAATTTTTCATCTTCTTTCACCATTTAAAAATACACTGAATCAGAAGTGTCTGTGAGAGCTTAAGAATTTACAAACTTTGGAAAAATTTGCTACTGTGTCATGTAATAATATCCAGACTCTGATTTATACCTATAATGGTACATAAAGAAATGTTCAGAGCTATTTCCAAAAAAATGTAGCCAAAGCAGATATGCTTTTTAAGAGACTGCACTTTAATTCACTGCTAGAATATGTTAGAGATCAAATTGGCATTAAACTCTGCGTTTTTTTAACAAAAATCTTGAGCAATATATTTTTTACATTCTTATAGAAGAATGTTTCTGGTGTTCCAAAATTAACTTAATAATTTTTAACAGGACTCTAGCCAGAAAAAAAGCTTTTTATTCAAAAGTACATCAGTTTTCAGTAGTTTTATGAGTTTATGCTGTCAGGTGATTTCATTTCTTCATAGAATCTGTGAATGTGTCTCATTAATCTTAGAAATTGTTTTACATGTGTGCGTGTGTGTGTGTGTATATATATAATTGTTTTAATTTTTTTTTTAGATCCTGGGCCACCTGTGTTCCTTGCAGGTGAAAGAGTGGGTTCTGCTGGGATTCTGCTATCATGGAACACCCCACTCTATCCAAATGGGAGAATTCTGTCCTATATTGTTAAATATAAAGAAGTCTGCCCATGGATGCAAACAGCTTATACACAGGTCACAACAAAGCCAGATAGTTTGGAAGTTCTTCTCACCAGTCTGAACCCTGGAACAACTTATGAAATCATGGTAAAATCTTTAAAAATGTTTCTTGGTATTTTGAATGCTGATTTATTGTAAGTTGTGTGAGTTTATGGTAGGTTCCTGTAGAGTTTTCTGAGGGACCATGTTATTTACTTTTGCCATACAACAAAATCCATTAGCAAGATATTTGTTTACAGTTGTGTTTTTAGATCTATTTAAAAATATTCCAGTCAAACTTGTACTGAAATTTGCCTTCTTCTACTGATTTTTGTATTGACATATGGCATTATGTGATAAAACATAAAAGGCAAAGGATAGAACTTCTGGAAACGTCTAAATTCTTCCCTGTCTTCATTGAGATTTAACCTTTCAAATGAATGGAGTGCTTTGCATATTACATGTAGGTTTCTACATCATCCCAGCCCAATCCAGAAAAACATGTCTTCTATAAATGGAACTTGTTTGCATTGAGATCAGGCACTCCTCATCCATCTCTGAACTCTTCAACAATAGATGACTTCAAGTGGACAGAAATTAACTGCTACTCTCTTGGCAATATACGGCAACCAATAGTTTCATAATAGTTTCTCTTTCATAAGAACCGTGGAGAGGTTCCTCTTTTCAATACCAAGAACTAAATGAATTTATGTGTTGATTTGCTTCATTCCATTCCAAAACTGTGCATGTGAGGTAGGAGTTTCCGTGTCTATCTTAATGCTAGTTTTTGTTTCTGAACTCTTTCTACAATACATGCCTTGAAATGAGGTAAAAAACCAATGTTTAGGTGAGGACATAGCTTCAGATTTATATGGTGTAATTTGAATATTATCAGAATTTCCTGACTGCATGTCAACCCCCTGAAGACCTCCAGACAGTTTCCTCAGCCATTGCAATTACTGAAGAATTCATCAATGCCTAAGGATGTTTTAAGTCATTGTCCCTGTGAAGCATAAGAGGGTAGGGTTGGCTGTAGTCATGTGTTTGTGTGGCTTAGGAAGGAGCTAGCCAGTGACACAGGTTCTTCTTGACATCCTAGATTTAATCTTCAGATCTACCTTGTATTTCTTTAAAGTGTTTGTCTGCTGTAGCTTTGTCTTTTTGTTTGATCTTTGAAAAATGCATTGTTTAGTGCCAAGAAGTGCTTAGAACAGAGTTTCCCTTTCTGGTCTGAGGCTTTCTGTTTGCTTTTGCTCTTTGTTATCCTCTGTGAGCTGATTGTCACTTCTATAGTGATCCACACTCAGTTTTGCTCACCTACCCCTTCTCACCCTGCATTCCCCACAGTCTGCACTGTCAGCTCCCTAAGCCCCACAGCCACACCTTTGTTGACTGACATTGCCAGCTATAATCTTCCTGGAGAGCTTTCACTTTGCTGCTTCTTTCACACATCTCTCACCATCACTATTGAAATTTTACTCATGCTTACCTTTTGTTGTCCCTTTTACTTTTTTTTCAAAATAAGAAGTTAGATTTGGTTCCTCTTTGTAAGTATTGCATACCATGGGCCATCACTGAGTTGAATTGTCAGAAATCCTGTATCACAGAGCAAATGGCACTGTTGTTTTGTTTATCTCCATATATTCTACCAAAGTCTCAATGTAATTCTCTTCTGTGGGAAGACTTAGCCACGATCATGAGCACTGAAGCATCTCCATCACAAAGTGTATACACAGTCCTCTGACCTACTACCTTTCTGCAAAAAGACATGCCTTCCTTGGATTTCTGCTTTGAGGAAGGTTGGCCTGCTCTTGCTAGCCTTCAGGAGGAAGAGAAATAAAAGGGAACTTTGCTTTTTATGCTTTTAAATTATAGTAAATAAAATAGGAATGCAGAATTTGGTTTAAGTGTATTGGGGTAAGAAAAAGGAGTGTTACTGATGTTATTCTTGCTGTTGATTTTTGTATAAAATAGGGACTCATAAAATAATATCGTCTTTTGATGCATGGATATTCACATGTGGTTTCCTCAATTTCTTATGCTGTTACATACTTTTTCCTTTTTATTTCTTTTGCATTTAAACATTGAGTATAAATTATACAACACAACTATAAAGGGCATGCTCATTTATAGATTAAAAGCTGTATCTCTGTGTATCCTTAGGATTTTTGTATTCCCTACAGCTGTATATACTATAGATTTTCTAATGTGGATTCTTTCAATTTTTCTGTAGGTTGCAGCTGAGAACAGTGCTGGTATTGGAGTGTTTAGCGATCCTTTCCTTTTTCAGACTGCAGAAAGTGGTAAATTTAATAAAGTTGTTCATTATTTTGATTAAAGCTGCTCTAATTTGCTCAAATAAATTATCCATGAAAAATTTCATGCTTGAACAAATTCCAATGCATTTAGAACAAAATCCTTATTCTTATCCTGTCACTCAGTGTTCTATTTGCTAACAACAGCATTTGGGGTGTGCCCATAGGGGTGTTGCTTGTACAAAAAGTCTGTTTCTCTTGGAATTTTCCTATGCCAGTTTCTAGGTAGGCAGCTTCCAGAAAGCAAGGTCACAGCAGAGCAGAGTTACCTATCAAGTGGATCCATCTGCTGTTGCCTGCAACAGTTCTAGGAGACAAACTTTGCTGTGGGATCATCTCTGCCATTGTCTGCTTAAGTCAATCTGTATTTGTTTAGTGATAGGTTTTAAGAGGCTCAGCATAGAATGTATTTTATTAAATTTTTGTCTATTAATTCTGAAGGTTAAAAAAAAGTCTGAAATGAAAATTTGAATGTGTGGTTTTGAAGTTTAAAACACACGGTCTGAGTTTGCACAACCTTTACTAATTTGGTGTTTGTGATGTTGCTCATGCTCCAGGAGCAGTTGTGCCTTGGCTGAAGAGCAGCAGTCCTGCTGTGAGCCAGTCTCAATGGAACACAGAACTCGTGCAGCCAAGGCAGTCACTGGCCATCTGTGTTCAGGCTGCTTTCTGTTTTTGTGGAAACTGCAGAGTGAGATACCTCAATTAATGGTAGAAAACCATCACTCTGCATAGATTTCTGAAATAACACAATAATTTATGAACCCAAAATAAGGAGGAGTAGTAAACCTGCCATGTGGATCTATGTGAAATCATTGTTCTTCCCTATTTGTGCATCATTGTTGGTAAAAGCCTTATTTTGTGAGCTTAATTATTTCCTGATGTTTGACAGAAGACAACACTAGCATTTCCCCATAGGAAAACATAAGCTTTTTACTTTTGGAAGCATTTCTGTCTACATTTTTATTAAGCCTAAAATGCCTTACTATAAATGTAATTGGAAGGTTTCTTCAATTTCTTGGTGAGTTATGTGTCACTGGTGTACCATTTATACTTTTACCTTCCCAACTGTTTTTTTGTTCTAATTTTTGCTTTAATGGTTAAGGAAAGCCAAACTTCTCAATCAAAATAAAGATGGGAAATTTGAAGTGAGAAATTTAGCCAGAAGATAAAATTATTTACATATAAAGGCTGTGGTTTGGGAGGAGGAGAAAAGAGGTGAAAGATCTGGAAAAGATTTAGTAGGACTGAAAGCACTAACTGTGAGGCTTGGAGGAGCTGTCTCAATTCACCTGTGGAAGATCTGCTATTGTAGAATGCTTTATTTTTTAAGAGAGTGTGAAAAGCCTTTTCTCCTTAGTACCAAGGCAGCTCTTGCAGGACCTGCTGCTGACCGTGCCACCATGGCAGGACTGGGAGAGAGCCACAGGGCTCTAATTCACAGGAGAGTTTAGCATGTAAAATAGCATGCAAAATCTGATTTAGATGCTGCATCTCATCCCTTCGTGCTGTGATTAATACTGATGCTCTGACAAAAGGCCACAGAAGCTGTCACTGATACAAAGAGAAACATTTATGCAGTAATAGTGAATATTCCAATTTAATTGAGTGACTTAAAGCTACCAAAAATCTATGTGCAGCTGGAAAGATGGCACAGGTAAAGTGAAACAAAACACACATTTTTGTCAGTTGCTCTTAACCAGAAAAAAAAAAATGGGCAAAATTTTTCTACTTCTGTAACGGTAGATGACTTGCTTCTAAGAAGAATATTTTTAAGTTGATCAAACCGATTACTATATATATTATGAGATTGAAATTGTTGTATTTCTCACTTAAACTCAATTGAAATAGAGATGATTGTATATCAGCTACTTTACATGTGTGTGTGAATAACTTTCATGTTTTTGTTTCAGAATTTGGAAGTTAGAAATGTCATTGCAAAAAAAAAAAAAAAGAAAAAAAAATTTGCTATTCAGTGCTGAGAAGAAAAGTTTATTTCTCTGCTTTTTTTGCTTTGTTTTCAAGCTCCAGGTAAAGTAGTGAATCTCACAGTTGAAGCCTTAAATTCTTCAGCTGTAAATCTGATCTGGTTTCTCCCTCGGCAACCAAATGGAAAGATAACAAGTTTCAAGATTAGTGTGAAACATGCAAGAAGTGGAATTGTAGTGAAAGATGTCTTGGTTAAAGTAGAGGACCTTCTGTCTGGGAGGTTACCAGAATGTAATGTAAGTGCTGTAAACCTTTTAAATTAGAAATAAATGCAACCCACAGAATGTAGTTCTACATTTAAAATTTGAGACACAAAAATGTGGAGGCTTGCTTTTCAGAAAGATTCGAAAAATGTTCCAAACTTAGTACCAGGACGGGATAAAATGGATGAAGAAAAACCTTTCTGTTCAAAATAGTTTTAATGGAATGCATTTGCTCAAAAAACTCAGTTTTATCAAAGTAAAAATGTTAGGAAATGGTAAATTTGGCTTTTTTTTTTTTTTACAGAAAGTAATGAAATAGAAAATTTCTCATTTTTTCAGCTTTCAGATTTTTTTGGTTGGTTGGCCTTTTTTTTGGGTTTCTTGTGGCTATTTGGTTTTTTGTTTCTTTGTTTGTTTTGGTTTTTGGGTTTTTTTGTTTTATACACTTTTCAGTTAGAAAAAACACAAGAAATTATGGGGTTTTTTTTGCAGTGCAGACATACAGTATTTTTAATGTCTTATTTTCCATATAGTATGACAATGCTTTTTATATTTTAAAAGTATGCTTTATTCTGTGTATCACATTTCAATATTTTTTAAAAATACTTCTCATATCAAAATAAAAACCAAATACGATTAGCAGAGTGATTTTCAAAAATATGATTGTAGTCTGAATTGCTTTTATCATTGAGTTCAGACCTGTATCCATTGTAACTTTTTGGAATTTCTTGAAGAAAATTTTCTTCTAGAATTTTTTTCTCTTTTTCCTTCTTAATTTGAGCACAGTTTTGCAATTACTAAAATGTCAGAATGGCAAGTAACCAAACTATTTTCCTTTTATATTTTTTTCCAATTTCCTATGCTTAGTGCTTTAATGAAAAGCACTTAAATGCAGTTTTAAATGACAGAAATTATCATAAGTATGGTTTAAGATTTTATTTGGAAGATCCTCTTAGGCATTGTGAAGGTTCCTGACACCAGGCTGATTTAATTCAGCACTGAGAAGGCAGGCTGCCACCTGCTGAACCACATTGCCCAGCAATTTTTCAGAGTTGTCTCCTGACACTATGGATTAAGAAACTCCAGCCTGGTTTTACCCATGATGTATGGATACATGTATGTCACACATGTGTGCGCACAAACACACATAGAACATAAATGTGATGCAAAAGGACCTCTCTAGGGAACTCTTTTTTCAAGAGAGACATTAAATGCTGGAAAAGGAAACTGGGAATAATTAAATGAATCCTAGAGAGATGCTTCTGCTCATTCAGATTTGAGATTTTTTTGAATAAGGAAACTATAACACTGTCACTAATAGGATGTACTAGCATAATTGGCCTAAATTTGGAATCTGAAGTACAAAGGAAGAACCAATCTAGTGCAGGTTTTTTCAAAGTTGGTCTGCCTTGGTTTATCTACATATATTTACATATATAGGTTATAGATGCAGCTTATTATGTTTCATATTTTGTGTTTATAGGATAAGAGTGAATCATTTTTGTGGAGTACTACCACTCCTTCAACTACTTTTGGGAAATCCACAGTAATTTCACAGACTACAGTGACACCAAGTACAGAGGCACCAAGTCAAATCAGCTCTGTTTGGAGTGAACCAATCAGTTTTGTTGTAACTAACCTCAGGCCATACACCACCTATCTTTTTGAAGTCTCTGCAGTTACCACTGAAGCAGGCTATATTGACAGTGCAATTGTCCGGACACCAGAATCAGGTATATTAAATACATACTGCTTTCAAATGGCAGCAAATATCTCAGATTTATGTGAAAAATTTCAAAACGTAAATTTGATTTTCTGCTGCAAAATGCTTCTCTCTTAATCTGTCTTTTTCTGCATCATGTTTTTGCATTTTCATGATTACTTAGTTTTACCTGAAGAAACCAACTGAAAATGTATATATATTAATGTATCTAATACTGTAATGTGAATGGGAGTTCAGTTATTGTTAGGAGTCCAAGATACCAAAGTTATGCTCAGGACAGATCAAATGTTATGAAAAACTGAGGACAATTTAAGAAACAAAATTAATAGAATAATAGTAGAAGAATTAAAAATAAAGATTAAGGGAAAAGCTGTCAGGGATAGTATTTTAAAAGTGTGTGTTTTGTGTACATAGCAATTCACTTAAAGCTTCTTTGCCTTTTAGAGAAATAAGCAATAATGAAGAAAACTCCTGTACTTATGTTCCCAGTCTGCACCTATTGCAGACGGTTGTTCAGCACTGAAGAAATTTTAAGTGCTAGGTGAAGCTCATTTTTGATCAGTTGCAATGCACTGAGAATTTAGAATTAGAAACAAAGGTTCAGGAGCAGCACTTTTATAATGGCTTAGGTAGTGGGAACACTGTTAGTAAACTGTAGTAACTGTTAGTAAAGCTATACAAAAAAGGCATTCCAGAGGAATGTCATTCTGGCTTTCTGTTTGCTAGTACATCATTCTTTTGCTTGACATGGTTTGATGTTACTTGGTTCCCTTTCATACTTACAAAACAGATAGCACTGTTCAGATAAAAAGAAATTTTATTCCCTCCTAGAAATGTTCAGCTGAACTGCTTTGATGGAATTCCAGTAGCCTTGGTCTGCTGCTCTGTCTAGGGCTAATGAAATTTTGATCACTTAGACCAATTTTGGTCATAAGAAGTGAAACTTCTTATGATTTCAGGGCTAATTTCCAGACTATTTCTCCCCTTTGTCTCTTAGGGATTGTTTGCATAATATCAACTCTCTTGATACCTTTCCTGAGAATTACTCTGAAATAGAAATTAAATAATTTTAATGAGATATGCTTCTATAGTTTCCCTTCAGAATATTTCATGTTTATGCTTAAAACGAATTGCCCAATATGGGGTTCTTGGACATCCTAATTTAAAGTATTTTTGTGTTCAAAGACTTTTTCCAATATTGTTTAAGTTCCAGAAGACCCACCACAGAATTTTGCCAAGAGCAACATTACAGCAAAGTCTTTCTCAGTAATG
Source organism: Eopsaltria australis (assembly GCA_034509425.1). Taxonomy (NCBI): domain Eukaryota; kingdom Metazoa; phylum Chordata; class Aves; order Passeriformes; family Petroicidae; genus Eopsaltria; species Eopsaltria australis. The sequence continues at coordinate 871,343 of JAVTVJ010000521.1, forward strand.
TGGGACCCACCAACCATAGTAACAGGGAAGTTTAGTTACAGAGTTGAGTTATATGGACCATCTGGTAAGTCAGAGTTGATGTTACTATTTCTTTTGATTTTTTTGTGATTATTTCCTTACACTTGCATTCTTCTGTGCCTGCCAATCAAAAAAGGATTTTCAAAAGCAGTGTTATGTATCCCTTTTTACTATTATGTGTTTTAATGGTTTGTAGATTCATTTTAAGAGAAAAGTCAGTCCATCATGAGGAAGAGGATAAACTTAAATTCACATTAGATATTCCTACGAATGGAGAAAATCAGCTTCTCCTCAGTCTTTCAAGAGATGTCAGGTTAAGCACAGCTGAACTGCTGTGCTTACATATCCAAATAATTCTGTATCTTACCTTTACTCTTTTCTCTTTCTCTTAAAAATTTCTGGAGAATTTTTATTCTCATGCAGTTTGCAATCAACTCTTTAAGTCTGTCTTGATTTTTTTGCAATTTTTTTGAACTCAGACATGTATAGATAAAGAAATTCTAGAACTGCCTCTAGTTAAGTAAGACAAGAGCTGTATTCCAAAATTTTTTATGGGACCACACAAGAAAAGCAAGATAATTTTTAAAAAATCCCTTCCTTTTAAAACTCACACCTCCTTGAAGTGGCTTATTTGCTTGGTTGTTTGCTTGGTTGTTATATTCCCCATATATTCAGCATTAGTTCACTGAAGCTGATTCCCAGCTAGCTTTTCCCCAAACTAATTTTTTTTCATTCGTTCATCATCCTGGAAAGTAGCCATGGGCTGTGTCTACTTTTGAGCTAGAATCTCTTTGTTTTTAATTCCAGGTCATGTTCTGGATAACAGTACAAAAGACCATAAGTTTGTGTTTAGTAACCTTGTGCCGTTCACAACATACGATGTGTACGTGAGTGCTGAGACAAGTGCTGGGGTGGGGCCGAAGATCAACCTTACAGTTTTCACTCCTGAGGATGGTAAGTAAGCACAGAGAGGCAAAATAAATCGACTGAACATGATAAAGGATTTCAGATTTCCCTTCAGAGCCTTTAAGGTACTTTGCAAAGGAGAGAATGGATATAAGAGCACTACAAGAGATAAAAAAGATAAAAAAAACTAAAGAAAAGAAATTAGCTGAGTATTATAATGTCATTTGTTTTTGTAAAGTTAGTACTCTGTCAGTACATTTATCTGCTATCATAGGTCTTCAGAGATTGTGAAAGAAATATAGTTTCTTTCTAAATGGAAGAAGTTATTTTTAGAAGCAGTAATTTATTTGCATGGCCCTCTTTCCCCCGTTAGATGGCAGCAAGAGGAAAAGAAAGACCAGCACAGATTCTCACAGCCGGTTTGTTGAGCCTAGGTTCCTTATTAAACCTCTCCTTTGACTAAATGACGCCAAATCCCCATCTTCGATAGAACCACCCTAACCAACGACCTTAGCTCTGGGCCTCCACATTGAGCTCTTGTCCCAGTACAGTCAAGTGGTTGGTTCTGCCTCTGAGCCCTTGGTTCTGTGCTTTGGGACTTGTGGTCCCAAATGGTCAGATCACCAGGTTAGAGCCCTTGGTTGCATGGAAATGCAGTTTTACCTTACATGTATGTGAGATTGTGAGGGATTCTTGGTCTGCATTTGAGGATGCAAGGAGAAAAAATTAAGATTTGCTGTGTAATAGCAAGGCAGTTTCAAGATGGCTATTTCTGTCTTACATTTAACCTCACAACACAAATGTAGAAAATCTCCACCTCAGTGATTGCTGGCAATGTGGTTGTCAAGGTGTAACACTGGGAGGAAAGCCTCTCTTTATTTATTGTATTCTCTCCTGAGTGATCTGCTTTTGGCTGCTCTCAGAGACAATTTCCAGAGATGGCCTGAATACAGGTCAGTGATTCTAACCTTGTGTTGAAATGCACTGTCAGGTTTCTTTTAGGATAATATAGAGTGTCTTATTTTAATGTCAAATCTAAAAATCCTTCTCATGCAAGTAATTACGAAATTGTCTTTTACTGAAATGGATTAGGAAAAAAAAGTTTCTTTTTGTAGCAAATCTGAGTATCACTCTATTGAATATCAATGTACTTTATCTCTAGTGGTCCTATGGAAATTAAAATATAATTAAGACTGTTTAATGGAGACATTATATAAACTACATAATTTCTATCTATATTTTATATAGATATATATAATATATCTATAATTACACGCGTATAAAATATATATAATATAAATAAAATTATATAAACCTATTGTAAAAAGAAAATTAACAAGCTGTATCACATTAATTTTTTTCTAATTTTTCTAATTTTGTTTGGCAAGAAAATATGTGAAGTAAGTCTCTACCCTGCACAGGATCAACCCAAAAGAAAAGGATGTGAATATTTGATTGTCTATTGTACTTTGCACACAGTGCTGAAAAACTTTGTAATAATCACAAGTGCTTAATTAACTTAAATTTCTTCTTGAATATTTAGTCCCAGGTGCTGTATCAGATTTACAATTAGCAGAAGTGGAAGCCACATACATAAAAATTGTTTGGAGGAAGCCACAACAACCAAATGGAATCATTACCCAGTACAGAGTTAAAGTACATGTGCAGGAAACACTCGTCACTCTGGAAAACACTATTCTTGGAGATAAAAATGAGGTATTCTTTTCTTTTTATTTTTTGTAATATGGATTTTTGTTAGAGTAAATTTGCTCTCTGCCTTACCTGACATTTACAGAATGTGGAACTAACTCCCACAGATGAGTTGTCAATGTTTCTAAAAGTCAGCTTCCTCAGTCCACTCTCTTTCTCTGACTGACTTTCAAAAAGATTCCAATAATGCTGTTTCCATGACATGAAAAAATAAATCATTGTGGCAGAACCATCCAGCTGCTGAAGGCAGGAAGCCATGGCCCACAGTCTTGTCCTTTTGAGCCCTGGAGTTCTTTGCAGTGTAGGGTGGCCAGACTACAAGAGTAAAGATTTGGGTGCCTAGATTGATACACAGCCACTAGGCCAGAGGTGTGGTTAGGAGCCCTGTGAATTCAGCAGAAGTGCCCTAAGGCTGGTTACATGTTCTACTAGCAAGGCAGACAGGCCTGGACTTTCTTCCTCCTTTTGTATCCTCAAATTCACACGTGTGATGCTAGATGCTGAACTCCACGGTGTGGTTGCATGCTAAGAATATCTGTGCACATCTGTGGGATCATATCTCTTAGGGGATTTACGCTGTCGATCAGTCTAGTTCTGGATTTTGGATGCTGATTTCTTTACATGCTTAGAGAAGCAGCTCTGAGTGTGCAGCACAGAACTGTAGACCCTTAGCAAACATTCAGCTCAGGATTGAATTCTTTCTGAGGTAAGGCTTTTTGGGTTGAATTTTGAAAACAGGTGCCCAAAGTCTGCATAATTCCTTATTTTTTCAGACAGTGCTGTCTTTCACTGGATCTGAATGGGAATCTAAGTTTTTGATGTAGAGCTCAGGGAAGGAGTTAATTTTCAAATTGAATGATATACATTAAATAGAGCCCTGAAGTCAAACATAAAATAAGGATCAAGGGGCAAAAAAATTAGGATAAGGATCCATTCATTAAACCAGGCAGGCATCCTTAGAAAAGGAAAGTATATAACTCTGTAATTAAAGATTGTATCATAGTCCAGACACAAAAAAATTGAAGTAGTCTGCACAAAAATATTTTAGTGATTAAATTTCCTAATTTTTGAGTTGCTTTATTATAATTTATTGAACATAATTTTTTAATTAGAAACCAATGCAAATCATAATAAACCTTGCTTTATCTAGAACCCCATTGGCCACAGCTTAGAGCATCTACAGGGCTTGAACTGGCAGGCCCACATGCTAATCATACTCAATAACCAGTAGCAACACAAACCTGTTGTCTTATATGTGGAAAATCCTCATAAGGAAAAAGTATTTCCATATGACCTACTATTTTGTTATAAAATGCTGGTGAAGATGAGTCACGCACAGCTTTTACCTCTTGGTACTTAGGTGAGACTGATGCTCTGTCTGTGCCTGTGGCTAATGCACATCCCATTAAAGGAGTAAAAAAGTGGCTTTGCCCTCTCTCTGCCCAGAGTCCATAGGGAAAGAACTAATGTGTATTAGTTACATCACTGTAAAAGCATCTCCTTCTGGCAATGAGATGGGACATATGTGTGAGTGGGGGGTGTTCCAGATGACAGGAGAACAATTCAGAGATACTAGGGCCCTGGATGTGGTCCCAGATTTTGAAGGGGTATGAAGATCTGGTGCTAATACACCATTTTGTACCTATGCTGTAACCTCTCTCTTTTCTGCTTTTATTTCTCCTCTCTTGGTTCTTGCTTCACTTATACCCGCTACCATCCCTTTCCAACATTGGTTCTTTGCGTCTTCTGTCATCCAGGCCCCTCTGTCACTCACCTGCCTTTTACTCTCCCTTTCCACATATACACACCCTCATTTTTCCTCTCCCCTTTGTTTCATTAGTTCCTGGTTTTCTCCCTGTCCTCTTATCCCCTCTCAGAGATCTAGTCCACCTGTTAATCCTGTTCTTGAGGGACTGGAAGGGCCTCCTGAATTGTTTTCAATGCCTGCTGCCTTCTTTCAAAACATAGTTAGTACAAATAGAATCTCACCAGTTCAAATGTGTAGCTATTCAATATAGCTCCAAAGATATAGCTTTAAAATTAAAGGCCTTACTCCAAAATTGCCACCTTAATATGAAATACATATTTTAAGAATTTTTAAAAGTTGTGTTTGATTAAACAATAACCACAATAAAATCTTGTAGGCTACTGGCAGCTGAGCATTTTTATGATAAACATTATATTTTAAAAGTTATTTTAATGATCAATAATGTTTGTATGCTGACGTATATATAGTAGGTATATGCATGCACAAATCTACAAGAATTATTTCTACATTCTATACAAATTAAATTATATAATTTAGTGATGACTAGGTTTGTGACTTCTCTTTTTATTTCTAATTTTTAGTATCTGATTGATTCTGTGGAACCATATGCAATAAATGAAAATGTCAAACCTTCTTCTCCCCCTTGGAATTCAATGGAAACAGACAATGATTTATATGAAGGTTCAGCTGAAATGTTTTCCAGCATTCAGACAGCTTCCCCAGTAATGTTTACAAGTGTTTCTGGTGATAATTTGCCTGATATAAATGGAGCTGCAGAAATACATTCTGCTTTGGGTAAGGTATTTTAGGGTATTTTTCTACCTGCTTCTTTGTTCTGAAGGACCCCCATCACTGTCCCAGATATGATCTTTAGCACATGGTTCAAGCAAATTATAAATGGGTCATTCGCTGGAGTCAGATTTTTTTACCACCAAATAACCTTCTGAAGCAAATGGGAATGCCACACAGGCAGGAACTAGCCCCTTGTCACCCAGCTGACCTTCTTCCCAGTGAAAGGAGCACCCGAAAGCCATCAGCCAAGCTGCATAGACAATCAGTTATTACAGTTGCCAAAGCAGGTGTGATTGTCAGGGATTAACATATCTCCAAGCCCTTCAGAGACCTTGATTTCTCTAAGCCTTTTGACTAATAGGTTTTCAAATGTCAGTGAAGGTAAATAGGTCAAAAAGTTACAACTTTGCTATATGGGTTACAAACAGGTGGAGATGACCCCATGACATGGTGATGTCATTAGTGAGTACACTTGCTCTGTATTATCAATGGACCACTGTTTCTTTACCAAGTATGGATATTTACAAATCATTAAGCGACCCTCAGTTGACAGGCAGGGATTTCAAATACCACTCTAAGTTTTTACAGTGTTTTGAACTGTGGAGGGAAAATAAAGTTTTTATTTATTTTTAAAAATAATTTAATTAAGTCACTGAATTCATCTATATGCACCAGTATCTAAAACGAGAATTTAATCCATTATTTTAAAATACAGTGGATATTTTCTGTGCTATGTTAATCCTGAAGAATCTTCTTTGTCATACACAGGAAATGCACAGTGTTTTAAATGTAAAATGTCTCTTTATAGCCTCATTCAGCTTGAGGTATTGAGTTGCTAAAAGCTGTCTCTGTTGCTGAAAATTGATTTCAGACAGTGTCTGTTGTGATCTAGAATGCAAGTATTATTTTATAGGAGTTATTATAGTAGTTAAAGCTGTTGATAGCCAAATTTTCAACAGGGTCTGCTGATTTTTCAATGCCTTCATTTTAATGCCCTTCTCACTGAACTCTGAGCCTGATATTCAGGTATGTGAAGCACCCACACCTTTTCATGTTGCACTGGCATAATGACTGCTTTATAGCAGATGATTTTGGCTTGCACAGTCGGATTGTGGCTGACTTTGAACTTTATTGTAAGTGCACCAAAATCTCTCTGTGGGCATGCATGCCTTCATCACTCTGCTGACCACAGCTCCCCTGCTAAAAATACCAGCGTGAAGGGTTCTGTGAAGGCAGCCTTTCTGAGTGTGGTTGTTCTAGCACCATTGAGAGGGCAAGGAAGAGGGAAATAGTCTTTCTCAATTAAAAATATTTAAAACTTCTCAAAAACTCCATCAATCTAGGAGCCATTTGAAATCACTGGAGAGACTAGGCCTTAAAGTACCCTTTCCTAGTTTCCAGGGGATTACCCACAAAACTTCACTATTCTACTTGCTGCTCATTCATTCTTTCACCCAGGTCAATCTATCTATTGTACACATGAAAATGGACCTATAAATAGGTTCTCCTTTGTGGAGTTATGAGGTGGAATGTAGACTTTTCTTTATATTTTTATAAATGACATGAAAGTTAATTCTTTATAGAATAAAATAGTTCCAGGTTGCCATGCCAAAGTGAGTTCAGAATGCAAAAGAAATAAAATGACTTTATGAGTAGGTAGCTATTTCTCTCTATTTACTCACAGATAACCAATATAACATCGACATTTTGGCTGAAGAACTGTCATATGTTATAAAGGGCCTCACACCCTTCACAGATTACACTATTAGTGTGTCTGCTTTCACTAGTGTTGGAGAAGGACCACCATCAGTTCTCACGGTCAGGACACTTGAACAAGGTAAATTGTTGAACTCTAAAGCTATCAAAGTTAACACTCATTTCACTGAAAGACTGAATTTTTTTTAGTGATTTATTTACTTACTGTTATATTTTTATGTTTTTGTCCAAGTCCCAAGCTCAGTACAAAATATATCTTACAAGAATATTAGCTCCTCCTCTGTCTTGCTGTATTGGGATCCTCCAGCAAATCCCAATGGGAAAATCATTCATTACACTGTTTATGCGATGGAACTGGATACAAAAAGAACATTTCATGAAACAACTTCAAACAACAGCTTACTTATGACAGGTACAGTGTCATTTGAAAAAAAAAAATATAAAAATTTAAGCTTGCAAGTACATTTCACAAAGTTTTTTTTCCAATTTTATATGATGTAGCAATTTGAAATGTACGTGGGTCAAATCCCACACATTTACACACATCTACAAACACGCAACAAAGCTGCATGTAAGAACAAGATTGGGACACTACTCAGACTTGTCTACTGTGGAGGAATATGTAGGGTATGTGAGATAGGAGAAGAGGGTAAGAGTATCTTACAAAATATGGTAGGATAAACTGTAATTTTTAAAATGTTATAAGTAGTTATTTGTGAAAAGGATTTCTCCTTTGAATAATTGCCCTAGCCTTCTGTATCCCCATAGGAAATATTCTTAAATTGTCAAGTCTTTTTCAGATTTGAATTTTTTCACTGTATTTGTCTGATATTAATAACAATTTTCTTATTTTAAGGTGGTAATTTTTATAGTAATTGAAGCAAATAATTTCCTAATGGAGTTTCAACCATTTATTTATATAATGCATACAGACTAAACCCCCATATTTGGATGCTCATATATTCACCCTTTGATGTCCTTAACAAATTCTTTAAGCTATTTACAGGGTGGAAGCTAGTTCACTTACTTCAAAATCTGCTGACTTAACTGCATGCCTGTTTGACTGCCACCAAATAAATGGTATTGTACATATTCTTTCAGATGACAAAGGTGTATAAAAAACTCAGAACAATATCCAGTATTATAGCTTTATAACCAGCTATGACAAAAGAAGTCAACAGTGTTGCTTATGAAGTCAACAGTCAAGATTTTTTTGAATTAATCTTTTCAGGCTTAAAAAAGTACACAAATTATAAAATGAGAGTCGCAGCCTCCACTGCAATTGGAGAAAGTGCTTTGTCTGAAGAGAACGACATCTTTGTGCGAACCCCTGAGGACGGTAATACTTCGTTTGCAATGATTATTTGTTTTCTGTACTGAAGTTTGTGTTTGTTCAAAAAGAAGACTGGCACATGGAAAAAGGGGGAACAAAGTGTATAAATAAAATCAATGTTGAAATTATTAGTCTTCTATCAGTCAGTGACTTCATTCAGAACATTTTAGGTAAGTGCTAAAAAAATAATAATGAAAGCTGTGGCATGACCTGCGATCGACTAATTTCAACTGTGATAGACAAATGGAAGGAGAGCTGCAGAGCTGAGGCTCCCTCTCTCAAAATAATGTGTCCCTAGCATCCATGTAAACTTTAATCTTTGTGACTCCATTTTATCTTCTTTTTATGTTATCATGTGTAAATTATTGTGGTTTTGAAGCATTTGGACATGTCAGCTTTCAAAAATTCAGAGGCCATATTTCTATTTGTTGGCAAAGATGCTGATAAAGTGAAGATTTTTTTAATGTTGTATATAATTCACAGTTGTTTGTGTACGGGTTTTGTTAATTTTAAGACTGGCCAATAGTTTTAATGCAGGGTATAATACTGAATTATAAAGATTTCTGAATCTTCCTTTCTTACTTGCAAAGAAGTTTCAACCTATTAAAGCACTGGGGCAAGAGCTGGAGTTCTCATTGCTTCCGCAAAGAAAACACGGGAATTTGATTTGTAGAGCAGAGTCATGAATATCAGTCTTTTCTTGTTTGTATCAAGTTTTTATTTTCACTGCTTTCAGCAAAGTTATTTTCTGTTTTTACTGAAGTAATAGGAAGGGTGATTGCCTAATGTTGTTTATCTCTCTCATTGACAAATGTACTACAATACAAAAAAAAAAATTGGTTGTCAATAAAGGAGAGGAAAGGACTACAGGATTAAAAATCATGGGTATTTATGAAGCTTAGGTGTTTTGAATAACCACACAAAATACCAAATTAAATGGTGAAACTTAAAATAGTTGCAAATCTTTTTGAAATTTCCAGTCTTCTATGCTTTTCATTTTTTTACAGAGAAAAGGTATATCACGAGAACAGAAAATTACTTACATAAATACTTTTTTCCCTGAAATCTTACAATCCCTTACCTCTGAGTGTTAAAGAAATATTTCAGAGTAGAGTTTCAGGCCAACAGTTCATTCATACATAAAAGAGCAGTGCAAGGCTTGAGGAAACTAGTGAGAAACCCACCAAGGATTCTTGCCTTTTGATGAGGCTACGTGTAATTGTCTATCTTCTCCTGTTGTTTAGCTTTCCTGAGATAATTCAGGCTGAGATTCATGTCTCCTAACTTTAGCCAACCTAGGAACGAAAATGTGTTTGACTCTTGAAAAAGAGATACCTCCAAATAAAAGATTCACAGCTGTCTTAGATAACTTGCATTAGGATGGAAGAAACTAGGCTGCTGCATTTAAATATTTTACCATGCCAGATAAATGGCAAAGTGCATTTTAATTAAAAATTAAGCTTTTTCACATGGGAAATATCCATGTAGGCAGTCTAGTCATTTAGAGAGCAGTGATCTGTTACAGTTAACACTTTCATGTGCTCAGAAATCAGGAATGAAAGTGATTTGTGAGATCTTCTAGGCAAAAAAAAAAAAATCAATATGAATTCTGAAATATCTGCATATGGATATTTGTACACAAACTAAACCTATGATCCTGGATAGGTAGTATATTTTTATTTTGATTTTACAGATTATTTCAGGAGTGAAGTGGTGAAGCCTTCAGAGGAATCAAAGTTGATATTCAGAGTTGATTTTATTCATAAGTGCAGTCCATTCACTCCTTCAACACTTCCATGCCTTATTAGCTCAGTGGAGTCACATGTACAACACATGAACTATGTTGCCAGTAGATTTAGCCAACATATCACCCTGGAGCTGTACTTGCTTTGTGTATGACCTTCACACCAGAATATGCACACTGGGGTCACTAAAGGGAATTTAGTTACCGTGCATACAGTCCCTTTCTTGGTTCAGTAGTTGATTGAATGAAGTACTAAGGGTGGTTATTTACATAGAAAGCAGTAAAAGGAAATTTATCTAAATTGAAAGAACTGAATAGGAGGAAGACAATGAGAGGATTTGAAGGATCGGTTTGCATGAGACTGCTAGAGAGAAGAAATATTTTTTCTTAATAAATTCAGTTTCAGATAGATTTAGAAGTGGATTATAAAAGAAATTCCAGAAAAGCTAAAGTGTCATAAAGCAAAAATATGCTTAGTTTTATGAATGGAAAAGAGACATACCAAAATTAACTGAGCTAAAAATTGGTAAGGCTTTGAGAAGGAGAGTGAGAAAATGAGTGTAGCCCTTTTGGTACAGCTAGGATCCAATGTCAGGATCCAATAGGTTTGTGATCTCAGTTCTGTTTTCAACTAATTTAAACGGTTTTCTTTTCCTGATTTCTGTATTGCAGAACCAGACTCGCCACCTCAAAACTTAGAATTAATAAATATAACTGCAACAGAAATAAATCTGAGATGGTTACCACCTGAGCAGCCTAATGGTCTCATAACTCACTATGAAGTTCTGTACAGTGATTCCAATGATTTTTTTATTAAAAATGCCTCATCTACAAATATATCACTAAGTGAAATGAAGCCATATACTCTCTACAACATCTCAGTAAGGGCATTCACCCGACTTGGCCATGGGAATCAGTTGTCTTTTCCACTTCTGGTCAGAACTTCTGAAACTGGTGAGTACATCATGTTTTTTTAAAAAAATGAAAATTTTTGACAAGGAGTTGCTTTACTTTGCTTTGATGGCCAGAAGGTAAGTTTTAATAATTTAAAAAGTATTTTCATGCTTTGCAAGGCAGTAAGTTTGAATGCCATTTTTATCTTTTATATACAAAGCAAAAGAGCAAGGCCAGGTTCTTGGTAGGGGATGGGGGCCCTGAGTCCCAACGGCCAAACTCCAGGAGCAGGGATATTTTCAGGGCCCTTACAGCAGTGGGGTAGGCTCCCTTTTCTCATACAAGTATTTATACTGTTAGTGTAGTGGACCCAGGGAAAAGAAAGAAAATGCATGCTGCTGATGCAAATTACAGTAGCACAACATGGAAATATTTCCTAACAATCACTAACTTGAAGAATTGAAGAGATAGTTCTGGAGTATTAGGCAGAAAGTTTAGGGTCATGCCTAATCTGGAGGTTTTTATAATACAGTCTATTAAGATGTTTTCCATCAATTTCTATAATTTTTTTTAAAATCACGTTGTTGTTATTGTGTGTATTTAAGTGTTTTTGATCTTCCAATTCAGCCTCTTTTAAAATGTAATTTCATTAAAAAAACAGGATACAAATCCAAATGTTTAAAATGTGTTTAACTGAAACCAGTTTATAAAAATTCTTTCCGTATCAATGAAACTGACTGAAAACTTCTATAATTTTTTTCTTCTAGTTCCTGATTCTGCACCAGAAAACATAACCTATAGGAACATCTCATCCATGGAAATTGAATTATCATTTTTTCCACCATCCATCCCCAACGGAATCATACAAACCTACACAATATATCTCACAAGGACTAATGGGACTGAGCACAGAGTTATAAACACTACCCTTCTGACACTACGTATTACAGGCCAGTATATAATGATCTGGAACTTATGGCAACTGTAAGTTGTTCTGAGAAGTGTGCAACAGACAGAGATATATTAGTTCATTGATTGGACCTGATCCTTCTTGCCTTTACATGAAGTTTCTTGTTCCCTGTCCTGAGACGTAACTGGCGTCTTGCCATAATGTGGTGAAATGGGAATTGAATGGCATAGAATCTAATATGTGTCCACTGTATTTTAGATGTTTAAACCACCAGAAACTTCAATAGATATCTTTGCAGACCTATCATTGCAACAAAGTAAACCCTCAAGACACCTGCACATCTTTCTTATCTTATTTTGGATTAGAAATATTGGATAAAACATTCTGGATAAAAAATTTCCCTTTCCACTCACCTTCGCATCTTTTCCTAAGTTCTGTCATTATTGCTGAGGAGTGGCACAGCAATTAATGCTGGGAGTTCAGTACCTTCACTGCTATATTATTAGAGTACCGTCAAGGACAAATGGCAAAGCATTTTAGGAATATGAAGTATAAACTGGTAATTAGGGCTTTGTCCCTTCTTTTACAAATTAGTTTGTGCTCCAAGCTTTCCCAATGCTTATTTCAGTCTCTAATGACACAGATCAGTGTGGTAGGCTTATTCACCACTTCAAAAATACTTACTGTTCATTAAAAGATTAATTCGTCCCAAGGAATGCTTGTTTTATTGAATTATTCTTTTTTAAATTTAGATTTAAATAAATATACAGAATATACTGTAGAAGTGTCTGCTAGCACCGCAGTGGGAGAGGGCATTCGTAGTTCACCTCTGTACATACTGACTGATGAAGATGGTAAGTCAGAACAGAAGTTTCAGTGCATCACTGTCTGCCCGTGTTCTTAATTTACTCCTACACTTCATGTCAGATGTTTTTAAGTTTTATGCTCTTTTGTTGACAGTTATGTCCCTCCATTGCTATCTGTACCTCTCTATCTACACACAAACATACTTTATCTATCTATCTGTCTATCTATCTATCTATCTGTCTATCCATTTATTTACCAATATGTTTATCAGTACAAGCTGTATGAAATATTGCAACTGCTGTGCATGGACTTTTGGTCTTGACAATATCTTATGACTGAAGAATCCTAATTTACTCATATTATTTTAATTTATACATGACATGGTAGAATGGTTTTTAAATCATGTGAGAGCTGGGAAAAGGGAAACTCACAAAAAAGCAGTTTAAATGGTCAGGGACATTTCTGTGGGGTTTCTTGGGGGAAGATTTTTTGTATTCTTCTAAGCAGATGCATGTACAGATACACCTAGATAGATATGAAATTATTAATATTATGAAAATGCCTGAAGTCAATCATCTGAAGCACTGGACTTCCAAATTGAGCAGGGGCATGTGCAGGCTGAGGGTAGAACACAGATGTTGCAACCACTGCTAATTTGTACAGTAGCTCACTAATCAGCAGAGGAACCTTAAAATTATAGTTGTGCTTTCAGTGCACAATATTATTGTGTAAAGTTATCATTGTTCATCTCTTTAGATTCTGCAAGGGAATCCTGAAAAAAAATTCATAGTAAAAATCTTAATTGAGGTGCTGTAAGTCACATTTTGAAGAAGGTTGTGTCTGTTTCCTTCTGTTGCATAGGTAGGAAATCTCTGGGCATCTCTCTGAAGCTGCATTGGCACAACCAACCCACCAACCACCCTGTCAGTAAAAAACTTTGCTCAAGACTTATGTTGTAAAGCAGACTGAAAAGAGCTCATTTTTTTAGCGGAGAGTATTTTTATTTCAAGCAATGTAGTTTCTTTTCTTTAGCAAAAAAATAAAAAGGAATACTCTGAATAAGAATTGTAGAATGAACAAGACATGTCAAAAAGATGACATTGACCGTATGACAGATCTTTTATTATATAACCATTGAGGATAATGTAACAAGTAACATACAAAATACAGCTGTCAACATTTTTCACTGGTAAATAAACCCACTGAATTCAGTGAACCATTGTTTTTGAAAAATATAAAATAGTTTTTTCTACAATATGAAGTGTTATAAGACCTTTATGCCAACTTTCAAGATAGTGAAAGGAACAAGAAGTGAAAAACAACAATATTTATAATACACCACATGTTCTGTATTCACAGGAACACAGTGTTCCAAGGTTCAGACCAAATGTTTCATAGATTTGCTAATAGTTATGCTCATATTCTCAATTTTCATGCATGACTACAGCTATGACCTGAATTTTTAGTGCATGATACTCTTCAGTTTAATTTGAGAAAAACAAATGTAATTCTAATATTACTTCATAGTGATACATAGTTCTGTGAATCAAGATGAAGATTCATTTCTCAGTAACATGCTGATAATAAAATAGTATCATTTTGCATGTGTGAGTTATTTTTCTTCAGCAAAATTAGTAAGAACCTTGGAACAAAATCAAACGTGGTCTAACATTTTCATTTACTTACAATGTTTCCCTACAGAGTAGGGATATGGTGTCATCTAGAGATCACCTTAAAATGAATTTTAAGGGTCGCAGTGAATGCTTATCTTTCCATTTGCCCTTGTGACATGTTAAATGGATGAATGTGGTCTTTATTTGATGGAGTGAATAGGTTTTACTGCTGTCTAGTATCCCACAATTTTATCATCTCTCAATGCCATGCCTATCCACTTTTCCACCTTTTCGTGCTTTGTATAATTCTTTGCAGCACCTTTTTTCCTCAGGGGAACTATTATGCTGTATTTTACATGTGTTCATATCTATAAAGCTCTTGCTTTTATTAGAAGGGGAAAAAAATTACAGCAACGTACTTGGGCAGTAGGTGAATCACTGTGACCTAGCCATTGCTCTGTTTTCTCATGAAGTACTTTTTCCATTGAATCACAGAAACAGATGTTCTAACACCACCATGCAAAATCTTCTTTTATCATCTGTCAGGAAAAGGAAAAGAAGCTGTGCCTTAACATTCGCTGATGGATATTGTACCAGTCTGGTACAAGGTTAACTTTCTATCGCAAATAATTAAAAGCCTATTTAAGGATGTTGCATATCCCATCGATCTTAGCTGTTTAACAAGATGTTGTGTCCTGTTCTCTCATTTTATAGCTCCAAGTTCTCCTCCACAAGCCCTCTCTGTAAAACAGTTGTTGGGTGTCACTGTGAAGTTGTCATGGAAACCTCCACTGGAGCCAAATGGAATTATCCTCTATTACACAGTTTACGTCTGGTAAGATTTTTCTGGAAGTAGTTCTGAGGATAAATTTTAATCTGTAACCTATCAGGAATGTTAGGTTTTTATTACACAATATGGTGATTACATGTTTTGGGAGAACAAAAATTCATCCAGCACTTAAAATAATGGACTTTTTAATATGCAAATTCAGAATAGCTGAAAACGGAGGGAACAATTTCAATATTTTGTAACCATTTTCAACACTTTTTCAATGGTTATGCTATAGTAAATTAATTCAAATTTAAAAGTAGAGCATGGTGCCTATTTTCATTGTATTCTGGTTAGGTCTGCAGCAAGGCAGGCCACAAACCCATGCTGAATTGTCAAGGAGATTTGAAATAGGCTTAAAATAGAGAAATATTGCCTCCTTTTATAGACACTGTGTAAGAGCCACGTTCAGAGCTCTCAAATGTGCTATCAGTTATGTCTACTGTTATATTTTGTATTTATTACATTCATAGCAACAACTATTTTTAAGAAGTACTTGTCATTTATTGTCTTCTAGCTTTTTCGATCTAATTTTCCCCCCTGTCATCCTCCTGTGACATTTTTGCACCTTTACAAAGGAGTTTTGTCACTATAAAACTTACAGCTTCTTTCAAAACTTAGTTTGGTCTAGTGACATGGCATCTCTTCAAAAATCTCTAACTTCTACTGGGAGTGAAAACATTTTTTATTGATCACTTCTAATATATTGAATTTACACTTTACCATTTTATTGCCACTACTAAGTTGCAGGAAGCAAATACTGAAGTGCACATTATAAGATGTGTATCAGATGTGCAGATCTTCAGTTGTTATGGGTATACTACTCTTGAGCTCACATTATTTTATTGTTATTTGAAGTTTTGGGGTAAGGTTTGGCCTCAGACACTATGGATTTTTTTTAAATTATGATTTCTAGTTAAGTTGATGATAAAATGAAGAGGAGCAAGCTCTTCTTTCCAGAAAAGTTAAATTTGTCTTCTCTTGTTACTTCTACTCTTCTGGGAATGTCTATTGCTCTTTAAAATAATGACTGTTCTAGAACTAGGGAAGTTACTGCATGATAAGGGTTATGGTTTTGATACATGCTGTGTTGAGTTATGCAACATTTCATCCTTATATTCCCTCATAACTTACTGCTTTTGTTACTGTGAGAAAAGACTTAGCCAGACTTATTTACAAAAAAACCAAACCTCTTAAATGATCTATCTTTCTAAATATTTAAGTTAAGTAACCACATAACTGCTTGCTGTAAGCCTTGTTCCATATTCTCTTTGCTCTGTCTTGCCAGACCTTACCGTGCCATAACTAAATTTAGAGAGGCTTTAGGTGTCGTGTTAAGTCAAGGACATTGGAGAAAAATTCCCTTTGCCTTCAAAAGGGCCATAACTTCAGTCCTTCCTTGGCAGGGAGGGAGGGGGGTAGAGGAAGGAGACTAATTTTAAATATTCAACAGAGTTGTCTATACAGTTTCATAAAATAAAATGCATTGCAGGGGGAGATTTGACAAGGCAAACTGCCGTGCCCTACAGTTGCTGCTCTTCGGAGGTATTCAATATATTTTGGAGGAGATTGTTACAGTGCTTCTCTGTAAAGCAAAAAGAATAAGGATACTACACATGTTAATAAATAGGAATAAATGTTCCTTCACTTCACTTAAATAATTTGCAACAGTTTTAAAGAATTTAGTAACCTTTCTTTAGCTGATTAGGAACAAGAATCCATGACTAATAGAATAGAAAGGGTGATATCTGCAATGTTTTCAGTTATATTTCATGGAATTTGTCAGAGGACAAGGTGGTTTTGGGTACTAGCAGATAGTAAAGCAACTTTCTTCTTTCCTTGAGCCTAAAAACTCATACTCCCTAAATGTAATTTTAGAGTATTAAAGGTGCAATTAACAAAATTGCTAAACTTGTATGTAGCTGTTGTTTTTTGGCATTATGGTTTTCTGCAAATTTTTGTGAGATGTTTATCTACTAGATCTATTTTGAGGTACAGATTTTTAAGAGAACATGGTACCTCTCTTTGTCAAGTTGAAGTATGAATTTTTTAGAACCTCTGTTTCCTGCATTTTTGAAAAATGTGATTTAAAATCTTATATTATTTTTCTTCAGTAAAGTTTCTTGGCTTAACTTTTTCTCTAGGAACTTTCTCACTGTCTGTGAAGATTGCATTTACTGTGTTTTCTTATTTTTAATACAATCTCAGTTGTTTCTAAACAGAAAACCAACTTCCCTTGAAATACCTCAAGCTTTTGTTCTTTTACCTGTGCCTGATTGTGGAAATGTTTTTTGGCAATTCAGATGTAAGAATGCAGTTACTCAGAGTAAAAATGTTTGCAACACTAAGCTGTGGATTTTCTTCTTACTTAAATTATAACCAGATACGTATTTCCATTCTAAGAATACCTTGGGCAAAGATCCAGGAAAAAATGTCTTTCTTTGTAAAGAGTTTAATAACTACAGCTGCAATCTCTTTTAAATTTTACTGACTATTAAAAATGTCAGAAGTTTGGGAAAAATATAAATGTTAACTTTCTCTGTTATCAAGAGTGTTTCCCATGTCAAGTGACATTCCACTGAAAATCTGAGGGTTAGGGAGGATTTTTTTTTCATTCTCATACATTTTCTCATTCCAGTTGTTTTTTAATGTAACCTTATTTCAGATACATTAGATGGTGATCTTTGCTAATGGGACAGTCATTCAGTTATCAAAGGACGAAAATCTAGTAATTTTGAATCACTTTTTTCCTTTTTTTTAGTATTAGAACACATTGTCATTTGTGAAGAGCTTCACGGTGACTCCTGGAGTGAGATATTTGGTTTTACTTATCAAATTATCATCTCTGTATGAAATCCTGTTAGAGACTCAGGACACCTACTCATGCAGAAATCTTTGAAGGAAGGGAATGTTAGGTTTTTATTTTCCTCCTGTTTTTTTCTTAAAAGATTACATTAACTTTACAAGGAATATAAGGCTTTTTGAATTCAAGTTAGTATTTCTGTATCTTATTTTACTTTCTGATAATCATTTCATGCCTATGCTAATACCAGTGTTTTATTAATGTTACATCTTACAGTCTTTCTAGGCGGGTTTTGACCTGACTAGAGTTCCATTCTGATCCTCTGCTACATTCCACCAGAATTAACTCAGCACCAGCTAATTCCTGTTCCATATCATCTTCTATTATTCCATTTATAACTTCAGCCTTCTGACCAATTTCACAGAGTCACAGTAGGGCATGCTCCCTGCTATAATCTTTTTATATTTCGCTATTCCTGTCCAGGGAGACAGTTTAGTTATGCCCTACTGTGTCCTTCCCAAGGGTACCACATAAGAATTTGATAGCAGTTATTAGATAGAAATACTCCTCCTTAATATTTCATATAATCATTCTCTTCATTGATGTAATTTGCAAACGCTTTCCTGTGGGGTTTTGGGGTGCTGTTTTTAGCTAAGAAACAAAATGAAGAGCCCTACTGTGATGCCACAGTACAAAAGTTAGCTTTTCAACATAAAGGACAAAAAGTTATCCTAGCCTCTTTTTAAAATCTAAACTACTTCTATTTAACAAGATATTGCAATTTTCAGTTTTACAACAAATACCATAATTGTATATAGAGAGAAATGGTGTGTGTATGTAATTAATAAAATGCTTTTTCTTTAGGAATAAAATGTCAAAAAGAAGTGTAAATGTAACAGAAACATCACTGGAGTTCACAGACCTAGAATATAACTATGAGTATAGTGCTTACCTAACAGCAAGTACCAGATTTGGAGATGGCAACATAAAAAGTGATACTATAACATTCAGAACTTCTGAAGGAGGTAAGCTTATGTGCAGTATGAACCTTTATTTTCATTCAGCCTTAAAATTCTGTCAGCCTTATTTAAGTTAATAAAGCCACTCAAGTAGAAGTGACATTTGACTCGTCAAGAAGGGACATTCTACCTGTCTGTGTGGTTCTATCTTTGTGTCTACTTGGTATTTTTATTAATTTACTGAGAAAAAAATTAGCATTTCTCTTCATTCAAACAACTTCATTCATTTCTCTTCATCCAAACAACTTAATTCTAAACTTTGAAATAAGTAAAATTATTTTTGTAATGTATTTTAATAGTTCCTTACTTTAAGCTGCTGTGACACAGCTTCTGATAGGGAAAATACTTCTTAGAGTATCCCTGTCAAATCTGAAATATTTTTTAATTTAAAAATGAAGTCTGTAAATGTACATTGACTTGTTTATTATATTTTAATTATTTTATATTTCCAGTAGGGAATGTGACATTTGTATGATCATACTATATACTGTGCTTTGAAAGTCGTTTAGTTTAATTATTGTTTCTGGTTTTCCATCAATCATATTGCTATGATCTGTTCCAAAATATAGATAAAGCACAACCACTGTTAGGATTAGCATCTATCCCAGCCATCCCTCCGAAGTCTGTCTACATCATCAGGCTGTAGATATTCACAGTTGGTATTGAACCTGGTATGGAAATATGACTTGACTTTATAGGGACAGACTTTAAGGAGCTGGTCCTGGGATTCCCCCTGCAGTTTATATTATAATATTTTACACAAACTAAAGCAGCACAAAGCATGAGAGATACATAACTCTCAGTGTTCAGTACTCTACTGCATGTTCTGTAGAGCACTTTCTTGGATGGTGAGAAATGTGGATTTAAATTCTCCTAAGCTGACTTCAGGAACTGAATTTAACTCCCATACATCACTGTGTCACTGAGAAGAACCATATGCTGCTATTCTGTATAAAAGAGGAGTAAAGATTAATGGAAAAAGGCTTACAGAGGTCCTTCTTCACATTTAATGGGCTGAGAAAAAAAGGAAAAAAGAGAAATTATCATACTGTCCAAGCTTAAGTATCTGATTTACCTGCATGAGTTGGGACCCTAAGGTTTGTTTATAATTAGAGAGAACAAGGTTTTTAATTTTGGTTTTGTGAAACAAATGTTTTCTTTTCCCTACTAACTATATTTTGAGTATAGATACCTAACTCAGTCAACTTACATGTCTGCAAATTACATTTTCTATGTACACAAAGCAGTAAATACAGGACAAATTCTATAAGAAAACCCTATCAGTTTACCAATGCAGCTGAATACAAATGTAGTTGAAAAATTGTTTTAAAAATTCATTTTTACATATTCAGTTTTATTTCATTATTTTGTGAAGCAGTTTCTATACCATAATCCGAAATACATTAAATTTGCCATAGGGTGCTGTAAAATTTACTAGGGCGGATGGTCCTTGGCTACCAAAATGTACAAATCCTTGAGGTACAAAAGCTTTAGATATGCTAAAACGTCACATTTTTCCAGCACCAAGTGATCCACCGAAAGATGTTACATACAGAAACCTTACTTCCACATCAGTAATGCTATTCTGGTCTCCTCCTCAAAAACCTAATGGAAATATACTGTACTACTCAGTTTATTTCAAGAATAATTCAGGAATATTCATACAGGTAAGCTTATTTTTATATTCTTTTGTAGAAGACATTAAAATGTTCTAATAATTACTTAAACATTTCATCAGTTGTATAGTTATCAATAAATTGGTTTTCATATTTCCTTTGTCATGATGTAGTTTTTTAACTTACAAGGACAGAAGCACATCTTGTAATCGTACATGTTACATTGTGCATCTCATTTAGCATTCATTTAATGAAGCATTAAAGACAACTGATTTTGTGTAATATTCCATTATGCAAACTTTATATGTACATTTTTATATATATGTTCACATACACCTAATATATATATATATACACACACAGGCTTAATATATGTAATGGTCAGACTCAAAACCCATTACATGCATGGCACACCCTCAAGAGTGTTTCTTTTAGTCTAATCTATCAATGTGAATAAATTTCTGGATCTGGTTTTACTTTTTAATACATGTTTGTACAGTATTGAAAATATGAAGGCAATATGAAAGTAGGGAATGCATTTTTATTTCATATTTTTCTCACTTTCAAAAGGAAAGTACTGTTTAGTATATTGAAGCAAAGATAATGGTATTCTGAAGTTAAAGCTTTAAAGACAAAAGCATATAAATAGTGTTTTGGTGGTACATTTTCATGTAGGTTTTTTGGCTGTTTCTGCCTTTCATCCTTAATTATGCTCTAGACTTATTAATTGTATATATAGTCTTTCTGTTCTCCTTTCTATGAATATCTTATGGTACAGAAGCATAGCAAGAGAAATAAGTTTCCTTTACAGGTTTTTGGTCACAAACTTTACACATATGGAAGAAAACCAAGAAATATAAATTCCTTTAGAAAATTATGTATGGAAAACAACAGTTACTACATAAATTTATGATCAAGATATTTCTAGGGTGAGGTATTCATGTGCTTGATGAAAACTAGAAAAGAATATTCATTAATGTTATAAATACCTGTGAGTGAATAATTGCTGACATACTTCAGTGTGAACGCTTCTCTGTGAAGGTATGTAGCTGCCACAAATTCACATTCTGATGAAATTAAAATCAGGACTGCAGTTCAGAATGTAGACTCTGTTTGCACACACTGCTACAGCAACAATATTTTTCTTAACAAATCTCGAGACAAACGTTTAAATCAGTGCATTACCTGAACTAGCCCATCCTATGAAGGATATCTCAAGCCGTTTTAGAGGAAGACTATGGTCTCGGACTATTCCTGCCTTTAGGAAGGTGCAACTCTGAGATGCATGAATAAGGTGAAGCTGACACACTGAGAGAGATAAAACCCCCCAGGATATGCCCAGGACTCTGGAAATAAAGGAGGAAGATAGGGGAGATGGAGCACAGTAGCATTGACCCAGGAAGGTGAGGGTCTGGTTTTATTATCGTGTGGTGTAGTTAGGCAGGGAAAGGATGGTGGCACAAATGGAAGTTAATGCTGCTTTGGCATATTATGTGGTGTCAACAGAAAAGTGCTGACAGCAGCTCTACTTCTGTATGTGGAACCTACCATTTTCATCCTTTTGACTTTGATTTTTATCCCATCCCTCTGCCATCAGAAGATAGGTTTCAGCTGCTGTTGCATCTGTCTCTTACTGCCCATGGGATATGAACATTAATCTCTCAAATCATGATCAAATCTTAGTCTGTCTGCTCCCTTTAACTCCTTCTGCCCTTCACATCCTGTCTGCTCACTGTTTAGCATGGCAACTACCATATCTACACTGCGGTCCTATTCTGTACCTTGGCATTCCTGTGGATGCAAGACTGATTTCAAACAGGTCAGAAAAGCAAACTCATTTCTATCAGATATTTTATATTACTCTTTTTACAACACAGAAACACTTCTGTGAAAGTCAGCCTGATATGTGACTATATATATATATATGACATATACAGACAGTTGTAAGCTGCATGAGTATGCATACATATAGTTTACAACTATCTGTAACTTAGAAGTATAACATGCAATTGCAGGATCTGTTGCTAAGTTTTGTATTGCACACATTTGGAAAGAAAGAATCCTCGGCTGAAACACTCTGCATCAAGGTCATCATTCTGCTTATGATTATCCAGGCTGTATTTTCAGTTTGAGAAATTATACAGGAGAATTGAAAAAGTGAGTCATCATTTCACATTTCAGATTTTCACATTGTGGGCAGCCATTCTCTATCAGCCTTTCCTCTGTTTCTTTGTCAGGACATAATGCCAGAGGTCCATGTCTTAAACCATATCTTCTAGACGCCTGAAAAGCACCCTTGTTGAAGAATATCAAGCAAATTAACGTCTCCCAATGTTGTCATAATCTGAAATAAATACTAAAGTCATACTAAAACTGGTGCTATTCTGTTGTGTCAATTTCTCACTTCTCAAAATGCTCAGGCATATTGAAACTTAATTAATAGAAACCACTGACTATTAATATGTTAAAACAAGGAAGTTAGTAGCTGCAGAATGAAGCATTTTGTTTTGGGAAAAATTACCCAAATATTGAAAAGACCTGAGATAAAATATACAGTTTACTCTTTGACGTGATGCAGAAACTTGAGTTTTCCTTCAAAAAGGGAAAATTTATGTACCTTCATCAGTCAGAAAAATAATGTATAATTTCGTTGCTTTACTGGTCTACATGAAAAATAACACTGCAGCTGTCCAGTCAGAAGGCCTGGGATGCTCAGACCTAAAGTTCAGAACCAGAATAGCAGAAGGAAATATTTAGTGATGGAGATTAGATTTAAGGATTTTGGTAGATGAGTGGGCTGTTTCTATGGGGATGCTGACAGCTGTAAAAAAAAATGTGTCAGAGAGGGAGGAATGACTGGTATCCAACTAGAAGAAACCATCACCTGCACTGGGCTAGGTTCCAGTTCAGTTTTATCTTTCATCTTCTGCTGTCATATGTCTAGGGAAAAGGCTGCTTCTTGGTGTATACACCCTGTCACAGTGCAGTAAAGATATGACATGTATGCTGACAAAGAGCACTTCCTTCACAGATGACATGACAGAACACTGTATCTCTTCTTCACATCACTTCTCTGTGACACTGCTGGGTTCATACAGCTCAAGCTTTCACTCCCTGTAATAGCAGCTTTTCAGGTTTTGCTCCACAATGCCTTGCCTGGTGGTTGAAGCAATCATACTGCCCACATTCTTGGTCTTATCAAGGAAATAAGTGAAAGACTCTATGGTAGTAATTGTCTTATGGCTAAAGATCAATCTGTGAAAGATATCATTGACTTGAATGAACTCTTCCATTCCATCTCTATATACTTGTGTTTCAATTAGCAAGAAAGTGGGAAAGGTGTTAATTACAAGCTTAAGTTTATGTTCAATAAATTTCCCCAGTGTAGGAATTTCAGTGTAGGAATGTCCTGCTCTGACAAACCAGACAGGGGAACCAGGGGCAAGGACTGAAAAAAAACCTATGATCACTGTAACAACTGAACATCGGACCCCAAATCATTCAGCTTCTACGTCAAGGCAAGCAAAGTGAATACGGTTGGATACACTTCAGAGTGAAATTCAACTTGGTCTACCCTTGGGATGCAGACAAGGGATGTAATCAATGTGCTGTATTACTTAATCAAACATTTTCTTTCACCAGTGTGACCAAAGTAGGGATAAAAAGGGGAACTTCCCTACAAGACACAGCAAATTCACTGAAACAGTGAATATTACAGTCCTTGAAGGATGATTTGGATTAGCCCTCACAGTGTCACCACTCTCACCTGATTGCCAGAGTCAAGTATGTGATTCTCTGACTTGAAACAGTAATGTAATAAAATTAACCTAAAGAAGAAAAACAGAACAGGGGATAAAGGTTAACAGCTAAGGAGACCATCACCATGTTTTCCATATACAGCTAATTGCAGCTTTATGCCACTGGAAATATCTGCCACTTCCTGAGGTGAAGAAGATCCTAGTTTCTGCTGACACTTTCATGGCTTGAGTGTATTGCTTACACTTAGCTGCTTTTAATAATCTGATACTTTGCTATGTCAAAACTTCTTTCATGTATGGATGAAGAAAGGGACAGAAGGAAGAATTTCTTCAGCTGTAGCCAAAGATCCTAAGCTGTTTGCTTTCATCTGCAGCCACAGTTAATTGTAAAACTTCCTATAGTGTTCTATCCCCAGGGTACAATTAGTAAGAGTTTCATCTTTTCTGTGTTTGTACCCACACAGTTCTTCCTGCTCACTGTTACTCTTAATTATGTGTTCATCTTTTTTCCTAATATTTTGTCATATCAGTAGTTTGAGATAATCTCCACTCCTTGGACTCTTCATCATAAAAGGGCTACCTCTTTAAATAGTTTTGTTGACCCACCAAAACCCTGTTAATAGTATTCATGTTGGTTCTCTAAGTCTTTAACTGCCAGACAGCTGGCTAATTTATAAAGGTCTTTTTAAATTAAGAGTTGAATTTTCAGCTGTTCATTCCAATAAATTCCCATTAAATCTAGGATCAAAACCTGATGTGGTAAACTTGAAAACTCAGGTAATTATTTAAGGTCTTTTTTTAAAAAAAAAACCCTAATTACTGGATGTTGCTACAAATTATTAACTGTTACTAACAACAAGAGGATATTAGAATGCTTCTTCTGGGCCTGATGATGCTTTCTGTCATACCCTGCTTAAGTATCAGAAAGTTGAATTAAATACCTTAGAATTTGATCCACTGTTTCCTGTATATTAACCTATGAAATGTAACACAAAGCTCATTCCAGCCTTTTTCAGTTAGGTATGGAGCTAGAAGAAAATCATATATTAAGGTGCAATTTTTTTGAATTTTGATTGATGCTAACTTAACCTAATCTTTTGGGCAAAACTAACAGTGTGCTTTTAGTCAGGTAATAAGAGTGGATATAAAAATTTATGCTTACAATGTGCATAGCTTCTGCTCTGCATTCAAGACTAAGGCTTAAATTTTCATTACCAAACCAACTATTTACTTATTTATGCTATGTAAGTACTAGTGACTGCAGGCAAAACTAGGTCTTCAGATACAGATATAAAAATCTCAGAGAAATGAATCAGTGTCACCTACTGTTTCCTGCAAAAATAAAAATATTTTGCCCATATAACGAATTCGTGGAGTGTTGCATTAGATATATAAATTGATATGTATTGGTGACAGACATCTAGATTGCATACTGAACTATCAGTTTGCACAGTACTGATTCAGCTGTCTGATATCAGCTGTAAGTATACCACAGTGATTTCTTCAGTAGGAACTTTCCTCATGAGAAATATAATGCATTTTTCAGTATGCAGTTTTAGCATACCTGTGCTTATATGTGGTATTTCTAAATTTTAGTACCCAAATATTTCTGTTGCCTTTCTCCTGCTTCACTAAGTTTGCTCTCACAGCCTCCCTTTTTCAGAAAATCATTTGCTTGAAAGCTAACTTGGATTTTAAAGAAGTGGAAGGTGTGGATTTGACCTAACACCAAAAACAGGGGGCAGACCAAGTAGCTGGAATTCACCAGGGGGTTGGACAATATCCAGCTCACCCTGAAAATGTTGCTCTGTAGAAAAATTAGGACTTCTTTGGTCCTAAGAAGTGCTGCCCATGCCATCTGCTCAATGGGGCAATGTGGCTGCTGGAGAGGAATGCTCCTGGCTCTTTGAATCAGCAGTGAAAATTTGACTTCCTACCCTGCGCTTGAGCTGAATGTGCCTATGGCCTAAATAACTTCTCAACAATTTTCAAATCATGAAGCAAACTGTGTTAGATCATCTAAGCCATGTTCCTTTAAAGCACTGCATGATTCAACACATTCATTTACATCGTATAGCTGAACTTGCATAAATAATATGCTTTATATTTTTTCTTTTCTTCATCCAAAGTGGTTAATTCTAAACAGGAATAGACTCCTTAGAGGTGCTGATCTGAAGCACTGACCTATTGCTGTAGTCACAGCATTAGTGACATTTTTTTTATATGGTTCAAAAGACAGTGGCACTAGGTTCTGCTGCTATCCTTTCATTAGCAAGTAACTGCACAAAGGAAAAATTCTGTTAATGCCTTCATTTTAACGTGGTCCACTCACTATAGACACTTCCTTAGAGGTAATGCCATGTTGTTCTTGCAAGGGACAACTAACAAAAGGAACTATTTATTGAGTGGTGCTGTGAGATCTCTGACACTGAAAGAAAAAAAAACAAGATTTAAGTTCAAAATCTACACTCATAAAAGTAGATTAAAGAGAGAGAAGTCCTTTGATTTGATTAATAATGATAAACCAAGGCATGTGTGGTTCATGTAATCTATGAGCAATTAGCAGATGTTGCTTTTTTATGTAATTTTTGTGATGAAATATAGATAAACACACTGCAACATTACAACTTTAATCTCTGAGTTGGCATTCAACAATTACAAACAATAGGAGAAGCCAATTATATACTCCGTAGTACTTACAAGGAGTAACAATAAACATCATATTATCCAGTATTTCAGAAAAAATCTGTACTCATTAGAAGTCGAAACAGGTTTATGTCTTCTGAATGCTATGGTGAATAATGTCTGCTATTGGTGGTGGTGATGGCTAAATGGGGAACTCAAATGAGAAATCAATGAATAAGAAGCATTTTCTCTTTTTTTTCCCTTTAGAATTTCACAAGTTATGGTAATGACAGCAACATCAGTGTGTCTCCATTTGTAGTGCTGGATGACTTGGCAAAATACAGCCATTATACTTTATGGTTAACTGCAAGCACAGCATTTGGAGACGGAAACAAAACCAGTGAAAAAATAGATGTGTATACAGATCAAGATAGTAAGTCAATAACTTTTTAGTGCTCATTGTATATCAGTGCTTATATTTATTAAATATTCTATAACTTAAAATTTTTTTGCTGTTATGATGGCAAAGTTAAAAAAATATCATTAAGTGTAGTTTTCAGTGCTGCAATATTTATCTTTGCAAGGAAGGCATTTTGAACTGAGTCTTTGAAATGCTAAGTACAAAACTCACGAGCCTCTGTGGATACAAGCAATAAAATTATTGTCTTAAGCTGTCATTGAGACTCTTTTCTTAAACAAATTTAACAGAGTTGATTATTCATATATGCCTTCAACTATTTTGCTTTTGATATTGAAACACAAATTATTTTAAAAGTTGTAAAGAATATTACAACTGACATTTTCGGACTAATTATATTTTGAACAGTTATTTCTGGTTTGGATTTGGATGTTTTATTACTGTAATCCATGCATTTAATTTTTTGCTTATTATCTCTCATAGTCCCAGAAGGTTTTGTTGAAAATCTGGTCTATCAAAACATTTCCTCATCTTCTGTAAATGTAAGCTGGCTTCCACCACCCCAGCCAAATGGCTTAGTCTTCTTTCATGTTTCTCTAAGTTTAATGCAACTGGGAACCAGTAAGATATTATCTTTCCTTACTTACAACACAAGCATAATTTTTGATGATCTGGAGAAATACACTGATTACATTCTGAAAATCACACCAGCCACTGTCAAAGGATCTTCTGAACGGCATGCTTTAAGTCTGCACATAAGAACTGATGAAGATGGTAAGATTAAGATATTTTACTAATTCCTAAGGAAATGTATTAAAAAACCAAAGTTATTTTTCTAAACAAAAGTTTTTTTTTCTTGTATTACTTGAAGTGTTTTTGTTATACAATAACACAAACAACTGCTACACATTTCTGTTTTGAGACCATGAAATAGAATTTTTCATTGTAAGTCATATTTTTCTGAGATTATCCTTGTTTTTCTCTTTCTTATTTCTTCATATAGTCCCAGAAACGGCTCCTGTAATAAAAACATTTTCAAATCTCTCAACTACCTCAGTTATGCTTTCATGGGATCCTCCTGTTAAGCCAAATGGTATTATAATACGTTATGATTTAAATCTATTTGGACCAGAAAGAAATAACTCATTCTCTACCACCAATAATTTTATCATATTGGAAGACCTTCTGCCATTCACATTGTACAGCATTTATGCAGCTGCAAGAACAAGAAAAGGACTCAGTCCTTCTGCTGTGCTTCAGTTCTACACAGATGAGTCAGGTGAGCAAATTCAATTGTAACCAACTTCAAAATATCAGCCCTATGATACTGCTTCCATCTTAAACCTGAACACCAGACCTATTGGAATGAAGGATTAATTTTCCATTGGTCTGTGAGTGAAGAGCTTTCAGAAGAAGGAAACACTACAAGGCAAGTGTTTCCTGAGTGCCCCTTATGCTGCCACAGTGTGCAAGAGGCGGTCACATTCTACACAGAATTGTAAAAATTGAAAAAGTATCTTTTGCCTTTGGAATGTGTTATGGTTTGCAAAGTGTCAGGATTTTGAAGCAAGCAACAGTACTTTTCTCTTCATCCCCCCATGTAATTGAAAAATGATAAAACATTGAAATATTTCTGACACATTCACATACTTCTCCTTTACATGGACCTCTTCTCCCCTGCGTGGTAAATGACACATCTTTTGAATATTTGATGAGTTTAGCTCCGTATATGGTGTAGAAAGCAAAGTATAACACATTGCAGTTATATATGCAACATGACTTTTGTTAAATGTCTTAGTTCTTACAGTAGGGATGTTTAAGTGATTAATAAATTTGTTAGATCTCTAAGAAGATCCCTTGTTGACTAAACATGTATTCTGGATTAATGGAATTTGTTTCATGTCAAAGAGGAAGAAAAAAGATTGAAATAGCAAGGAAGCACTGTTAGTTTGAGTTCACGTACAAATGTTAACAAAAGTATCTATGCTCTCCTGCATGTCCAAAGCGTTTTGTTTTGCCTGAATTATTTGTGATTTGGAACTCAATTGCATTTCTCTTTTGCAGTGCCATTAGCTCCACCCCAGAATTTGACCATTATCAACTATACTGCAGATTCTGTGTGGCTAAAATGGGATCCAAGTCCCCAGTCAAATGGTGTTATTATGAGATATAATTTTAAGATTTATCAAAACAACACTGAAAAGCTATTTTTTTGGGTATGTTTGCAATTAAGAGTGTATAATTTTTTGAAATATTTTTTCATGCTTTAGGAAAAACAAGATATGGCAAATATTTTAAATGTCTGTTATGCTCCTAGAATTACGGAGGTCCTATAAATTCCTATTTGCTAAGACAGTTTACTTCCCTTCCCATGATACCTTTTATTCAATTTTTCAAATTAAACAGAAAAAAAAGCTAGATTTTTAATGTGCTTTGAGTTTCTAATGTTTCATTAATGATGAGATTTATTAATCTTAATTTGTATTTTAGTGTGAGCCTAATGTTAGAAAAGTACAGAAGTTCCTTGCTTTGTGGCTACCTTTATTTAGCTGTTTAGTATCTATGGACTTTCAAGAAGCAAAAAGGCAGTAATTCCTAATCATCTTCAAAAATAGTAAAAACTGTCCAGAGATCTTAATTTAAAAAAAAAATAATTGCAGAATAAGAATAACTGAATAAATTTTAACTGAAATAGATGCTATATAAATGTTCAGGGCCTGGTTGGATGGAGCTCTGAGTAACCTATTCTTATGGAAGGTTCCCTGCTCACAGTATGGGGATTGGAACTGGATGATCTTTAAGGTTCCTTCCAACCCAAACAATTCTATGAATCTATAATTTTATGATATACAAAATTTGTTTAAGGTTTAAGTCTGACTGCTTGAGTGGCTTCAAGAAATGCTCCATGAACTGCAAAGGCAGCAAGCTGAGGTCAGGATTGCATCCCAAGCTTAGAAACCATGTAGTGGGTCCTGTTCATCTGAGATGCTTGAAAAGCTGCAGGGAAAACACATTGCTGCAGGGAGACAGGAGTTTAAAGCACACAGTTTAAGGTACGTGTCTGATTGTAAAGAACTTCATTGCTCCAACTCCCTCAGCAATGCAGTTCTTACTGCAGAGACTCAGGAAAGCTCGTGTGCTGAGTGTATGCACTGTGGAAATCAGTCCCCATGGAGTGGCCTACTGGGCTGCCCTTTATGAGGTCTGCTCTTATTCCCTATCGTGGAAGGAAGTGCTGGCATCATCCTAGTTTCTTCCACAATGCTTGAAAGGCCATGACGCACATATGAAAGAGGAACTGTGGATTCTGCTGTGTTTAGGTACACCCTTTCATCTTTTCCCCTGCTGTAACTATAGTCCTCTTGACATTTGAGCAAATGTGCTTTATGTGCTCTGGGAAAAACAGGACCAAGGAATTGAGCATTGGGTTTTAGGGTTTTTTTTAAATAAAAAAACTCTCCATCAATCTATGTATCTAGTTCAGGTAAAGTCAAAGAAATTAGAAGCTATATCTTCCACTGCAGGATATAGTAAGGAAGCAGAAAGTGAGAGGTGTCGATGTGAAGTTGGAAGGAGTTTTCAGTATTTGACTGAAAGCTACTCAGAGTAGAAGAGGCAGGACTATGGCTGTAAATCTGTTCATTTCATTAGGTTCAAGGTGAAGCCCACAATGTTTCTAGAGATTAATTGTGTACTAATAATTTTTCCTTCTTTAAGAACATTTCAGGTTCAAACCACGAGGCAAACCTTGTTGGCTTAGAACCATACAGCCCTTATTTTATCAGCGTGTCTGCATTTACCAAGCTCGGGAATGGCAATCAGTTCAGTAATGCTGTCCAATTTACAACAATGGAATCAGGTTAGATGTGACTCTTTCTAAGCTGCAGTTCTGGTTAAATATATTTATATTTATTTTCCTTTTATGTCTGAACAACAGTTTTCCTCTTCTCTCCAAAGAAAACATAACCTAACACTATCTCATGGTCTCTTGCCTGTGTAACATTGACTCACATTCCTACCGTAGAGTGGGTTTGAAGTTTGATTTCGGAAGTGTAGAATTAAAAATGTCCTCATCTGAAATGAGAGGCTTATATGGCTACTATAAATCTTTTAATAGCAACAGAGATAAAGGGAGGAAAATTAGATAGGTATCCGTCTTTGTGGATCAAAGCAGTAATTCAGATCCCTGTGAAAATAACTGAAACATTAGCAGTATCAAAAGCAGCTGGACAAAAGATTGGCAAATGAACTGGAAATTGTATTAGACAAATAGAAATTTTTAACTCTTTTTTTATAATTTATTTTAGGAAGGAAGCTAGTCACTAAAAGTGAAATACTTGAAATTAACTACAGAGAGCCTGTGGGTTTGTGAAACTGGCTGTTGTGCAAAACTGTAGCTCCTTTGCCAGGTCAGAGCAACCCCCAGGCTCTGTAAGGGCTGTCAGTGCCAGGGGACCAGCCGGGGTTAGAGGGCTCCCAGGTTCTCTTACATTGTTTGCAAAGGGAGCAAACAAAATATCAAAAGATCCCGTATGATGACTGTGGGTTTGCTAAGAGCACACTTCCAGTGAGAGACTCTTTCCAGAACTGGTAAAGCAGAGGTTCTGGGGAAAAGTTATGCTGTTTATTCTACCCAAGAATTACAACACTGTCAGAAATCTGGACCATCACTTAGCTGGTTCCATTTGGCTATTGGACCCCTGCAGCTGAAGGTGGCCCTCCTCAAGAGCCATGGTCACTCATCAGTTGTTTCATTTCATCACTGGCATTCCATACTTGTGATACTTTCTTCAGTTCTCTTTAACCAATTGTTCATAAATAATTGCTGTATTTTCAACACGATTATAATATTTTTTACCTTCATTAATTTTTTATGAGTATTTAAAAAAATTTCTTCTGCTGGAATCAGCAAATAGATGGGGAGCAGTAAGTTAAAAGGATTGATATGAAAGCTCTGAAACCTGCCCAGTGACTTCTGTACAGGGAAGTGTGACATAGTGCCTGAAAGAAAAAAGGCTGACAGATAGATAAGGAAACAGATAAATAAGGAACTTCTGTCTTGATGCTGTTGCTATGTATATGAAATATGTGTATTGTGTATGTTATAGTACACTGTATTTTAAAAGCCATGGGGAAAATATGAGCAAAAAATTTTGTTGGGAAAACAAAACTGAAACACAAAATTAGGAAGAAGCCAGATAGATGGCCTCTTCTATCTTAAGTACTAACACCAGTCACATTCATAGTAGCTGGAAATGAACAACCTGATCAGGACAGAGCCATATTTTTGTTCTTCCGATGTGTTTCTTACATTAATTTGTCTGACACTGCAGTGTTTGACTCTTGCTATGAACACTGGGTCTTCTTCTCCAGTGCTGTTGTTCTGTGATTACAATTTCAGTAGTGTGTGCATGCTAATCTTTGGTGCCTGTGTATCCTTTAAGTGCCAGATGCTGTACAGAACGTCCGTTGTACTGCAACGAGCTGGCAATCAATCCTAGTGCAGTGGGACCCTCCTGCTTCAGCCAACGGTGTAATCACACATTACATCATAGCAGTTGAAGGAAATTCTACAAATTTTTCATCTTATGATACACTGCATACTTTCAGAAATCTGCTTTCCAATACTACTTATCAAATTAAAATGAAAGCTGCTACATCTGCTGGTGAGGGTGAAGAACAGATATGCAATGCCAGTACCCTTCCAGAAAAAGGTAAATAATTATTCAAGTTAATTTCTTTTGTTTAATTTAAATTATGACTATGAAACAAACAGTCATGAAAAATATGCTTCAATACAGGCAGTTAAATCATTCTGTTGTTTAAATATCTTGCTAATAGTGAATGAAGATAGACAGGGCTTCCTCTTTCTCCTGTTTTAGAACACACCTAGTGATGAGAATAAATTGCCATTTTTAAAAGCACAGTGAGAACACCTTTTTCTTTGTGTGTTTGAATAGCTATTTTTTAAATTTATGATCATCTATTATTTTTTGTCTTATAATAACTGCCTTGTTCCTAGTGTATTTAGCATATTTGAAACTGTATGTCTGAAAAGATTTTTGGGAGCGAAACTTTTATTTTACTTTTACTAACTGACAGTGGTATGAATTCATTGACAATAGAGCTGTTCAGAATTCAGGATATTGAGAAAAGTTTAGCCTCTCCAAACAAACTAAGTCATAACTTTTCATGGATAGAATTTTTGACAACACGAAAGAAAATTGTGAGCTAAATCCAAAGAAAAATGTAGACAGGTTTTCTGGCGTTGAAATGAAAAATTTTTACCCAAAGTCTGTCTTCTTTTTACTCGCCACGCACGCACTTCACACTTCACCTAATCTTGGCTGTGCTTTCACTTGACATGTGAAACATGGAGATGATATTCTGTACAAAATACACTGTTAGTTCTGTGTGAATTGTTATGTACCTATATTCTAAACTGAAAGTGAAGAGGAGCTCAAATCTCAGTTCAGGAAGCAAAGGCATGTTTCAGACCTCCAGTCAGGGATGATTTTTACTCTTGGAACTACTTCTTGGGGTTTCTTTCTTCTTTGGTGATAGTTAAATATAAAAATAAAAAAAACCCATTATGTTAATCAAGAAACCTCCAGAAAAGATTTCACCTTTCTGCTAAATTACAGGAGAAGTTGCTGCATTTTGCTCTTTTTTTTTTTTTTTTTTTTTTTTTTTTTTTTTTTTTTTTTTTTTTTGTGTTCTCTTAGGTGACATCAGTTTAGGCAATGGAGATGAGGAGGTCTCTATTTCAGAACAATAATAGTTAGAAAACACAGGGGTGGGATGGCGGAGCACAACTGTACCCCACGAGGCTTAGAAACCAAATCCAGCTTTTGTAATACTTCATTACTAAGTTATTCAATAACTTAAAAGATGAGTTGCAGCACTCATTCTCGTATATATACTTTGACAGAAATAGTGAGTTTTCTCAGATCTGTCAAATAATAAACACAAGAATCTGTGTCACCAACAAGGTTTTGATTCAGGATGACAATTGGAGTGGAGCAGCTCTGCTGTGCAGACTTGAGTCAGACATTGAACTTGGAGGAGATCAGACTTCCTTGCACCCTTAGACTTCCTGTTGCTATTTTCCTGAGTGGCAGGCACCTCCATTAGATCCCTCCTGTCCACAAGGCCTTGGTGTCCCATTATAGGCTTTAATTTCCACACTTAAAATTAGAATTGTGGATGTGCAAGTCTGAATGAGTCTAGACCATGTCTGTGTTGTCAGATGAACTACTGCTGCTTTGGTTCCAGATCCGCTGGATGAGCTCCAAATGAGGACATTTGCCCTGCTGGCAAATTTTGGCCAACATTGTGAAAATAGCCAGAGTTGTACTTTGATGACTGCCCCTCCTCATGACACAGTCTATCCTACTAAAGCCTGGCCACATCTATTATTTGAACTATAACGTAGCACATTCATACACATTTCTGATGAAAATTTTCTGTCTAAATTGACTTCCTCATCAACAGCTCCCCTACAAATGCTGCCAGTTTGTAGTCCCTGCTGGTCCCCTTCTGTCCAGAACCATGGCAATTTAAGACTTCTGCCTGGTTCATCTGTCCTCCTGTTTACTCAGAAACTTCTGCTCATCAGCAGGGCTCAAAATCTACTTTCGAAAAGGCAAAGGCATTGTTTAACTGTTAGACATGAGGTTACTCTTAAACAACATTTTACAGTGTTTGCTGGAAATAATGTAGTGAGTTTGGTTGCTGTGCTCAATGTGGATGCCTGTGCTCCTACATGTCTTGACATTTCTCAAATGCAGCCAGAACTTTCTAAGCTTTCTTTGACACAATGGCTGCTGAACAGCCAACCCTCAGAGCTAGAGCAAGACTGAACCTGGGCATGGAGTTCAGACTTGGAGACAGTTGTATAGGAGGGATGTTACTGTCTGGTAACAGAGGAAAACAGGAGACTTCCCAGGTGCTTCACGTCTTGGAGGACGGGGGAAAGGCTTCTAGTAGTTTTAAAGAAGCCTGACATCTGAGGAAGTTAATTGTTGGGATTTTTGAGAAATTTGGGATTGGCTATTAATTAGTCTTTGAGGAAAGACTGAGAAAGCTGTGGATTAAGCCTGGGCTTTAGGGAGCGACTGGTAGTGTCTATGGTCCATGTTATAAAGAGTTGAGCTAGCAGGGAAAAAACCCCAAACCCATCTTTATTTTGTAACAACGTTTGTTTTATGTGTCTTGTCACTAGGAGTTTTCCTAAGTGAAGGGTTTATACTACAACACATGTACTTTTTGCCACATACACTGCACAGACCCTTTCTTGCTTCGTCGTTGCTTAGTCATATTTACAACAAACTAGTTATTATTAGGACTTTTCCTTAGCCATGTGTTTGCATGAATTGTTTTGTAGTGACTGGATACTAGGAATCGGAGATTCATGGATGGGAATGGAAACAGTTTTATAGCTGTTGTCAGCTTCTTATTTATGGTGGTCTAAGATTAGTCACAGAATATGTAGCCAGCACTGAGTCACTGACAATGCATTTATTTCTGACATAAAGTGAAATCGAATTTGGCTCAGTGTCTCACTGCATAGCATTTGACCTTTAAATTCTTGGCAAGATTATTTGCCTTTTTTTGAGGTAAATTTGTTCATATCTGGGTACAATTAAACATGTATCATGAAGCTTAAATTTATGAGGAGATTAGTAGTGTTTTGTGTCTGATCTAGCTCCATTGTCATGGTAAACCACCTCTGCCAGGCTGCAGGATGTTATAAAAGCTGTCAGCTTTGTAGTGGTAGTATTAGTTTGTGATTAAATACATTATAAAGGATATGAAAGATAATATAGTATACATACACATGCATAAATTAGTTAGGATTTTATGACTGAGTAGATATCCTTGGATTATTTTCAAGATAATGCACATACTAAAATGAAATTTCATTAAGGTTGACAGAACTTTTAGAAGCAGGAGAGAGCCATAAAATAGTAGGAAACTTCTCCAAAAGGCACACTAAATCTGTGAATATTCAGTTAACTCACAAATCTGGGACAAGTGTAACATCATTCAGTTTACGATAGAAAGAGAACAATTAAAAACCCACTTGGGGGTATTCAAAGGATGAATAATAAAAAGAAAAGAGCTTCTGATTTAATTTTTTAAAATTTAGATGTTTCTTTATAGATTTTTCATTGTTTTCTGAGGATATTAGTCATGTTGATTTCAGTATTAAGACACACAGAGTAATTCTGCCACTTCTCCCCCTTACTGGTATTACATCTGAACACAGTCTTAGAAGAGGTTGAGGCCCCTATTGTACTCTGGTGACTGTCCTTACCATTTGTTTTCTCCTAAATAGAGATTCATTCATATCTTGCGTTTAAAAGAAATATGGCTAGAAATTTGTCCAAGAAGCATTTTAAAATTTAATCTGGGCTTCATTTTCCAGGCCATTACTAACTTGTAGCTATACACGGAAGTATGCCTTGTGAATAAAGAAGAGTAGCACCCAAAGGAATTGGTGATGGGAAGTTTCTCAGGTCTTTTGGTGTGGAGGTGGCAAATTAGCATCATCTTTTGTTACATGTGCACAAAATGTCTTTACTTTCTGCACAAGGAACACTTTAAAGATTCTGGATTTGTATCTCCAGCATGGAGGTTCCCATTGGAAAATGTGAGCTTTTTTTTAATCAAGACCTTTGAGAAGCACAAAACATAGCAAGAGTTTAAAGCCATCTTCACATCCAAGGAAATGCTGTTTCCTTCATCATAAATCCTTTTCTCAGGATCTGGCAGTTCATGAACACTCTGAGTTGGAATTACATGATTTTCCTCATTAAGTAGTGAAGAAAATGACAGATGACTGTGATGTACTGGAAGAATATTTAAACCCAGATCCTCACGTGGTTCTTAGGGCTGCAAGCAAGATGAGCAGTGCAGATGTGTTAGCCTGGTTATCCTGAGGAATCAGCCTGCTGCAGAGCCACTGTATTGGAAATGGCAAAGCTTCAGAGTCCCCTGTCACTGAAACAGATAAGAGCAGTTTCACATGTTCAGTCCGTGCCGTTAAGTTCACATTTCCAAATCACATTAAAGTAAAATCATCCAAAAATAGCAGCGTGAATTAGGAATAAGAACCTTTGAAACACTTTTTTCCAAAATGATTGATTTTTTTTCCCAAGTGTAATTTTCTTTATGGAATATGGATTTCTTTATATCTTCTGATTAGTGTTTTTGGTCCAAATTTAAGTTAATGGCTTTGAGGTTGTTGGCAAATCTTCACCAGAAAAATGCAGTGATCTCTTGGTTGCTGCCAATGAAATTATACTGGTGTTATTTTTATAAGAAGGTTGATGAAAAATAGATGTTTCATATAGTATAGGATAAAGGAATTCTTTCTTTTCTGTAGGGGCTAGGTCAATTCTAGCATTAATATGTAAGAAATTGTGGTGACAAATACGTACAAAGCTGACATGGATAGCATCTACAGGTCAAATACAATGTTTAGTTGTAGTGAGTGTTTTAGTTTAATGGAAAAGTGAACTTGAGTACAGACAGCTTTTCACTACTTCTCTTTTAAGCTTAAAGGAGTGCATTTCTCTCTAGATTTGCAGGACTTGATTTTTCAGTACTTAGATCCCACAGTTGGAGACTGAGTTTTCTAATGTGGTAAGGACTGAGAAAAATGGTCCAGAGAGGCTCCTTTAAGATATGTTCTCAACTGTGCAATTTCCTTTAAAGCATGTCTGATAATGTCAGTCCCAAGTCATGGGAAAAATAGTCTACAGTTTTTTACATTTTTCTCTTAGCAAAATAATTTGGGTCCTATTCATGATGTACTTATTCATACTGAACAGGACTTTCTATCATGATGAGCCCCCATAAGTTAGCAGTCTATACTAGATTAATATTTAGTATGATCAGGGTTATCAGCTTAACCCATGGAGTTTATTTGCACAACTAAGCTTTCAGAATTTAATAGAGATAAACAATACAGAATACATCCCTTCTTTCCAGTTACTTCTATTTTCTGAGGACTTTTTTTGGTGTGTGCCCACTGCTGTTGGTTCTACTTTGTTCTTTGCTTTCCTCCTATTGATGCTCTTAATACCACCCAACAGACTTCTAGGCTGTCGCAGTTCTTTTAATCCAAACTCCAGCTACAAGCAGCTGTTCTGTAGGCAGGCTTTTTTTTTATTAACTTTGTTAGGAACTATGCCGTATCACGTTACCATCTTCTGTTTGCAGCCCGTGCAGCTGTAGTTGTTGCTTTCCACAAAAGTCTCCACAGAAAGCCGTAACCTCACTTTTCTCAGTAGATTTCTGCGTGTGTCCTTTGCTGCCCTTAGGTTATCTTCGCATTGTGAATAAGGTTTTTTCTACCAAGCATTTTTGTTAGTTTAAGCCAGTCCCACCGGCCAGTTTCAACTTGATATGAGACTTTGCACTGTGCTAGTGCTTTTTCTACCAAGAATTTCCTTTCATTTATGTTCTCAAATAAAAACTTAATCTCAGAGAAGTCCACCAGCTTTGGAAGGGCTGATTAGCATTGCAGCCAGACAGGCATAGAGCCAGGATCTACCAAAGTAATTTCTATTTAGGTGTTTAACTTTCAGTCAACCTCAGTGAGAGTTCAGGCATGTAAATAAGTTTTAGGAGCTTAAAAATCCCATGTGGATCTGATTTCAATTACTTTTCACTGAAATTTAGGCATCATATAAACAATGGTAGATGAACCTGAAAATACGTCATTCCTCTTCCAGTCCAGAAATGGAATTCACCAGCATTTCATGGCTAGCCTCTCTGCCAGCTCCCTAGCTGGATTTCAGAAGCTGAATTAGAAGCTATTAAATGGAAAATTAGGTGGAGTACATTGCAACAAATGTTTCAGACCTAGAAAAGCTCCCTACTCCCAGAGATTGCTGAATTATAACAAATGCAACATAATACAATAGGGAAAGGCAGTGAGATATGTGATGAGACTTAAGGGATCCCATGTATCATTCTTAGGAAATTTAAATTTGGGATTAGGATGAGAATTCCCACTAGCTAATCAGAGCATAGTCCTCAGTAATTAGTGTCTTACAATACCAAAATAACAACTTTTTCATGCCTCTTCTTTCAGTACACCTTTTTGGAAATTTGGATTAATAATAAAGGTCCCATTAGGTATATGTCAAAACATTAGTATATAAGAATAGATAAAAAGTCTTTATACAGTTCCAATGTAACCTGAAATAATAATTGACAAAGATGCAATTTATGGCTTCCATAATTTTTAGTGTGAACAGTGATCACTTCATCATAGTTAAGTCATGTTTAGAAAATTTAGACAAGCTGCACGATTACTCTAGGAAGCATGGAATGGTTTGTTCAAATCAGTACCATCTGTGGACAGAAAAAGTTGGGGGAATTTTAGTCATTCTTGAGGAATGGAAATCTGATTCTCCATGCCAGAGTAATTGTAATCCTCTTTGTATCTGTAACCCAATAGCATAGCTGTCTTGAAATTGTCTCCTAACACAGTCACCAAGTTCAAGAGATACTGTGCCACTGGGTGTCACTGCTCTTCCTTGTGGCCCTAGGATCAACCTCTTTGATCTGCTCCAGATTCAGATCACATCTTTTCATTTGTTCTAATGAGTGATTACATTTATGTTTGATTTTTCTATGTAAGGAAGGAGACAAAATTAGCTTGATTTTAAACTGACTAATATTTAAGGCTCTTATTCCATTTTGAAGGTTTGTCTAGGCACTGACAGAAAATTTTACTGTGAATTCTGCTGACTGACCCTTGATTCTGTTGGTTCATAATATTTTTTTTTTATATTGGTCTTCATAAAGAGGAAAAATGACAACATAAAATAGCTATCAAAGCTTTTGTGTGAAAGCAGAAATGCTTGTCTGATTGTCTGCTATCAGGATACCTGCAAGTTTATCTTTAAAATTGGTGTTTTACCTGCAGTGTTATTGAGGTGCTGAAGGTAATGTGTATGGGCCCCCTCAGTAGTCAGTGGGAAAAAAGACAGATAGAAAGAGAAACTTCATTTCTCCACCCTCCATTCTTTTGCCCACATTCAGTGACTTTTCTCTTTTCTAAATACAATGAAAGCACACGGAGGCTGGCTTTATTAGAATTTTGTTCATCTGTGGGAGAACCCACAAATCACCACCACCTGATACAATTTCTAGTGCAATGAAAGCCAAATGTATTTTCCTTCTTTATTGTAAAATTCCTAACTCTCCATTATTTTTAACATCATCATCCATGTTGAAAATAAGGGAACAAAGTACCCTCCTTAAGAAGGAAAGGCCACCATGGTGTCTAGACCATGGGCACTGCTCTTTCTACAGCTGTGACCAGCCTCTCTAACCTGCGTTGTTTTAGGTGCAGAGACTGCAGTTGTGCTGACCAGGGCTTAACCAGTAAGTGAAGGTATATATTTCCACCTTCCTCATGACCCACAACTAACCAGTTATTATCTGTGTTATGGCAAACCACAGTTTCTGTATTGGAAGTTTCCTATTCTCATCCCACATTTTATCATTATCGTATTTGAGTGTGTAAGAATATATATTTTTGCAGTATCTTAACAGTTATTAATAGGTTACATTGCAACAGATTAGAGGATTTATAGAAGAAAAATACAGGTGTTTTCTACTAACCGTTTTGCATTTCTCTGCTTTTATTTTCCATAAACTAATAGTCAAACTAGGTAATTTCTTGTAATTTACACAAATGGCTAATACAGTTTATAGAGTTTTTATTAAAATATTGCAGTGCTTAATTTTTTTGAAAGTGAAAGAATTGAGTATTGCATCTCCTAATCTGAGCAAGCAAAAACGGTACTGAATTTTTACTACTTCCTGTACTTATCTTCATGCTAATATCAACAGAGAAAAACAACTTTAATTTTTATTGCGTGGAGTAGAATGATGGAAATTGTCTTTAGCAAAGTTTTTTTTTACACAGTTTGCTCTTGTTCTGTGTCTATGGGGCTGTTGCATGCTGTGGTGTTGTGTACTTGTGCATGAGAGCTGAGTGGAAGAACAGGGGAAGACCCATGGTTCTCTGCCTACTCCCTCTCCTGCAGACTCCATCTCCTTTGGGCTCACTTGAAGGGATTTTAATTTATCAACCTTTTCATCAACACAACTTTGTCTGACTCAGAATTTACACTTCCTGTTAAATATCCATATTTAATGGAGAAGTTTCAGCTTATTATATTGTGATGATTTCAATAAACAAATTGTTGCAGACAAAAGCAAAGATCAGATATTGCCAAAAGGTTGAAAGAAAAGAAAAAGGAGTGTTTTCTCTTTCTTCCCCAGTAATGTTGGTCTGGGATCCTTTTCCTCTTTATGTAAGCCTTGGGACTTCTTCAGTTTCAGTGTGAGGATGTATCATGTGTTTTTCTTTTACCAGCGATACCTCTTCCCCCAAAGACTCTAAAGCACTCTTTAAAGCTATGTGCACACAATGATTTCTGGGCTGATTTTTCTGCACAGTTTTTGCCATAGAGAGTATTAGTATTGTCTTACAGAGTCTTAGAGATAATATTAGTTTTCTCTATGCCTGTGTGATATAGCACAAAACCATATGTTGCACCTCGTCTGTGGGAGCTGGGAGTACACTGCTGACTCAATATAGACAGGGTGAATGTGTGTAAATGTATATGTATGTACATATACGCCCTGCTTCTGTCTCATGGACATGAATATGACCTAAATATAAATAAATGCATATGAATAAATGGAAGCACAGTTTATGGGAAGTTTATTTTTTATCTCTTTTTCAGATCTTTCTCTTATCATTCTTGTAAAACATTTTTCTAACACTAGACCAACATATTGCATGTATTGATACTTTTAATTCAGGAGGTGAAACAGGAGACTTACAAAACTTACCTCACTATGTTGTGTGACCATTTCACATATTAGAAAGAGAGAGGGAGACACATGAGTATTTCTAAATGAGACGTGAAGAATCCCAGTTAGAGCCCACACTAAAAGATGCTATGGGTAGGCTAAAAATAACTTTGCCTAGTACTCCCTTCCTTAGCTGAGACATAGCCCCAATAGTAGCAACAGAAATGTCACATGTCTCAAAGCTGATCCTACATGACACATCTGAAAGAATTTTTCTTTATTTCAAAAACTATAGTAAACGTATGCCACCTAATTATATACAGTGTGATTTATGTCATTGGAATGAAACATATGAAGTTGAATCTTGGTCTTTAGATATGCTTGTTCCAATATTTTTTCAACACTGGATAAAAGTATTACAGTTGCAATAATTTTCATTCAGATTAAGGTATCTTATGAGTGTTTTCATCTGTAGTTCCTAGTGCTCCCCGGGATATTGTTTTTTCCAATGTGCAATCAACAAGTGTGACCTTGCACTGGAGATCACCAAAATCTATCCTTGGCTACTTTCAAAACTACAAGATTACCACACAGCTACAATCTATCCACTGCAGTGACTGGGAAGCAATGGAATGTATCGAACATGAGATGCATCAGTATTTATATGAAAATATCATGGATGGCTGGATAGAAGACACGGTGTATGGACTGAAAAAATACAGATGGTACAGATTTGCAGTTGCTGCCAGTACAAATGTTGGTTATGGCAGTTCTTCACCTTGGATTTCAACACAAACCCTTCCTGGCTGTAAGTAAGGCTGTTTGCCATGTCTTATAATGCTGTAACAAAGTGATGTTCACCTAAATAAGCAAGAACACGTGGTAGAAGTTTTTCTTCATAGAGCTACAACACTGGTGAGGTCAATGAGGATTTATTTCAACTCTTGACCTATGACATATATATATATAGAGAGAGAGAGAGAGATAGATATATAGATATGATATAAATTGTGTGGTAGGCATGCATACCTAACACTGCTTGATGCTTGAATGCCTTTTGTGTACTCTTTTATATTTACTGCCTACCCTACAACAATTTCAATCCCCAGTCGTACTACACATGTAGACTAGGTAAATCTGAATTTTTGCTAGTTTGGGTTGATATGCCATTTTTCAATTTCACACGTGGTGTGTGTCAATGAAAAAAAGTAATTTTTTAGTTCTTCAACTAAAAGTCTGGTCATTAACATTGTAAAACTTTCCTGAAATTCTGTAGTGTGTTCCTGGCAATAGAATTTAAGCAATAGTTCTGGAGGAATTAAGATTTCTTTCCAATACCATATCCACCTACAGATTTTACTAATCAGAGTAGTCGTGTAACATGTACAGGATTGCCATGACCTGTATTAGAACCCTCATGCCTCAGCTAAGATTTAAGTTTCCCAAGTAAGAGAAGAGGTAGTTGTCATAAATAAGTCACCACTAAATATTTGAGAGAAGGGGACATGAAACATAAATTATTTAGGAAGTTGTCAGGGGGATATATGACCTTCCCTACCAGTTTGCAGCCATCCTAGGATAGAGAATATCTGAGATCTGGCCTATAGCCTCTGTAGAACAACTGAGAACCACCATGAGCTGCAGACTTAATCACAGCTCTTTCAGTCCTTTCCCCTTACAAAGTAATAATAATACAGATACCAAATACTTAAACAGCTGTGTACCAAGGGCTACCCAATGATCCAGATACTTATCTTGTGCCACTCATGTTTTTATAATTATG
Source organism: Eopsaltria australis (assembly GCA_034509425.1). Lineage (NCBI taxonomy): Eukaryota > Metazoa > Chordata > Aves > Passeriformes > Petroicidae > Eopsaltria > Eopsaltria australis. Next base: position 915,255 of record JAVTVJ010000521.1, read on the forward strand.
TGATGCGAACACAGGAGGTTTTGGACACTGTGATAGTAAACATCACAATAGCCTGATTTTTTATAAAGCACAGAGGTAGTCCTTTGAATTGAGAAGTGCTGGAATCAGCTGCAGTCTCATTCTCATGTGCACTTACTTTCTTTGTCCAATGATTCTTATGGGGAAGCTCTGCCTGCAAATCAGTGCAACTTTTTAAATGAGAAGAAGAAAAAAACCCAACAAGCCCAGATGGAGCAGAAAATAGATTACAGAAGTTGTACAACTCTTGAGCCAGCAGCTCTGGGGAGATTTCTTACTATTAAATTGGTAGAACTCAGCTGCAAAAAATACGCAAATACTTCTTTTCAAAAAATTGTTGTTGAGTTTAAAGTAGTTAGGGATTTAAACTTGATGGAGAAGAAGACAATGAAAACATGTCCAATTGCACAAAGTTAGGATGCTTTTTATGATTTCCTTTTTGGTCAGTGATGATTGGTTTAAGAGAGAACTGGTTTCCTATCCAATTCCACTGAGAAGATGGTAGTTAAATGTATAAACATCTTGATAGACTGCACAAACCCTTTCCATGCTAACTCAGTGCCATTGTCAGCAGTAGGTCCTCTGTGTGTTCTACTAGATAGTTTAAAAATGGTAGGGTAGAAGTTATAAAAGTTCCACCAGTTCTTCCAGCCCAAGTGCCTGGGGATGCTGACCTGTGTCTGTGGTGATGGAAGTAGGCAGCAAGGAATTTCCTGTGAACTAAACTGGTGACACATCAGGAGATAAGCTGCCTATAAAACACTGCTGTGGAGTCAAGGAAGCATGGGCACTATTTCAAATGTCATAGCTGGGCACTGGTCTTTTTTCTGGGGTAATGGTAATCAGCTGAGAAGGAAAAAAGAGGAAGGAGACATGACACAGCTGTGTAGCCAGCTGGCAGCTCTGTCATTCTTCAGCAGTGCTGGGAGCCTCCATGAGCAGTGGCTGATCTCTCGCAAGGGCAGGTTTCTAGGTACCTCTTACTTTCCAAAGATTAGTTTTTAGAATTACTGCTAAAAAACCCCTCAATTACATTCTCGCTTTTCAAAGGCTACAGCCTGTATCAGGAAAGAGAAATTCAGAATGCACCAAGCAGATTCAGCACTCTGGGCAGCCTTGCAAAGTGTATGCAGAAAACAGGTGTTGATCCCCCTCTCCTTTCCCTCACGGACAGGGCCAAGCATCCTCTGGATTAGCCTGCTGATACAAAGCCAATGTACATGGTCTGTCAGGGCTTAAGAGTGCTTAGCTGCTATGTAAAATACCCTGAGTACTTAGCCCATAAAATCAATGGGAGTTGTGTTTGCACATTTGAGGGCAGAAGTTAGGCACTATTTCACTTGATTTTCAAGAGGTGCCTCAGTAAGACATTGCTTCTACCAAAGGTAAAGTTACCTTCATTGTGAAATAATAATTAAAGGATTTTTTCTTCAAAATTCATTGGGTTCTCAGAAATTTGTATTTCTCTCAAACCTAGAGAAAATATTGAGGTATTATATTCAGGAGAAGCATTTAAGGTGAAAACTATTAGACTCATTTCCCTGAATATAAAGAAAAGAAACTTAAAGAGCAGCAAAAATTGCATAAAAGAAATACTAAATATTTTTTACAAGTTTTGACAATTTAATTGTTGTGCTAAAGCACAAATACCTAATAATTCTGACTATCCAGTGAATAAGGTAAGAGTCTTAGCTGTTTATTTCAGTTGTCCATTATGAAGACAAATGTAACACTACAGAAATTATTTTCAAGATTCTTTAACTCATTTACCAGTTTCAAACAAAAAATAATGGCAGTATTCTGTACTGAGTGTGGTTATAGAGTTACTCTGTTAAAAATATTATGGCTTGTTAGTATAGCCCAGTTCTCACATCACACAGATAAACTATTCAGCCTTCTGTCTTGCAGATTATCCTCACAGGAATAGTCTTACTATTCCATAAAGTAGTGTGGTGGCACCATTATTACTTAGCTGATTGATTGCTCAAGATCCAAATCTATTCTACAAGATTAAATATTTTCATCATAACTCAGATTTATACGGTTACCAGCACAGATGATCACAGTGTTGTGTCACAGTAAGGGAAAGGGCAAGAAATGTGTTCCAAAGCTATGGAAACTTTGTTCCCTCACACCTGCACTTACCCCCAGTTTCACTACTACATTTATAAGGAGAATAAAATTGGCTGAACTTAGGTTTTCTAAGAGAAAAATAATCGTGGAGGGTCAGTGTTAGATGGAAAATGAATGACAGTGAGATCACTGACCTCATTGTGGATCTCATACAGTTACACATTGCAATGCTTTTTGGTAAACTGCCAAGTCCCCTAATGCCAGGATATACTGAGGTACAAAGGAAAATCCCAGATGTTCAAATGTCCCATGAAGGCTGGGACATAGAAGCGTGGGGCAGAGGGTTATGCTTCTCCTTTCAGCGCCTTCTTTCCCAATCCCTGCTGATACCCAGTTGCTTGGTACTACTAAAGAAATGTTTCTGTGTGATGAAAAGGAATGAGATTTCATGTCTTGTTATGTGTTCTTCTGGAGTGCTTTGCCTGAGAGAACTTGTTTTTCTTTGTTGCATTTCCTCAAAACTAAACACTGGAAAATAATAATTAATTAATATAAGATACAACTGTTTAAAATTATGTAAAAATAACCTAGATGGTTAAAAATTAAATAACTGAAGCACACAATTTTCGTTGGGAAAGGGAAAAAAAAGAGCTGATCCTTACCAAACTGGCAAGCATGAATTTCTGTTAGAAGACCAGAGTATTCAGTCTTATTTTAGAGGATTATGCTAAATGATGGGCTGTCTAGACTTATCTTCAAACTAACACACTTAACTGCTGCCTTAGCATGAGGACACAGATGGATGGGAAAGATGACCCTGACCTCCATAAGACCCACATTCCTGTGCAAGGATAGAAGCATGATAATCAGGAAATGATGGTTATTAGTTACAGAAAATGCATTATTGTGAAAACCAGGAGAAAAGTGCTTATGAGAGGAAGTGATTGGATTATGGGGGAATCAGAGAATAAGACTAGGTCATTTCTCCAGAGTAAATTGCTGTGATTTATAAGAGAAAGGGGGTAGTGATATCATGGCTTCATATTGACCAGATTCATTTCACAAACAAACCTAAATCAGAATGCAGCAGTTATCCACTGAATCAAACACAGTTTTTAAAAAGATGTTTTTGTAAGGAATGAGACACGTCAGATACCTTTCATTTTGTAATTTTCTCCCTAATTATGCATGCTATTTCAGCAAATTTTCCTACGTTTCAGTATTATCTGGTTAATGTCTGATATCTTATTTTTCATTATGAAAATAAACCAGGTATCAATGCATAGAAGTACTTTAGCTAAGTATCTTAAATATAGCATGCTCAATCAGAATTTTCGTGCAAATATCTAAAAATGTATCAAGTATAAACTGCATATATGAATTAAACATATAAGTAACCACAGACTGGACAATTTGTAGACTGGATTATGCTTTAAAATTATTTCACACCATTGTTGTCTAATGCATAACTGCAAAGTGGCTACTGAAAAATATCGAGAGACTAAATGTTGCATTAGTTCTATAAGAAGGTACTGGAAAATTGTCTTCGGAAACTTGGTTTTTTTGAAAACTAAGGCTCAAGAAGCTATATATATAAATAATTTTATACCGTTTTTCAGAAATTTCATTTTGCTATAAAGCAAATAAATGTCACTGCCATAGCTACTGGAAGCATTGTTTACACTGAAAGGCACTGTTTGGCAACAAGCCTGACACTCATTACCTGAAAAATAAAATTTGTGCTTATTCTAATTTTCAGAGAACTTGCTTGCCCTTGTATTTTGTTTTATCTGTTGTAGCTTCCCACTTGACAGGCAGCCTTCTCTGAGCACTCTCCTTTTTTACCACCCCTCATGTGCACTCACAACTCATTCAGTTACACTCCTCATTCAGTTGTTCCATGCTATTCAATATTTTTGGGGACTGCTTCCAATGGTTACATTTGATCCTGTCTATAAAGTCTTGTATATTCCTGCTAATCCCAGCACAGGAATCTAATTTCTATATCCAACACCCTAAACTCCCAAATATTTCTATTTTATTCTGCAATGATGGTGCCAAATTTTCACCTCCAGAGTGCAAAATTTTATTATTTTCCTAATTAATCTTTCACTCATACTTGCAATGGCTCCATACTTCTTTCCACGTTCCTTTCCTTTTCCTACCCTGTGTTCTTCCTGAAGAACTAAGTAGGCTTGTATACTCTCCAATTTTTTTCCTCATTTGCCCTCTTACCTAATGGTTAATGGTGGCAAACTACATATTCATGCGTTAATCTTGTTTGAGAAAAGAGACCACATCTCCTGATTAGCATGGGTATGCCAATCACTTTCGTATTCTTTTTTGTAATATGCTGTTAACTGATAGGTATATTTTTGTGGTAGATTGAAAAGGCACCATGAATCAAGTTCTAGAAACATGTACAAATATGGTGTTGTTTTATAACAGGTGATACTTATCACTGTTGTCTTTGGCACCCTGGAGCCAAGTTCTGTAATTATCTACAAATCTACTGTCATTCTATCCAAATTTTATTTTATTTTTTTTAAATCTTAGTTTAAATGGTTATTATAAAAAAATAATACCACTTACTGAGAATTGCTGAGTTGTTAGTATGATTTCATTAATTTCTTATTCATGAATAACTAAGTTAATTCACATATCACCCAGACAAAAGGAAATTTTAGGGAAATCACATTTCTGAATGTGAACATTCTTGCCCTCTTTCAATTCTTATCACTTCTTTTGTTTGGGTTTTCCCTAGTTTCTCAGCATGTTAAGAGTAAATTGAAAGGAAATGTAGAAAATTATTTCCACTTGTACTTTCCAATACTGCTGGATTTCTTTTCTAGCATGAAAAATATGGTGTCTTTTCACAATGTCTTGCTCTTTGGATGATTCATTTGGCATAAACAAATATATTATGCTTGTCCATTTGTAGAAATATTTGCATATATTTTGCTTGTATCATGTGAAATACTTGTAAAGAACTTGTAACTAAATAACCCTGTAATCTCAATTTAAGATGAAGTGGCAGGCAGTTCATACTCTAGAAAAATTGTAGTGTTTGCAATAAAAGATGTATTTCTAAATCACATGGTGTGCCTTACATATGAAAAAAAGAGAAAAAGTTATAGTTATTTAAGCAGTGTGTAATCTTAAATGTGTGAAAAAGTTTTATTTTCAAATCTCTACTGGCCATTAAAATTACTGGGTTATTTTTTGTGCACTTCTTTGGCGATGATTCACATACAGTTTTTTCTACAGCTCCAGATGGTCCTCCAGAAAATGTGACTGTTTTAGCTACATCTCCTCACAGTATTAATGTCAGCTGGAGTGAACCTGCCATCATCACGGGACCAACGAGCTACCTCATAGATGTTACCTCAGTAAGGCAACTCTGTTTTACTCTTACTGGTTATACAGGTGTTTGGGGATATCAATACCATGGCATATATTCTTATAGAAATTGCAGGACAAATATAATCGGATTGAAAACCATATCATGTCTATTTCCACATAAATTCCGCATAAGAATTAATTGTACATTTCTTAATGGGAGATAAATTAATTATGTCATATTAAAAAAAAAGGTGCTAATAAGAGGTCTTGAAGAAAAAGGAGTGTATCCAAAAGTCTACACAGGAAAACAGTAGTTGAGCTTTGTGGAAATGGACCTCTTTTTGACCATAATGACTTTTCTTCTTCAAAGGAAGGAAAGGTTCATCATAGTGATTTCACAAACCAAAGTGGAGAACCTAACAAAAGGAAATTATTTGTACTAAGTTACACAACACCAGAGGGCAAACTTTAAAGTCAAACTAGATTTCCCACTTTGCACTTGGTCCTCTGTCTATCAGATCAGTTGTATTTTGGTAGCACAGTAATAACACTTCTTTCTCCTTGATCTTTATAACCAAAACCAAGCTGACATAAGAGAAAAACTCTAGTGGCTTTTCTCTTTTCATCCCCTACTACACTTCTAAAACTTCCTAAAACCACCATTAATAAATCTCATTTCCTGCCCTGTGGCAAGACAGGCAACTCTCTAAGTTCAAGAATATGAGAAGCAGGATATAGGTTCCCTGCCAGAAATTATACAGAGAGGGCTAAAAGTGAATTTAGGAAGTAGTTTAGCAGACTTTACCCACGAAAAGTTGTTATTTGAAGTTTCAAAAATTCTGAATCAGTCTGTTAGACAGTAGGAAAAAAATTTAAAGCTATTTCAAACTATTTAAGGCCTTTAAACAGAAAGTTCTTTCTGTTTTCTGAGAAGAGGATAAGACTATGTGTATATATTTAATTTTCCTGAATGTGTCATAAGAATTATGGATCTGCTAATATATTAATGTTGAGATATTTCTGCAATCAAAATTTCTAAGGAGATCAGTAAAAAATCACCAAGTATTTTTAAGCTACTGAGAAAATTTACAAGAGAGAGTAATGAGCAGTCCTGCAAATTTCTTCTCCCCTAAGTTCATTGTGCACCATGTAGAGTGAAATCTGCTCAGTTGTGAACATGCTTAATACAGCAATAGAATGGCAGGATGAAGGATGTATGACAAGGGAAGAACTTACAGGGATAATTCCTTGGCCCAATGGGTGGGTCACTAAAAACTACATAGTAATTTTTATTTCCCCTCTAATAAAGTTAGAGAAGACTTCTTCCTTGTGAAAAATTCTTCTCATTTTTGACTAAACAACATTATAGTGCATCAGCAGAAAAACATATCATGGTATTTATAAAACTTAAAAATTCAGTTTTCAAAGCTTGATTTTTCTGAGGAGGTTTTATATTTTATCAATTTGTATTGAAACAATTTCCTCTCTGTCTGATAATTCCAAAATTATGAATCATATAAATGCACTCTGAAAATATTATAAATACCTTATCAGTATAAGCTATAATAAAACAACTCCTGAAGGAAGATGATCTATGGAATGTTCCCGGTGAACTTCCCAGCATTTGAAAGGAACTTAAAAAACTGTTTTATATCTTCAATTTGGAGGACTAGTGAGTTTTCTGGGATTTTTTTCCAAGTTATATTTCAGATAACCTGCTTTGTGCTTATGAATTCCTTGTAATTAGATGTTGTCTGTCTAATGATCAGCAACTACAGGTGCCAGTTCTGTAGAACTTTAGTAGAGAGATCTATTCCTTCTTAAAGACCAATAAAGCTGTCACGATCTTCTTCAGTGAAATTTTTAGTATATATTTTATTGTCCCAGTGGGAAATTTTTATGAAGACTCCAAATTCCACAAACTTCCACTATGTATAACTTTACTTCTTCTTATTCTCAACTGAGTATCTTTAAATATTCATAAAAATAGCATCATAGAACAATTAAAGTCTCTCCTCTGTTATATACTAAAAGCCAATAATTAGTATTCATAAATGAATGTATTAGGTTTCTGCTTAAATTGCTAGGATGTGCCTTGCAGTTTTAAGGATCAGAAAAACTTAAAACCACTCCATTATTTTTCCTCCAAATCATGTTTTGGTTTTTCTTACTGTCTACTATAATTAGAAGTAGTTCTGAATAAAATATTCCTAGAAATGGGTAAGGAAAATGGAACTTAACTATTAAACTTCATGAAGAATAGAAATACGTTTAATTATGTAGTGCTGTGATTTTACTTTGATGCTGAATAAAAATTTATATGCCAAATTTTTGATAGTCAGATAGAAGAAAATGTATCAGCTCTTGATGGCCATCCCAGAAAATGAATGTCTGTTTAATTCATCAGAAACTTTAGTTCAGGTTAATTCTCAGTGGGGATAAATGCCTATCTGTCAAATAAATGCTATGCTTGAGCTATTCCAATGTTTTATCAGCTGCACTTAACAGATTTTGTTCAGTGGGAAAACTACTGTACAGCTACCTAATTCTCTTTACAAATAGAAGAAACAATAATAAAAACATTATTAACTGAAGCAGTGGGAATACACATACAGACAATTTTGTAAATGGTACTTGGCAAGCCACTAGAAAAGCACTCATGCACTCATTTTTTTCCTTTTTCCTGTTTCTGACACTACCATTAGAAGTGATTATTGGATATAAAGTCAAACATTGGAGATTTTTCTGCAGAATTGCAGAATTTTTCTGCAGATTTTTTGAGATGTAAGAATGATAGGTATCCACAATGTAATCCAACCCATAGCCTCCTCTAACACAGAAACTGTATCTAAAATATTCCTCAAAAATTATTTATCTTATTAATATAATATCCACTGCTGAAAATTGCCCAGCAACTATCAATAAATTATTTTAGTTTATAACTAAAATAATAGTCATAGTTTTAGTTACATTTCTAGGTATATCATTGCAGAGTGTGTGATTTTTAATTCTAGTTGTTTTTTGTGCAAGTAAAATTTCTATTTTTATTTTTGCAAACACTGTAAACAGTAGGTTATCTTCAATTTATTAACATCCTTTTTCTATTTTAAAATTATCACTGGGTCTCTTATAATCCTCCCTTTTTAAGATTGAACCTTAAAGCTTTCCTGCTTTTCTAATGGGAGAACTACTCCTTCCAAAATCTCTCATAAAAAAGAGCTTCTATTAATATATCCAAAGAAGAATTGCACTTTATGCTGTTGTATCAACATTATATATTGCTGCCCAAATTTCTAGTTGTATTCCAAGCAACCTTCTGCTATACAGCTGCTTATCTTCTGGGTCTTTGCTTAGTTTGATTCCTGTTTCAGGTCACTATAATTGCCCTGGCCCAGTGTCTTTAAATTGGATCGTGTTTGCTTGGTGTGAGACAGCGCCAAGCAAACAGCCCATTTCCTTAATCACATGCTACATGAAGTGCCAAAAAGGCAAGACGTGGGTCAGATGGGAGTGAAAAGTGGAAGAATAAAAGTTAAATAAGATATTCAAATAATAGTTGCCTGCTTTTGCCTGTTTCAAGCCTTGTAACACCTTTTTTTTTTTTTTCACTATTTTTTTACAGGTGGATAATGACAACTATAAAGCTCAGTTTTTGAAGACAAATGAGGAGGAAAAAGTCTTGGAAATTTCTGATTTAAAAGCATTTACGAGGTATTCTGTAGTGATCATTGCCTTTACGGGGGATGTTAATGCTGCACTTCTAGAAGGCAAGGCCAGTTCCCCAGTAATTGTCTCCACTTTTGAAGCAGGTTTGTAATTTTTTTCTACTTTACACAGATCAAAGTTTACAGCTTTTCTTTAAATTGACAAATACATGAGGACTTTGAACACAAGGTGGGCTTTTAATGCAGATTTGTCCTCACAATATTTTTTTCTTTAGTATTTAAGAAGGTGTCAGACAACAAAAAAGGAATAGTTAGAAATACTAAGATTTACCTTTAGTTATGCAGGGATCCTACCTTGGTCCATGTAAAATCTGGAAATGTGGAACACGGACAACTAGATTACTTTTCTAGCCGATTAAGAGAGAGGTTCTATCCATATATTAGCATGTATATATGAAATACCTGACTTAGGCAGGGATGACTCCCGTGTGGAGGTGCCTGTTAAGAGACTGCTGAAAATTCTATACAACATCCTTGGTTTTGGTGCAAAATTTAAACATAAAAAATTAAGTGAAGTGAATCCCACCATTTATAAACAGTATCTGTGCAGACTTGAGGGCTTTATCTGTGTATTCTCAGTGGAAGTTGCCAGTGAAAACCCACAGGAATCCCTGCTTGAGTCAGCTGTTCCACTGATTCTAAACAATCTGGAGAATGAGCTAGATTTTAAGGTGACAAAACTAGATGATGCTGTTAAGTTAGTCAGAGAAATAAAACCAAGAGGTGAAATGTTACAGAAAAGTAGATAGCATTTGCTTTTGCTTTGAAAACTATAAATAGTACAAAAATATAAATATGTACATGGGGAAGATATAGCCCTAACTTTACATACGTAGATCATGGTTATGCTCTGTCTACTGTCTTTGCTGGGTTTCAGTTGTTTTCTGTTGTTTAAACAAACAAACAAGCAAAACATTGAAATATTTTCTCAAGAGGTATTAAAGTTCTGTTTCATTCAAACTGATTATCACCTGTGTATAAAGCATAATTACCTTCTCTCTAGTGAGGTCTGCTGCGAAACAACATTTTTAGTTACATACTCAGGTTCATTTCAGATTTAAATGTACTACACAGTGATTTTATTTATCATTTATCTTTCCTTTGATGTATGAAAATCCGAGGTCCCTATTGATATGAGTATGTATACATATATGTATATATATATATATATATATATATATATATATATATGTATATATATGTATATATATGCATGTATGTATATATATGTATCTCCAATGCTTTAAATAATTTAAATTCTAAGGATTTCATGACCTATTTCTGTCCCTGGAGGATGATATGGTCTTTTGCTGTAGAAAAGTTAAAGATTAAACTATGTGGTAGCTGGGTCTGTTCTCAGACAGACAACATCCTGTGGTACCTTTCCTGATAGCCCCTTTCCCTTATGTAAATATGTGATACATTGGGAAGCGGAATAACTTTAGAGAGGAACAATTATTATTTTTTCCATTTCATCTTGTTTCATCTGGTTTGTACATCTTAGCATATGGCTTAGTTAGGACCAGTTTACACAGACTTGCTCCAGAGAAGCCTGAGTAAGCATTTGTTGGCTGGCATAAAAACCCTGGGAAATAGGACAACTGCATCTAAATCCTTGGCTGAGGGAATGTGTTTACCTTCCATCGTCTGATTTCACTATTTAGAGGTCACGGTACATACTTGTCTGCTCAGGTAGAGCAATAAATATTTAGGTGCCTGGAAAGAATGTTGCAGCCTTTTCTTTCACATAGGGACATTGGTTAAATGATTTATACCTTTGCTGTCTTGAGAATAAGCTACTGGAATCAGCGTTTGACAAGAAACTGCCTCCAGGAAAAATGCATGTTGTGCTTGTGTCTGGGCACAACAGTGCCACCAGTTAGTGGAAAAATTTTTCCTAAAGATTTAGTTGTGATAAGCAGAGACTCTTAGGAGCACAATGGCTTGTTTATATGTTGGGAGGAACCTTGCTCTCAGAAGGGGACAATCACTGGCTCTTGCTTCTTGCTTGTAAACCTATGCAAGGATTTGTTTAACCCAGATGTGTTTCAAGATATAATGATGCTTTCAGGCTTTCTGAGTAGAAAATCAGAAATTAACTTTCTGAGTAGAGACTATTGAGTGTTATCTAACAACTATTTTTAAAGTTTGTAGCATTCAGTGCCACCATTAAGAAAAGGATTTCAGTTGATATTTGACTTTTTATTGTGTTTATGGATATTTATGTATGAAATAAGTATTTAAGGATTTTTAATAAAAATCAAAAAAATCAATGAAATAATACTGATATACAAAAAGTATAATTTTAATTTTTCAGGTTTTACTCTAATAGTAATAGTAATAGTAATAGTAATAGTAATAGTAATAAACCGATTAAGTGGGTCATTGAAATATTTATTTCAGTGCCTGAAGACCCACCTAACAACATAACCTTTCAGAAGATACCAGATGAAGTGACAAAATTCCAAGTAACATTTGTGCCACCATCTGAACCAAATGGAAATATCCAAGTGTATCAAGCTATGGTTTACAATGAAGATGACCCTGCTGCCATCCAGATCCACAACCTTAGTGTCATTGAAAAAAAAGATCAGTCAGTCACTGCCATGATAGAAGGACTAAAAGGAGGACATACCTATAATGTCAGCGTAAGAGCAGATACATTCGGGGAGGATTTTTTTCTTTGATATGTGTGAGATTAGTTTGAAACTTTGGCTGAATATGAGATTTTCATGCCAAGAATGTTAGCTGGGGTGCAAAGAGAGGCAAGTCTGAGGAACAAGGGGAGAAACAAACAGGATAGAGTGAGTGGGAGCAGGATGCATCACAAGTCTGGATGACCAGTTCATGTGCTTAGCAAAGCAATTTGTAAGACATAGTCACAAGCACAAGACTAAATGTCTCTCTTAATTCCACTACTGGCATTGCTCATTTGTCTCACTGGACATGAAAGGTCCAGTTCTGCAAGGGGAGCTTGCTAGAAATACATGCATGAAGTACTTTCAAATAGTCAGAGAACGGGACATGAGAGGAGGAGAGATCATTCTTGAAGTGAGCTTGCTCACTACTTTTTATTAGAGTTACATTATAAGCAATAAAGTATTACTGCACTTAGGATTTCAAAGCAATACAGAGTGAGTTCTAGCCTAGTGTGAATTGCAAAAGAAGTGTTTCGGCATTCATTGTTGCTACAGAAATATCCAGAACTGGCCAATGTGAAGCTATTTCAATACTCATGAAAACAAATGTTTGTTTTTTTAAGGTGTATGCAATTAATGGTGCTGGTGCAGGGCCAAAAATTCAATTGAAAATAACCATGGATATCAAAGGTATGTCCCATAAAGTACCCTGTATCTGAAATCTCTATGAATTCTGAAGAAATTGCTGTTCCACCTGTGAGTACACAGCTGTGTGCCTTGGGCTATTATTTAGAGGTTGCATAATATAGGAACAGGAATGTATAATTGATCACTTTGATTTGTAGTGTTCAGTTTTGCTGATCATTTGCTATTTGTATCAAAATCATAGTGTAAAGCACGTGCAGACTCAGTGAAGTAATCTTATCAAGTTCAATATTTTAGTTACCATCAGCAAACAACTTAGACTATGACACGGGAATAGCTAAGTATGCAGTATCACTGTTGTTGAGATAAACAACATCATAGATTGATATTAAATGAAAAATTAAAACTCACTCTTTTTATTGTTTTTTCTTTTAATTGAAAACTGATGTAAGTAGGCATTTTTCAGAATATAGTTTTTAGAGGCTTAAGACAGTAAGAAGCAGAACATTAAGTAGTCCCTGAAAATATGCTGGATATTTTTTTTGCATAACGCAGCTGTAAGCCTGAACAATATACCTGCAGCAAAAATATTGTCAATAGAACACTATGATATATCTTTGTTTAAAAACAGAACCGCCAAGGCCCAAAAAGAAACCAGCACCAGTTTATGACGCCAATGGAGCATTACTCGTCACAGCTACAACAATTACAATCAGAATGCCAATATGTTATTACAGTGATGATCACGGCCCTATCAAGAAGATACAAGTTCTTGTCGTGGAAGCTGGAGGTAGAATCTAATAAGTTCCCTTTAAAACTGTTTTCAGGTTCAAGCTGTTTGTCTTTTTCATTTGTTTTCCTGTGTTTCAGTAATTGCATTTTAGAAGACAATCAACAAAGTCACTTTTGCTGTGGCAACAGCACTGAGGGCACACAGTACCTGTAGGCTGGGTATTGGGTTCTGGGAATGCTTGCCAATGAAGTGTTCTTCCATGCTGTTGAAGCCACTGATATTATTCTGTCCCTAATTTCATCACTATAGTTCTTTATTTCCTGTTCCCTTGGAAAACATCCCAACATTTGACATTTGTGAATGCAAATAAGTATGAAACTTTTGGGGTTTGGCAAGGTTAATCTTCCGTCGGTATTAGTGTTGCCCACAAAAGAATGCAGCCATGTGCAGTTGATATTTCCATTTCATTATGGGGGCAGAGGGAGTTATATAAATCCCTTCTGTAGACTGTGGGTAAGAATGTTTATTCCCTTGTACGGACTGATGAACATTTACTCGTATGAGCGGTGCTGTGAAACCTTTTGAGTAATTGCTTACCAATGTGAGTGGGAGTTTTATGATGGGACATCATATGGTCAGGCTTACTTTACCTAAGAAGGAAAAACTCCAGGTATTTGAATCCCTCATTTTACTTGGTTTCAAAGTCTAGAAGTAAAGCATGCACATCAAGTGAACGTATCTTTAGTGCCTCACCTTGTTCTGAATTTTACAATTTAGCACTAATCCTAATGACATTTACCTCATAGCTATTGCTGTGAAGATTCTCTTGGACTGACAGATAAATACCATGCTAAGCAGCATAGTGAAGATTTTTCTCTTGAGCTGCTGGGTACCAACCATGTATGGAAATCTAGTAATTTAATTCATGCCACAATCCTTACTGTCTTCAGAGCAAAGAGATTTTACCAGCTTTGCTAGCTAGCCATGCTCAGTTTCAAAGTCAAGTGTCTTGTACCAGTAATATACTCTACAGGCAGAGCTGCAGTGTGAAATTGCCCCTCAAATTTTCTTGATGTGATTTAGTTGGCTTACTCAGAGTTAACAAAACATGGATAGTGTGGATAGTAAGGAAGTTTGGGGTTAAGAGCAAATTCATTTATAGACTTATTTGTGTAAATGTCACCAATAGCATGCTAAACTCTTAAAAAATAATTTCCTATGTAACTTCTTTAATTGCAATCTGGTTAAAATGTAAATCACATCTATTTTTTGGTTTCTTGACAATAGCTCAGCATGATGGGAATGTAACCAAGTGGTACGATGCCTACTTCAACAGACCAAGGCCATATTTTACAAATGAAGGCTTTCCAAACCCACCGTGCACAGAAGGAAGAGAAGCTCTGAGTGGAAAAGAAGACATATATGTCATAGGTGCTGATAATACATGTATGATACCAGGCAGTCAAGACAAAATATGTAATGGCCCACTGAAACCAAGAAAGCAGTACCTGTAAGTACATTTGCCTCCATATTCATTCAAGAGAAAGACTGAAGTGAAATATAGATTTATACAAATGCTCAAAACATATAATTCAATTAGAAAAGGTGGAGATTGAAACTATCATCATATGTATCTAATTTTAAATTTTTTGGCTGAGCATAGATATGGGAAACAAATTTTTTACAAAAATTTTCAAGCAAAAGATGATGCTGATTGAGTTCTTAAATTAAATAAATCCAAATTCACAAGTAATCCACATTGGAGGTTTTTGTGCTTTTAAGATTTTGACAGACTTCTTGATGTCTGTCCTAATGTCACTTTTGCAGATGAATAATGATTTTAAATTATATTATACTAAACCTAAAAATATTTTTTAGTTTGTAAGTGAAACAATATTTAAGAAAATGCACATAAACTTTATTTCATTAGTTTTCCTGGTTTTCTTTCATAGATTTAAGTTCAGAGCAACTAACATTAAAGGACAATTTACAGATTCTGACTATTCGGACCCTGTCAAAACATTGGGTAAGAAGAGTGTAATTTACTAAAGTATTTATCTATTTCTAAAGAGCCTACACTATTCCATATGTCTTTTTAGTGCGGTGATTTCCATCAAATAAATTATCTCTATGCTTGTTGGACCTAGTTTAACTAGAATGGCTGAAGAAATAGATCCATTGCCTTGTATGTCCTTTTGAGGTTGTCAAGAGATTCTACAGCAGACTGTTAAATGAAGAAGAGATATTGACAGAGTTTGTTTGCAGAGATTCTATTATACCAATAAAAATGTCATGTTGTCAGGATAGTTCATCTTGTTCGGCAACCTGCCCATAGCTATTCTGTTTGAGTTGTTTCCTTCTGTGTAGAACTAGTATGGGATGCTCTTGGCTGCAGGACAAACTGGCTGGATGGCCAGGCCCAAAGAATGGTGACTACATGGAATTCCATCCAGCTGGCAGCTGGTCCCTAGCGGGGTTCCCCAGGGCTCAGTATTTGGCCAGTCCTGTTTAATGTGGCTGTTGATGGCCTGGACAAGGGGATCAGCAACACCTTCAGTCAGTTTGCTGATTACACCAAGTTCAGCAGGAGTGTTGAACTGCTAGTGGGTAGGAAGGCTCTGCAGAGGGATCTGAACAGGCTGGGCTGGTGAGCAAAGGCTGATTATATGTGGTTCAACAGGGCCAAGTGGTGGGTCCTGCATTTGGGTCACCCCGTGCAGTGCTACAGGCTGAGGGAAGAGTGGCTGGAATGACACCCAAGGGAAAAAGGATCCCTGAGTGCTGGTCGACAGCAGCTGAACATGAGCCAGTGTGTGCCCACATAGCCAAGAAGGCCAATGGCATCCTGACCTGTGTCAGCAATAGTGTGGCCAGCAGGACCTGGGCACGGATTGTCCCCCTGTACTCGGCACTGGTGAGGCCACACCTCGAGTGCTGTGTCCAATGCTGGGCCCCTCATTACAAAAAAAATTGAGGTGTTGGAGCGTGTCCAGGGAAAGGCAATGGAGCTGATCAAGGGTCTGGAGCACACATCCTGTGAGGAGCAGCTGAGGGAGCTGGGGTCATTTAGGCTGGAGTACAGGAAGGTCAGGAGAGATCTTATCACTCTCTACCTGAAAGGAGGTTGTGGCAAAATGCGTGTCAGTCTCTTCTCCCAGGTAACAATCAACAGGACAAGAGGAAATGTGGTGACAGGGGAGGTTTAGATCAGACATAAGGAAAAATTTTTTCACAAAAAAAGTGTTAAGCATTTGAATAGGCTGCCCAGAAAAATGGTAGTCACCATCCCTGGATGTAGTCAAAAGATGTAGATATGTGGCACTTAGGGACAGGATTTAGTGGTGGTCTTGGTAGTGCTGGGTTAGCAGAAGGACTTGATGATCTTAAAGGTCTTTTCCTACCTAAATGATTCTATGATTATATTCCAGTGAGCTTAATGGAAGGTCATCTGAGGGCATGACCCTTTAACCCCTTCATCCTTTAGATACAGACAAAGCTCCATATGAATTAATAAATTAATATTGTCTAATAGAATCCATCTGGTTCTAAAGTCACTAGCCAATAGACCAGCTGTTACTTGGTCTGAAATCAAATGTAATTCCTTCATGGCCATGCTGATATACCTCCAAAATTGGGAATGACATCTCTTGTAGCAGATAGCAATAAGATCTGTAAGTTCTTTCAATACATTTTTAAGCCAAAAGCTAACTTAGCTAAGCTTTAGCCCTGACTTTCTGAAAATGGATACCAAGACAACTGGGTGAGTACCCAGAAGAATTTTAGTGGGCACATATTTTTCATTTGGCATTCATCTTCTGTGATATGAGCTCCCTCATTCATCTAATCCATTTTAGGAATTCGTTACATGATCTGATACTGAAGATCCTGAAATGCTAATTCACTACCTGAGTATTCTGAAAGGATCTGGCACTATTTCTCCAGCCCGGAAAGCTCTGGAAAGTGCAACATAAAAGTTATCTTTATATCTTCTGAGTTTAAAAGTTTTAAGCGAATGAAGCAAATATTTTTCCCAGTAAGGGAAAGATAGTGTGTCCGATCAGGGAAAACAAATTTACTGGAAATGAGTCCAACTGCATCCAGTCCTCTGGGCAATTTTCTCCTCTCTAAAAGAAAAATCTGCAATACTTAGTGGCAGCAGACAGTGTAATTCATTGCCTTACATATTGTTACTGAAAATTTGTAACATTTCCTACCTTGTACATGATAAATAAGCAAGATTTGTTTGTATGCTGAATAAAATGTAATAGGGAAAAAACCAAAAAAGGAATAAATTCCTCAGATATCCATTTCTCCCCATATCCATTCAATGCCTTCTGATATAAACTTTAACATCAAGCTCTGCTTTTTAAGTCCAGACTACAGCATATTTTTGTCCCTCCTCGGCTTCTAAATTTCAGAGCCTATATTACTTATGTGGAATAGTCTGAAGTCCTTTGCATGCTTTCTTACAAGTGCTGTGAAATCAATGTCAAATTGATATATCAAAAGTGATATAGGTACTGCTGTTGAAGGGTCTTGAAGATAAAGCACTCACTTGAGATTCCTCCTATGAAGAATCTAGCCCAAGTGTTTCCTTATAGAAAATACTTGGCTATAGGAACTTCCAGCTTGCTCTAGAAATATAACTCAGAAAACATGCCAGAAAGTCAGATTTTATAAATCTTTGCAACCCAATTATTTCTATTGTACTTATAACATCAGCCACTCTCCAGGAGAAATTTTTGCTGCCTAAAATCAGAATTGCAATTTGATTTTAAATCAATTTGCTTCTCTAGTGATAATCTCTGAAATTTGTGGGTTTCCAACATTACACTTTTATTTTATTAGCTAAAACCTCCATTTTAATTTTCAGTATAACATAACAGTTCAGAAAACCCTACATTATTCTGGTTTCTAAATCTACTGATATTAAAGGTCTTTGATCTGGACAATCAGAAAGTTCACCTTTCAGTGCAATATAATATCATATGTTTGAAGCAGAAGAAAATGTGGAAAACCTTGAGAAATTATTTTGTGAGACATGCCAGATGCTCTTGTAAATAATAGGAAATTTGTTAGGGAGGAACACTGAAGAGAAATTATGGGAATATAAAACTGCAATAATTTTTTTAAAATTATAGTAGAGGATAGATTTTAATGGGGCTCACCCACACAATCATATTTGGTGTACCACAACCTTCCTCTTGATCTGGAGAGGTGGAATTTCTTCCTCACAATCCATGACTCTCACTGAGAAGTTAATGTCCATGCTACAGTGAAAGGTCAGGATTCTTCCATGAGATAATTAAGATATAGTGATAAATACTGTTCAAACTTATAATACATCAAGGCAGCTTGTAACCTTTTTGTAAACTCTGATGGCTACTTCAGCAAATCACTGTGGGGCAACTGGTAGTCCTGTGAAATGTAAAGCTGATAAGATAGGAAACAATTGAAATGGGATTTCCTGACACTGTCTTTTGCATAGAAACTGACCTTAAGGGATTTTATTATTGCAGTTTGTTATCATCATGCATTAAGTGCAGCACTTCAGAATTATATATCATGATATTCTCTATTTTGTCTCCTTTCCCATGCCCATGATTATCTCTACAGACATGTCTGCAGAGATGTGTTTAGTCCTCCCCTGTTGCAGAGAAGCAGGAGAAAATGTGTTTTTTGAATTCTAGGTTGGCATTCTACCAGCACTGTTTTGTTTAATAACATGTACATTGTTTGGATTAACGTTAATTGCACATTGTAATATAGACTTCACAGTTCAGTGCAAAATAGATAAAACTGTTGTAGAGGTTTCTTTGGATATTCTTCTGTTCTTTCACATTGCTAATATTTTTGCCCTATCACAGAGATAAGTGAATAGCAAGAACTTTTTCATTCATTTTCTCATCGAGACATTTTTTATGTACTTGCTTTTCTATCCTGTTATCTTTACCTAAGCTTATTTTTTTTCTTACCTTGTAGTGTCCAGTGTTGCATCTAAAATTTTACTAATGCAATGGAAAAATTGTTTCAGGTGTTTTTCAAACTATACTGAATTCTGTTGTCTGTCACTTCAAACAGACCTGATATTGCTAATTCATGTTCATGTCAGTCTACAATAATCTCACACTTTCTTCTGATAAATTTCTGCCTAGCCTACTGTTTCCTGTGCTGAATTAATGTGGCTGACTATTCCTGCCTACATGTAGAACCATGCCCTTGATCTCACAAAATTTCATCCCACTGTTTTAAGGTGACTTCTTCAGATAAATCTGCATCATTTTGAATTTTAACTACATTCTCTTGTGTACATCAGTCCAGATCATCTGCAATACACTCTCTAATCCAAAAATCACAACCTTTTGAGAGAAACAAAGCCAAGACTATGGTATTTCCCACCGTGTCCTTGGGAGGATATCATCCCTTGGCTGGAAAATAGTTTCAAATGGCAGAAAGCAGTACATTTTCTCCTTCTCCTTGAGGCTAAACAGGAGCTAAATTTTTCTACAGAGGACCAGCAAGTGGAGGTGAATGTCAACAAAAGTGAACAATATCAGTATTCCCTTACTTTTCTTATTTTCACTGTTGCCTAAGAGAAAGACAGAGTGAGTTTTGTTTTAGATACAGGATTACAGGAAGGGTGGGAAATTAAATGAATCTCAGAAATTTAGCATTAAAGAAGTTCAAAAAGAGGCCTAGGAACTGCTAATCTCAATAGTTTATCAGTTTCTGAACAAGCTTTCATTCTCACCTGGAAGGACTGATTAGAATACCAACACCTTTACTTTTCCATCTTAGAGGCCTTTATGATTACTTTTGGTGATTGTTCCCAACAATATCACCAATTTTCACATAAAGCAGGAGCATGAGTTAGTGGTCAGTGAGGCAGATTAATCAAGGAAGTTCAGATGTCATCACTAGTTTAGTTCCTTCAGCACTCTTAGAACACCGCTAAAAATAGTGTCTTTTACTTTGTGTCTGTGAGTGGCAGCTGCAAGCCTCATTGCTTTAGAGCTGTGCTCTTCCTTTTTCACTTGAGGAGCTGGAGCAGTCCTGCACAGAGACTGAAGCAGGATCTGAACTCAGGCCAGTGTTCAGACTGACGTTACTGCAGTGTAGACTGACCTTAACCTGTTTAGCATGTAAAACTGAGAAACACCAGGTGACACCTGCACATATGGCTGTATTAAAATTATGTATTAGATTGATCAGCAATGCTTAGGAAGCCTTACATAAACTGTTCCTGGTTTTGTTACATTTTTCTTTCTGAAGCAGCTCTTCAACAAACAAAATGGGTGCAGTTATACAGAGACAAAAAGTGTCTGTCTTTCATTATTCCCTAATTTCATACTGTCAGATCTTTTAAAATTCTGGTGAATCTATGATACATTACCTTTCCACTTTCTGTTGCAGGTGAAGGAATGACAGGAAGATCTGTAGAAGTTGTCCTTGCTGTTACTTTGTGTATACTCTCAATTGTTCTTTTGGTGGCTGCAGTATATGCTTTTGCAAGGTGAGATTTGCATATCCTTGCCATAGCATGTGTGAAAACACTCAAAAATGGCTTAAAGAAGAGTCAAAACAGTCCTATAAGTGGAACTAATCTGTAATTTCAAAATGTCTTGATTTTTTGATTGGGTTTTTTTTTTGTTTGGTTGGGTGTTTTTTTTGTTTGGTTTTTTTTTTTTTTTTTTTTGTGTGTAGAAATCTAGGAAGAGACTCACAAAGAGTTTAGTCAAGTGAGGGTAGCCTCCATAGATGAAGAAGAAAATCCAGCTTCTCCAGAGGGTAAATCAGAGTGGTAGCCTTTCTTAACCTTTCAGACCCACTTCTCTATTGACAGATCAGAGTGTCAGCTGGTTGTAGTTATCATGATGGCTAATACTATTTAGAGCTGGGTATGACCTAAATATTCTAAATTCTATTTTCTGTCTTTCTAATAAATTGATCAGTTAAATATATTGCAGTCTCATATGGGGAAAACAAATTGAGTTTTAATTCAAATAGAGAGCAAAATGTCCATGTAAAGAAGCAGGCTATGTACTGCACACATGATGTAAGTTTGCCCATCCATCAGCTCTGTTCCTACTCAGCTGCATTATTCAGGCATTCCCAAAGAATTTTTCTTGGAAAACTAAAAGAATACAGCACGTAGCTTCTTTCATTGGAATTTCAGACAACATAACTTCAGTATTTGACTAAATTACACTGTTAGAAGGGAGAAAATAATAAAGGCCAAGGAAGGTTTCCTGGCAACTATTTTTCAGTTTCAGCCTGTCAAATCCAAGTATTGACATATGTGTCCTTAAATCTTTTGCATGTGTATTTTTCACTATTATTTTCCATTTAGAATTCGGCAAAAGCAAAAAGAGGGAGGCACATACTCCCCACGAGATGCTGAAATTATTGACACGAAATTCAAGCTGGATCAGCTGATCACAGTGGCAGACCTGGAGCTGAAGGATGAGAGATTTACACGGTAAGCGTACTCCTTAGGCAAAACAGTAGTCCAAAGGGTCTGTAGCCATGACCCCTTTCTGACCTTTGCTTGTTTGGAAGTGTTTGTGCTGTTCTTATTTACACAGGTCACTGAGATCCTTTTTCAAAGAATGACCTCCATCCTCAAGACACTTCTCACTAGCTCTTAGAAAATCACTTAATCTTGAGCTCTTTTTGCAAGATAAAAATCTAAGTGCAAATCACTGTTTAATTGTGCTAGCCAAAGAAGGGCTACATGTTTTAAACATGCAGAATTTCTGAGCTTTTTTAATGGCCCAATTTTTTATATAGGCTGCAAATTTACACAAGCTTTTTGAAAAAGCCAGACTCCTAGAAGTCCCTGTCAACTAATTCAAGAACAAATCAACTAGCTCAAGAAAAAATATGTCATTGTTTAATTGACATTTAGAAAGAATTTTTCTTTTCTAAACAAAGGGATTTGCATAACCTCTGGGTTTCTGTGGATCTCAGCATACTGGCTATCCTAACATCTACTCATCTAAGGTGCATGCAGCAATTAATTTTTTTTATCTGACAAGAAATCTAACCACAGATATTTATCAGAAGGAAAGCTGCTTTTTGACTGCCAGACATATTGATATTATTTACCTAATAAATATAATGGTGATTATCAATAATATGTGACATCCAACTGAGTTAGAAATGTTTGGTGAACATTCTTCACCTGCCTGTATTTTCCCTACTGTCACAGATGAAACACTGTGGTAGGCAGTCTCCTTAAAGATGAGAAGGCTAAAATAGTCTTGCCCTAGTAGCCAAATATCCTACTATTGCAGACTAGGAATAGTTGGAAGATGAAAGGTTGTAGCTGTTGACCTGTGGTTTTTGTGTGTGCCTGTGTGTGGTACAGAGTAAGTTGATTGCATGTACAAACCTGTTCAAAATAGAGCACCCAAGAATGGCTGCTTGTAACAGATGAGAAAACATACTGGGAATCATCTGGAACTCATTGACGTAAGGGCTGGGGTATGTGCTCTGCAGGGCACTTGTTCACATAGCAGAATTTAATACCTGCTAATAACAGTGCAAAGCATCCTCTGAACAGCCAAAGCACTGCAGTTATCATGCCTCAGATAAATGTTCTTGATGGATCTTCAAAATTATGTTGTTTCCCCATTGTTAGCTGAGTAAGAGTAGTACTAATGTTGTTTATATACTAAAGTGTTAATGGATTTTACTTCCAGATACTCTTCATTTTTCTTTAGACGCAAGGAGATTTTTGTCATCCAGTAAGTTTTTGTATTGTTGAAGCAACGTGGTGTGCTTTCCATTCTGTTCTCTTAACCTGTGTGTTATTGTACTATATTGAATGATATAGTTAATCAAAATGAACTGTCAATCTTTGTAGATATTCTGATGACAAACAATGGTATTTGTCATCATGAAATCAGGTATATTTTTAGTCCCTAATGATGAGTTATAGGAGTTCCACAACTATTCTGAAATAAATCAGGGAAATTTTTACATGGAAATTATAATTATGAATTATAGTAATATAGCCCTGATATATACAACCTATACTTGAAACAAAGGTAGTGTAAATGTGGCATAAGAAACATGCTGTTTCTTCCTTTTGGAAGTTAGGATGTACATATTTAAGAGAAATTATTTTTTTTCCTCAACTGTCTTTTTTACTCGTCCTGCAGCTGTTTCATACTCTACACCTACAATCTCAGCAATATATCCACACAGTCAAATCCTTTGTTGATTTGCAGACACCATTCTGCCACTTTTCTGTCTAAATTACGTGTATTTTAAACTTTTACAATCTTAAACTCTAAAGGGTAATTGAAAACTGTAATATTTCATACTTATGTACACTTCATTATGTGATTTATGCACAGCAAGACCTTTACTGAACAATGCTTCAGCAGTTTTAGTTACATCACCCTTACTTTAATGAGTCAGTCTCACTTTTCTGTTTGCAATTTGTCGTGTCCTTCCATCTGTGTTTTTCTCTTCCCTCCTTCCAACTGTCCTTTAATGCAAAAAGCAAGGACTCTCTACTTCTGTCATTGTGAGGTATAGGATGCAGCTGTTAAAATTTTGGATTATTATTTTTCAAACCATAGTGGCACTGAAGCTACAGCAGGCTCCTTGCCCAGATCCTTTGTTGAACATTATGACAAACTGTTGAAGTTTGAAGTGGAGGCATTATTTGAGACCTCCTCAATCTTTTCAATTGGAAGACAGAAAATATCCCAAGGTACTCTCCTAGATAACATACATACAGTAATGATGGGCAGGATATCCTTTATCTGTTCAAAATTCTTTCATTTATTTTTGGGTTTTTTTTTTCTTTCTTTTTCTTTTTTTAAAGCTTCTCAAGAATCTTTCTCTATGTGTAATATTCCCTTCTGGTAATGTCAACAGCCAAATGGGACATTTTAAGTGTCTCCATTGCTGTTTTTAATATAGTTACATCCTTCCTGCTAATGATGAGTTATATCAAGGAGCTGGCAGAAGCATGGCTGCATGTATCAAGGCAGCTTACTGCAAAACCAAATGTCTGAAATACTTTTGTTTTCTGTTTTTAGACTTTCACAGTTGCTCCATGAAAAACCTTTTGTACCTGTTGCCATTGGGGAACAGCTATGCTGAAGTCAATCACAGTCCCAGCTCTTATGTTCACCCCATCATGCTCATGATTTGTGGCTAAGGCAGTGACATGTTAGCATGTTTAGTCATTGCATTTAATGTTGATGACTACAGTCTAACCTTCACAAATTTTCCATGTGTTTGGAAGGGGCATCACTGCATCTGCGCAATCTACATTGGCCGCATTTGGGCAGATCTCTCAGCTGTGTTTGCAAAGCTTGCTGTGTTGCAGTTTGTGGCATCTTGCAAGTGTATGAGGAGGGCAGAGATGGGCAGATTCCTTTACCAGACTGGCATGTTTGTATTTTTCAGACAGCAGTAAATCAACTGAAATCTGGTCCAGCTTCCTACCCTGAAAGGGCAATAGGGAGTTTATGTGAAAATCCTAGGTGAAAAAACCTACTTATCATCCCATTCAGAGCTCATTGGAAGGGAGTATTTTGGAAAACAGGTTTTTTGTCACTTCTTCGACATTTTATTATTTAGTTACTATAAATCAATAAAGGCACACTTTTGCAGCTGACACAGTTCATCCACAGAATCAAAATACTCTAGCCTGCTGCATGAGATCCTTCTTGACTGCCTCTCATCCATTGTCTCTTCAGACATTCTCTCATACTGAGTGGATCATAGCTTATGACCTTGGCTCATACTCTCAGAAAATTTTTGCAGCTGGTATCTCATGAGAAAAACAATAAAGTAGAAAAAGATTTTTCTGTTCTGTATGAATATGACTGGAAATACTTGTTATCATTCCTAGGTCAAAAATTCAACAGTCTGGGGCTCAGCAAACATTCAGTATAGGTTAAACAAAACATTATTTTTCACACATTTTTAATGTGATGTATTTTGCACTACAAAAGTCAGTTTGAGTTGAAAAAGAGAAACTTAAAAGTGCCAAGTATTCCATTTTGACTATTTTGAAACTTTTTCGTGGGTAACATTTTTTTTGGACACGGAATTTAAAGGAAAATCCCATTTCTGGTAGTAGTCTTTTAACATAATAAGAATAATAAAAAATATTATTGACAAACTTCAGTGTCTAAAATTACTTATACTAGCTAGTACATATACAGTCTCTCTCAACAAGTCTTTGTTGAGCAATTGATCAAATGGATGTAGTTTCAGAGGGCATGCAGGGAATTAAGTCCTACTGAATTTAGTGGAAAATGAGACCTTTATGAACCCAAAATGTTAACTTTGAATGTTTGGGACATACGTTGCATTGATGGTGGAGATGGTGTGAGACACTTAATAAGAATAAAAAACAACCTTGCTCAAAACATATATAGCCCATCAATCTAAACTGGATTAAACTCTGTTTCATAATGCACACTGAATATACATATACTGGGTGCTCTCATTACTTGCCTTATTTACAACCAGTCCACAGGTTCGCCAAGTTGCTCTTCAAAGTAGACACTCATCTTCTGTGAATAGATTCTGTCCCTAAATTTTCAGGGTGCATCAGGTTTGGTGAGATATAGATAACTCTTCCCTGTTCCAGGTGCTTATCTAGGAGACAACTTCTCAACACCCTACTTTTGCAGTGGTTTCTGCAGCAAGGATAAAACCATTTAGATTCCCATATTTTAAAAATCTTTCCTTGAGAAGTTGCACCTTGTGGTTGATCCTTTGAGGCTTCTGTTTCACTGTGTGAGACGGCTTGTCAAGAAAATGGGGTCAGAATAAATATTTCTGCATTGCAGACTCTGTAGCCCCTGCAAATACCAGGTAATTAGAACTTCTTGTGGGAAAGTCTTGTATAGAAAATGATTGCCTGATCTTATCTTTCCTATACACTATGCATTCAGTGGGTATCTATTTTTGAGGTAATAATTTTGCACACACATTTATTTCTACAGGCCAGCCTGATACTTTCTTTGTATAGACAGACCTGTCATCCTTTGAGTAGGGATAGACATGGCTTCCACCTTGCCCTTTTCTTCAACAAATTTCCCTTTAGTAATCAACTATCAAAAACAAGTTTGTGTCCCAGGAGAACATGGTTTATGAATGTATGTGTCCTGGCACAATGGAAGAAATGACCATGTGTTCTTTTTCCTTAGGCCTTTAATATGTAGGAAGGGTTAAGCTCCATATTGCTCTCAATTAACTCGTTAAAAATTAGCTCCTCTGTTGGTCCTAGGAAGTGTCAGTGGTGCTTATGAGTTAAGCCTTTTGCCTCCATAGTAATTTCTGTAGTTTTCTGGTTGGATGAAGTTGTAATTCCCTGTGGACTTCAGATGATTGACCCAGAGAGAAAGCTGAGTCTGTGTGACAATATGTCTTCAGTTATCACTGCCAACACAAATAAATGGCTTCTTTCTTGCTCTATCATAAGTAATCTGAGTGGGACTCAGATTTTTGATAGTCTTCAAAAAAACCCCACACATGAAACAATACACTATTTTAAAAGAAAATCAGATTTGAGGCAATAAAGCATTCTTTATCTTAGAGAATGTTTTCTTTCCTCATTTCAAAGTCAGGCAACTGGGAATCTGAAATGGTCCAGCTGAAATGGGGGAATTTTCAACTTCATGGCTTGATTCTAAATTGTGCTTATCAAGATCTAGTAATATTTTTAGGTTTTATACAAAACACTGGGAAATGTGGAGGACAAGATTACAGGTCGATGAATATTTGTTCATTGACAAAATACTGTAAGATTATTGCCATGTATTCCAAGTCAAGAGACAAAGAAAAAAAATACTATTTTTTTAAGCTTAAGGATGCTGAAAATGAACATTACTGGAAGTCTTCAGTGAAAACACAAAATTCATCCCTTCTGAAGATCCTTGCACAACAAAGCCAACACCTTTGCCACAGCTAGACAAATTAGACATTAACTTTCTTCTAAGCATTTTAAAGTAGATCATCTTATTTTCTGGGCTGCCAAGACACTGCTATGTGCACTTGCTACTAACAGAAGTGTGACAGTTCAGTAGTTCTAGAAATCAAGTTCTTCACTTAAATTCCCACAGACAGGATAAAGTGTCAACCCATAGGTGCCTTGCTTCTTAAGAAAAAGTTATACTGTTGGATCCATGTACCTTCAGCACTGAAGCACTAAATGGCATACCTGGATTGCTTATGTACAGCACAGAAGTAATTTTTATTCCCTAATAAAAATTCCCTTTTATTCCCTAAACTGCATTTTCTTACTGCAAATTATGTGCAGTAAGACGCTCATTGCTAAAAACTTGAGAGGAGAGCTAATTGTATTTGAAAAATTACTGAAATGTCAACAAGGACATGGCTTTTTTCTGTTGTTATATGGTGAAGGTAGGTGATTTCAAAGGAAAAAGAAGTGTAACTTCCCCTCGAAGTCTGCTTATAATTTTTACCTGAAAAAAAAACCCACAAAAAAGCTTCTGTTCTGGTCAAAGATTAATATATATTTGTGTGCAGTACTTTGGTATAGCTATTAAAAATCCTTTTTTGTTAAGAAATTTTAGTTCTAGAATATCAATATAAATAGAAAGTAGTTTCATCTGCCACGTAATGCAAACAACTTATGGGATACAATAAGCACAAGCTATATGTCTAAACAGTCTGTATAATTAGGGTTGCATGCTTTCTTATCTTATTGCCTTCTTTTTCACTCTGAAGCTATCCTTCAGTTGTCTTAGTAAGCACCTTTATTTCTGTGAATACTTTTAACTCCAGTGAGACTGATTCAGTGAGGCTTTCATAGCCAATTTGCTTTGAGGATGACTGTTCTAACAAAGTAGCTACCACAAAGGCATCCTTACTAGCTTTGAAATTAACTTCCCTGATGTTTAATAATAAATTACTCAACAATTGTATTAATCTCATTTTATTATCTAAATTAAAATTTAAATAATTAAGAATAATTTAATAAACCAACTATTTTTAAAGCTATTTTTTCCTTTTCTATTAAAATTATGACAGCAGTACAGTAGATATTTGTAATACTGAATACTTTTTGTCATATTTTCTGTATATTTGGAGGAACAGAAACATAAAAGGGGTACTTAGAGTTTTTTGAAGGAACAGATTATCTTTTAAATTGAATTATTACAAACTTTTTACTTGATCCTTTAGACAAATTTTCTGAGTCTGAGTGCTCAAAATTTGGTTTCTAAATCCATTCAGAGATATTTGCGACCAAGTTTCAAGGCCATCTGAAAGTCCCCTGAGTTTAGATGCTTATGTATTATCTTCATGAAACCTGTTGTGAGATCAAATTAAAGGTTTATTATGTATCACAGTTTTTAAAATTGACATATACAGAAACAGCCGTGAACATGTGAAAAATGAAGATAAAACCAGGACACTAATTTTTAAAATCTTTAGAAAAACAACCATAGCTGTGGTTTCTGTAGCGGCACACACACAGTAGCCTGATTCATCTGTGACTCATTTTAGATATCTGCTTCAAATGGATGCAATTACACCTATTTCTCTTCATTGATTATAAAAGAAATCTAGAATGACTAAGAAATAGGTGTCTGTGTTCAGTCAGGTTAATCCTATCCTGATGCTCTGAAATGGGCCTTAGAAGAGTGAAACTGGGTAAATAAAGCAAAATTAAGCAAAATTAAGCCTGTCAATGTATATGTAATGATGTGCAGCAAGTGTGGGTTTCCCAGGGTCATATGAGCCCAGAGCACTGTAAAGTGATCTAAAAAAAAGTTATGGAAACTGTAACTATGCTATTCATATCTGCCAATACCTGAGATAAAAACTAATCAAGATTATCACCCAAGGTATCTGAATTTGAATCCATAAGGAAAACCAATCTTTAGTTACTCAGTATTTAATCTAGAACCTATTAATATGCAGGATATTGGTCAGCTTTCAGCTTGCTACATTTAACAAAAATCTCTGTTTCAGGTTACTTAGTTATAGAAAATCCATCAAGTAAGTTTACTAAAGTTTTTTATGTTGTGTTCATCAGTGAGTCTCAATGTGTGGTTCCCTCCTCAGCGTTTATTATAAAAAACCTCCAAGCTGCGTATAAATCATAAAAGCATGACTAATTGCATGGTAACTGGAGAAATGCTTTCTCTCTCTCTGGGGTGAAGCCTGCATGTCTGTGTTTTAGCTTGGGAAGTAATACAGGGTTATTTAAACTCTTCAGGATTTAAAAACCATGTCATTATGAGAATGAGGTCACCGCAATATTTTATAAGTCTAAAACCTTGCAATGTATAAAATTTTTTCTGTGTGACAAATAAGTATTATGTACCTTAGAATGCAATAATAAGTTTACAAATTTACTTTAATGTCAAAACCTTGCCTTGAAATCCTGTTACCTATAAAAACAATCATAGCCTACAGTATGGTTAACATTAGCAACATAAAAAATTTTGTGAGGGAGAACAAGAAGAGGATAAAATGTTTCTTTTTTAAGTGATCAAAAAGAAATCAAATAAGTATGCCGTAAGCAATTTATAATTTTCTGCCTGTAAGTATCAGTTTCCATTGATCTGGAAAATTGTTTATTAACAAACTACAGTTAAATAAGAAGAATGACAAAGACATTCCCTATGGGTTTCTAATTCTTCTGTCCTTACTTTCAGGCCAATAAGCAAGAAATCCTTTCTGCAACATGTTGAAGAGCTTTGCACAAACAACAACCTAAAGTTTCAGGAAGAATTTTCGGTATGTTGCTAGCAGTTGTCACAACATCGCAAGACCTTCAGTCGTTTCATGTGTCACATTTCATGTCCATTTTAAGCAGACAAGGCCATGAAGGACTCTGGCCTTGATAATCAATACCCAATTACCAGGTTGATTGTTTAGAAAGTAATAGTACACTGATCTGGATTCTGCAGCCTATACTGCAACCTGGTCAGAATTATTCACCTTAGTGTCAGACAAAGATGATCTTCTTCAGTCTCTAACATTTCAAGACCACCATATTTATGTTTTTATATGTGTAGTGTTGCATATGTAGCTTACCTAAGAACAAGTTATTTACTTTCCTAACATATACACAGATATATTTAACAGCTACAAATGTGTTAATTTTCCTGAGTGATGGTGACTCCAAAAGCAGAGTTAATGTTCAGTCTGTAAAATTTTCAGTCCCCAGTTACACTGCTGTAAAACTCAGAAATGTTTTTCTTTCATAGATTTTGGTGCAGAAAGTCAAAGGTTTGCACATGGTAATTTGATTTTTGTTCCTCTACAAGTAATAGGTCATATTTGTTATGCTCTTGAGAACAGCTTTTATGTCAACAGCCTCCATCTCCTTACATGAGCAGATGAACACTACATGCCTGTCTTTCTTTCTGAAAAGAGCCTAATTCTCAAAATATACATTACAGATAATATAACACACATATAGTTTCAAATTTAAATCTCAAAGTTTTCATTATTTTCATTAAGTAATATTTTATGGCTATCATATATTTTTCTCAACAATAACTTCTTGTTATTTCAGAATCTTTATCATCATTATCTTCCTTAATACATAAAGTCATTTGCCAAAAAATAATTTGTCAGTGTCCAGTGACTTTATTATTTTGGATTTATAAATTTACCATGAATAATTTACCAGCTGAATTTAAAAAATGAAGAATTAACAATTGGCTTTTCTTCTGCTAGATTATAATATTTCAGTTTCCAAGGGAACGCTAACAAAAGTGTATAAAGATTAATGGTATTTCCTACAGATTTTTTTGTTATGCTCATTCGGTAAAATTGGTCTGGATTTAATAATAAAAAGCACCATAAAATTCTCAGAGCAATAAAGTAGGAACATTTTTTTCCTAAACCCAGAAGTGTTATTTCACTGAAGAAAGAATGATTATAGTCACATTATGCATGACCAAACAGATGAAAAGTTTTACTGTCAATAACACTTTCACATACTAACATTCATTACTAGAAAGTCTCTAGTATTACTTCCTTTAGGTGTGACCCATGTTGGCTAAGCCTTACAGCATTGTAATGAATTAAATCTTAAACAATAGTGTTTTATCAAACCAAAATCTTTGCAATCTGCTTAAAATTCAGAGAAATACAAGAAGCTGAGGTCTTCTTCATCATTTATATAGTCAACCTATAATAGACAGTTTTATGTCATTTAGATTTTCAGTCTTTTTTCTCTCTGAGCTTCAGCTTCCATGTTTCAGAGTGTAGTGATATCTTCCCAGATGATTTGTCCAAGGGCAGGCAGAATTTCAAGGTAGGTTCAGTCCCTCATTCCAAGTGTATCTATATTATTTGTACATCTTAACAGGTAAATAATAGGATTGACAATGAACTTGAAATTACATCGGTAATGACAATGCTCAGGAAAAGAAAATGCACCCAGTAAACAAGCAGACCTCATGATCTGCATTGTTTTCATCCACATGCATAATTCTAGTTTTACATAAATGACTTGAGGGTCCTGCAATGTGTGTAGGAAAGATTAGCTCAAGATATAAACCCCTGAACATGATGTAAAGTCATAAAGCACATAACTAAGTGGTGAAACACTGGAACAGGTTGCCCATGGAAGCTGTGAATGCCCTGTCCCTAGAAGTGTCCAAGGCCAGGTTGGATGGGACTTTGGGCAAGTGGAAGGTCCCTGTCCATGGCAGCATGGGGTTGGACTAGGTTATGTTGATATCCCTTCCAACTCAAACCATTCCATGGTTCCATGAAAAGCATAGCGCTGAGCTTGCCTGGGCTCTTTGTCTGCCTCTGTATGAGTAAATTCAAGTGTACTGGGAACTGAACATGAGAAAATGATAATTTTGACTAATAAAATGCAAGTATGTTCCCTGTGTTGGACTTGGGCTGTTTCATCTACCAGTCTTTCTGGACAATTCCAAGATGTTTTGGTAGGTAAAGTAGTCTAGGCATAATTTACAATAGGCAGTTTATGTACAACAAACATGGTTTGGAGTTTTCCAGAATAAATATGAGTCTTTCCATTTCACTTAGTCTTGTAATCCATGGACCTTCCTGGTTTCATCTAATTTTCTTGACTGGAAACTGCAGTTCCAGGACATCTTCGGGGTCAATTTCGGTCCACACATGAACGTAACCTGTGTGTAAATGTGATGAGAAGGGAATCTGAACCTCAGAATGGACCTAGATCCATTTCTTGGCAGGAAAGACAAGTTTAAAGAAACCATAGGGAGCCAAAGTGACTAATGATGGGTGTCACAACACTTGTATTCAAACTTCCAGCTTTCTATCTGATTCCTGCATCTCTCCAATACATTTGGGAAGCTATGCTTTTCTAGTAACTGACAAATTACTGAAATACTTGTATAATACTTGTTTTATGATAAGTTCTGTTCATGAACAAAAAAATTAAATACTTCCAAATGCCACCAGTGTCACAAAAGTACTACAATAAACAAAATGCAAATTGTTTATTTCAAAGTTTTAGGAGTTTGCAAAGAAACATGGTTTCTGTGGCAAGTTGTTATTGAGTCTGAGAAGCCAAATAGTCTTTTCCCAAAATTGAAAATAATAGATAAGACTGAAATCCCTACCAATGCAGAGAATTGGTACGAGGCTTTTGAGAACTTGTTCAGTTATGGAAGTATTATTATGAAAATAACAAGACCTGCTTCTCTACTACAAAATGCTACAAGTACAATGTTGCTATTTTCACAGTAATTAACTGTCAACCTAAAACTCAGAGTGAGGGAAATGAGGCAAGGTAATGTTCACATGGTATGGGACTCCATGGCCCAAAACACTTGCAAAAAGCAAAAGAGGCATTTTGTGTATGTCCTTCCTTCAAGAAAACACTCAATGACAGAAGCTTTGTGGGAGAGTTTCAGCTTTCTGAATGAGAGGAATTTTAACATCTCCATCTTTAACTGTGTTTTACACAGAAGGCTGACAAAATATTTGAATTAACAATGAAAGAAAATCACTGTAATAAAACAGTCCTGCTTTTCCATTTTTCATTACCTCTCTCATTTATGTATTTATTTGCTAGAAGATTCTCATTAAATTTTATTAATAAAAGACAGACTGTCTCAAATACCTGGGCAAAAGGGTACTTGAAAATAATTAATATTGAGTCTGGCTCATCAAGGCTATCTGCCCAGCTTTTGGAAGTATCCCATACAGACAGTAACCACTAATATTAAAAGACAAATTTGAAGAGATTACTCTGCACAAGCAGCAAAATTTTGTATTGTGCTCCCTTAAAGCAATAGGCAGATCTCTTAATTTATATCTTAGACAGATATGAAAAACAGACTTGCATATAACATTTGTCAAACAAAGCAAAATTCTATTAAAGTCAAAAATGTATTTAGAATTCTGGATTTTCTGCATCTTCTATGCTCTGAACACCACTATAAGATCATCACTTTAACATATTTTCTCCACTAATAATTCTGAAGTTGTCTCCACTCTTTTAATCAACTTCGTAAATTATATCTGTTCATGCACACACACAATCTCACCAAATAAGTTCTTCAGCATGAATGATTTATCCATCTCTGTCCTCCAGTAATAGAACTAATAACCAGTTATGAAACTGTAGTTCAATCCAAAATAATTCTTGCCACCCCTTTCACAAACAGTCCCATACTGAACAATAGCTAATAACCAGTTGTTTCAACTTAATTAAATTCTCATCTGTTCTCATGCTGTACCGTAAACTCTCCCAAGCAACAGGAGTCAGGAAAAGGCATTATTCAAGACTAAGTCTAAGCCAGTGGGGCATGGTAACCAAGCATGTGACTTCATGAAAAAAAAACCAGAAAAGAACTACAAAAGGTGATAGACTGACTTTATCCAGGCTTGTAAAGGTGAAAGTTCATGTAAGCTTAATTGTTCAAGTTGACAGCATTGTCTGCAGTGCTGCATCTAACATTGCTGGCGTTACTGGGGTTGACAGTGAGGTGGGAAGCTCCGTAATGCTGCCAGCTGTTCTTAGAAATGCACTGTTGCAGAACTGTAGAGTTTTTTCTTCTGATGGGAGGATTGTGTCCTATTTTAAATTCACTCAAGTGCAAAAGTTTTCCAAGGAACATTTTTTCCTCTGCAGGAACTTCCCAAGTTTCTTGAAGACCTTGCTTCAACGGATGCTGATCTGCCCTGGAACAGGTCTAAGAATCGTTTCCCAAACATAAAGCCATGTATGTGTGCTTACTGACCAACTGCTCCATTTTGCTCTTTACTTTCAGTAGTGTAACAGATATTTGGAATGCAAGTCTACTTTTGTTTGATCTGTCTTTGAAATAGCAGTACAATCATGTCCACATTATGAAATAATTTTCTGTTAAGTAATCCGTCTTTACTTTGTGGGTTTTTTTAAAGACAGTTTTATTTGCAAGTAGCTTTCAACTTGCTCTTACAAGCTTTAATATGCAGGTGCAAGAAACTGTAGCCTCAATAGTTTCTTGGCTTTGTAATTCAAGCCATGTAGCAAACTCTTTAACATTCTTCTTCATTGGTTTTTTTTCCCCCTTTAGTAAGAAGTAATTTTTTAAACATATAAAATCCACATGTTTGTGCATTCAGCTACCTCAGGAGTCTGGATATGCTTTCTTATGGATGTGTACATGTGCTACAAAGGTTCCACAGAAGATCAGAGTGACTGTATGATAACTTATAAGCCCAGGCTAGATATTATCACAGCAGACTGGAGTCTGTCTCTCTATGCTCAACACTGCTTCATTTTTCAGTTAATAAGACAAGAAATGTCATTATTATTTTAGGCATTAGCTGTGATGTGAGATGGATTGCATGGCATTCCTTGGTTAATAATGCTACATTCTGTGCTGTTAACTTTTCAGAGCAGCTGTTCCTGCTATCTACTGCCTTGTTCAAGACATACTCTAAGTCATAGTCACTAAAAATTTTTATTCGTGACAGACAATAAAATATAAACAGATACTTTTCATAAATATTTAACTTTGTATTCTAATGTTCTCTATGAAGTTGAGGATTGAACACCAAAATTCTGTTGTTACACACATTATATGTTTCTTGGATTTTGTAATTTCTGAATATGTACTGTGGGACCAAATCAGAAACCCTCATTTTTTATTTTTTTTTTTTAATTCCTAAAATTTTTTTTTAATACTGGCTTAACCTTATGTAAATAAAGAGAAACTGTGGAAAAGTGTCAGAATCTAGCTCAGTGACCTGGGCTGCAAGTATATAGAAAAATCTATCAGATTCTTGCCCTCTGATTCACACAGAAGTTGTGTGTGCTAGAACAGCATAGCTTGAAGTACATAGGCTCCTTTTAGGTAGAGAATCATTCCATACATACATCAAATTGGAGGTTTTCACTCATTCACCATTTTAAATTAAAAAGTATTATGTACAGCATGTCTGGAACATTGAAGAAAGACCATACAGTAATGGAAAAAGTTAAATTACCTTTGTAATTAGGTTTCTACTCTGTCAAATATTGTTAGATTAGCAACAATAACGGTATTTTTTATTTCTTAGCACTCCAGGGACAATTTTTACATGTTTTATGGTTTTTGAACAAATCTTTTAGTTAACTAGACTTTACTCCCATGATAGATAATAACAACAGAGTAAAGCTGATGCCTGATGCTGGTATTCCTGGATCTGACTACATAAATGCCAGCTATGTGTCTGTAAGTAGAAAGTCTCTCACATTTTTACTGTATTTGTTTTCTGGTAGAAGAGTAAAAGGATAACTTGCAGGAAAAACAGGATTCTAATTTTTCTTATATT
This sequence comes from Eopsaltria australis, assembly GCA_034509425.1. NCBI lineage: Eukaryota > Metazoa > Chordata > Aves > Passeriformes > Petroicidae > Eopsaltria > Eopsaltria australis. Next base: position 951,203 of record JAVTVJ010000521.1, read on the forward strand.
CACTACAGCCACTGTTGCCATGGCATTGTTCAAGTGACACCTGTGGCACTAAACACGGCAAGTTAAAAATACACAAATCCCATTTTCATTTCTAATCAATGATTTCCAGTACTAATCAAAACTGTGTTCAGCAAATTGCTTTTTATAAATTATCTTATACCTTTATCATAAAAGACAATGGTGGAACTCCCATTGAGGTCAATTGTTTAAATAAGTGTTATTTGGTCTCTTGACTCAGGAGTTAAAGTTATATATGAATTGGACAATGCAAAGATAATTCAACTGAAAACTTTCATAGAAATGGCTAACAGTTTTGGCATGCTTTTTATTATTTTGTGAACACTTTGTAGGAGGAAAATTGAAGTAGTCATCTTGAAGAAAAAGTAATACTATATTTTTCCATCCTCATCTTTCTTCCCAGACTATCTCATTTTCTTACTGTGTTCTCAGTAAATTCTTCATCTATATTTTTATTTCAGTTTTGTCCTGTTGAAGCTCAAGATGTGAATTATAGTTACGCATTTAATCTCTTCTAGCAGTGACTGGTGCTCTCACATGAGGTCAAGACTTGATTTACATTAAATACTTTTCAAACACATAGCAAGACATGCAGACTAGTCAAAACAGATGACACAAAGGAAAGTAGAAATAGTTATTTCCAGGTAACTAAGAGACATCACAGAATAAACTGTAGAGCTAAGAGGATCTTCCTCTCTCATCAGCAAATAGTATTTATTCCCTTTATGTCTTTGTTCTGAGAGTTAGCAGATAGGGAGAACCATGCTGCTTGATGCTAGGGCTATACACAGAATGACTGAGAAGGAAAGCAGGCAGCTTGGAGCCCAGTCTAGCCTTTACCCTTCCTGTCACTGACAGACCAAGTCTTAAGCAGGGAACACTAACAGCAACTTCCAAAAAGCTGCAGCAAAAGCCAACTGCAGAGTATTCCCTGCTGAGATTTTGTTTGCATAAATTTTGGATGACCATCCATCAGTGAATAGACAATTCCAGTGTTATAGTTCCTCAAGGCTAAAGTTTTTCCCTTTTCATGCTCTCAATTTCCTTATTTGTACATGTATAAATATATAAATGCATATAGCTGTAAACATGCAATATATATGTGTATTTACACACCTAATTACCTAGGTCTATTTTCGTGTGCACTGTTGTAAAGAGAGGAAAAGAGAAGTCTTGTATGCAGTTCTAACAAATGGGAACCCTGCTGCTGCTTTTACTTTCATTTGTTAAATGAAGTCAGTAACTGAACTGAGCCTTGCATCCCTGAATTATAGTTTCTCACCTCACTCTTAAACTAAGGAGGATTAACACAGTTTCCCACTGCCACCTGTTTTTATATTATAGATGGAATAAGTAACAGGCAGCTGTGAATTATAGGACTATAATTCCAACAAGAAGCTTTGGTGGTGCTATAAGTCACTGTGTCATTTGTTTTGAGCAATAAGCAGAACTCTGTGGTATTATAAAGTTCTGCAGCATAAATTTGTTGCTATTATTGCCACTGTTGTTATTTTGGATTTCTGTAGTGCAGAAAGTTCCTGCAGGTACACTTCTTTTCTATGAGAATCCGTGTGAAACCGTGCACTCACAGCATCTGTAGATTTTTCAATAAACTCCCTTCTTCCCAAGCTTTATACCAATTTATAAATTAACCAAAGAGCAGAAGCCAACACTAAAATAAAAGGCAACACATTCAGTACGTTTCTTGAAAACCTTTTATCAGAGATCATTTATTTGAGTAAGCTTCAGCCCTAAGTTACGCAGATCCCAGACAATCACCTAAGAACAGGGTGGGTGTTTTCCTTGCACTGGCTCTCAGACTGCTCCTTAATTGTTTGTTTCCCTGGCTCCACTGCTCCTTAGCACTACTTAATTCTACTTTGTTGGCCACCTCTTGACTTAGTTCTTGGTGGCCTCAGGTTGGATCTGCAGTAAGACTAATATGAAGGCATAGATACTTTTAAATGGGAATTGATATCCTGATGTCCCTGTAATTTCCCTTCTAAATGCATTTCTATTACTATGGCGCTTCTCATACTTTAGAAGGGTATTGGTTCATAACTGGACTACAAAAAAATGCCATTTCTTCCTTAGTTTTCCAAAGCAGCCTGCCATGCAGTGACTATCCAGGCATATGCCAATTCACTTAGTGTGTCTGACAAGGTTTTAGCCTCAGGCATGGCAGATATAGGCACAAATATGAGTCACATGCAAACTCTTTTGTTTCCTTGCCAACCATTATGTATTAAATATTTTCTCTTTCTTAGGGCTATTTATGTCCAAACGAGTTTATTGCAACTCAGGGACCATTACCAGGAACAGTGGGTGATTTCTGGAGAATGGTGTGGGAGACTAGAGCTAAAACACTTGTGATGCTCACACAATGTTTTGAAAAAGGACGTGTAAGTTACCAGTGAACCAATTAAAAGCATTTGATATAATTGTAAATTCTGTATGTAGTTTCTGTCAAGATTATAACATTGTAATTGTTAATTAATTAGTAATCATCTCCCTGCAGATAAGATGTCATCAGTACTGGCCAGAAGATAATAAACCAGTGACTGTGTTTGGGGATATAGTGATTACTAAATTGATGGAAGATATTCAAATAGACTGGACCATCAGAGATCTAAAAATAGAAAGGGTAAGCCAGAACTGGAAATTGATTGAAAAAAATTCACTGACATCCCAAAGAACATCACATATGCTTTATCCCACCCAACTACTCCCTCAATATTGTTATTTTAATGTTTTAGTGAATATGCATTTTACTGCCTGGTTGTCTTGCATTTTGTTTTCATTCATGTTTCATTTCCTAAGAACTGTCACAAAAAGCTCAGATATCTGTGCAACAAGCTATTAAGGCCTATTAAGGTTACCGAATCTCTGGTATGGTGGGAGGTGAAGTTTCTGCTTGGACATCTCAGTGTCTGTTCTAGAAAGGAGTAATCCTAACCATTCTGGGATCAGACAAATCCCTTTGAATGTATCCCTCTCAGATTAAAGGGCAAGATTCTCTGGTGCAGCTGTTTTGCGTTGCACCACCAGCCATTGGCCTCCACCCCCAGGAGATTCATCCAATATAAATGAGAATCATCAGTATTGCTCCCACTCACTGTACTGGGAAGGAGTAGGGGTACAGCAGAGATCATCACCTTTGTCATGATCCACAACTACAGTTTCCATGCTTTGGAAAAATTATAACCCAGCATTAAGTCAGAACAGAAGGTGGGCTCAGAAAGCAGTCTGGGAATAATGACCCAAAAATAAGTCAGCCTCCTTTTGCACTCCCAGCATTGATCTGTGTTGTAAGTAGTGCAGCCAGATCCTATGACCTGAACTTGGCTCTCCTAATGCAGACAATACCATCCTATGGCATGTGCATGTGACAAAGGGCACACAGCAGGTAGGAGCTTTTCTCAGCAGTTCCCCCATAGGGGCATGTTGTGCACGTAGTACAGAGAAATTGAACATTCTAAAATGATTGAGAGAAGACAAACCTTTTTATCAGCTAAAAATAGAACATAGAGAAACAAGACTGGAGAAAGGACTATTTAGAATAAAAATGGATGCCAGTAAAATGCAAAGTCACTTGTGTTAATGAGGGTGAGGCTGAAAAGTAGATAATCCAAATTGACTTGGTGATCCATTAACTGTAGCTGAACTACACTGCACAAGAAGCTATGCCCTTTACAAGCACGTCATTAAATGTGCTGTACTGCTGATTTTAAGATTGTTCATCCATTCACAAGTGGGTGGATGCTTGATGATCTTCCAGTGAAGGTAAAAAGCATATGTGAAACCAATAACTCAAAATCATTGCCATTGTGCATCCAAAGTAATTTCTCTTTCATTTTTATGCTGATTTAAAAATATAGGACAACACAGTAGTTTCTACATAGAATTGTTCACAATTGTTCAATATTTCTTGCATTATGAAAGAAGCAAGTGATTGGTTCAAAAGAAATTTTAAGAAATAGGCACTGGTTCATTACACATTTGATTAAAGTGTGCTACTCTTTGCTGCAGGATATTGTGAATGCTAAAAGCTTACAGGCATTCGAAAAATCTGAAAAATCAGTAGAAGAAAATACTGACACATGCTATTAAATTTCAATTTACTGTCTCTGACCGAAGCAGTTCAAAAGTCACAAACTATTAAGAATGGAAATGATATCCTGGGGACCTACAGATACACTGTTGTCATGTTTTGTAATATTCCCTAACCTTTTTTGCTTGACCACTGTTTGAAACCTGCTTATTGGTCTAGACAGGCCTTTGGTATGATCCTATTCTTTCATTTTTATGTCCTTCAAAAGTAATCTGGGTATCAGATCATAACCTCTCTTTTGCGGTTACTGTTGTTGCTGCTCTGATTGAGAGAGCATGAAAGAAAATATATCTGTGTTTACCAGTGTATGCATGTTTGCCTTTACTATATTGGATCAATCTTAGAGTGATTGTTTCTTCCTGAACAAATTTGTCATCCCTGCTCACTGAACTTCTAAATGAGCCATAGAAACATCAACTTGCAAGCTACAAATTACAGATAAAAAGACTAAAGTCAAATGAAGAGTTAATTTATCCCTTCATGCCAGTAATCTTATAATTATTATGCTATTCTAACCTTATTTTTTACATGAAATTACTGAGAAGGTTACATATACCTTTCTGAACGTTCTGTAGCATTTCTTCTGTAAGAACTACATTATTTTGTATTTTTCAGCATGGAGACTGCATGATGGTGAGGCAGTGTAACTTCACTTCTTGGCCAGAACATGGAGTGCCCGAAACTACTGCTCCAATTATCCATTTTGTAAAACTTATCCGTGCAAGTCGAGCACATGACAACACACCAATGGTGGTTCACTGCAGGTAAGCATATTCACCAAATCATCCTTTGGTAGCTTAGAATTTCAAGTGCATAATAATGCACAAGGAAGTTGCCAGAAGAACGACCATGAATACTGAGTGCACAGATACGGTTCTAGTATGGACAGCACTGAAGGTTTCTCTAGCAGTCCTTCTTACTCCTTTCTAGAAGGTAGAATGCCAATGTCTGTTCTTCCATTTATGGAAATACATTGAGGCGATGACAGGGAAATAATTGCTCCAATAGTTACCATAAAGTACTGTTGGATTTGTCTCCATTTTCCTCTTTAATCATAAGAAGAGAAATAGCAAATGACATGTATTGGCTTAAATTACTTCTATTGTAATTAGTGCTCCTCTTAAGAAGCAAGTATTAAAAATGTATTTAAAATGTATATGTCACATATCACAAGGAAGAAACTATTTGGAAGCCACAGAGAATGATAAACAGGAATAAGGGTTTGCATAGGCCAGATTTCAAACTTGGATGCCTGTAAACAGATAAAACCTATATTTAGGGTCTTAAATAAATGGTTTGGTGGTTAGAGGTGTTCAGCTGTCATAGTTTCCACTGATTTCATTGACACCCTTAAACTTCTCTTTCAAAGAGTAAGTGCGTGTGGGGGCTTAAGTCTTAAGGAAAGCAATGAGTGTGTTTGTATTTTTTGTGCAGGTCAGTGTTCCCACTGTTCATTGTCTCAAATAACAAAAGTATTACAGAATCCCCGTGTGATTTCACAACATCTTGTGATTTTTTTCCCTCTCATTTAATGAGCTCTAGAAAAGCTGTGGGATCTTTTTTTCTACTCAGAGAGGTTTGGGTCATATGAACATATAAATGTGTAATATCTCATTTGTCTGATGAAAGTGAGAAATCAAGAATTACAAAAATGTGAAATCAAAATTAGAAAATGTCTCAAATCCAGATTTCACTCGATCCAGTTCAGCAAGGAATTCACAAAATATAAATACTGAAAAAAAATGATTTAAGGTTGTTTTAAATAGTTTTTTTTCCCAGGAAGCAATTTATCTAGAATATTCTAAGAAAATGCTGAAAATATTAACATAAAAGCTTTATTTTATCTTGTTTATCATGTTTGCAGTGCTGGTGTTGGAAGAACAGGTGTTTATATTGCACTTGACCATTTAACCCAACATGTAAATGACCATGATTTTGTGGATATCTATGGACTTGTAGCTGAGCTAAGAAGTGAAAGAATGTGTATGGTGCAGAATCTGGTAAGATTTATGTATTCTGTTTTCCTGTTGTTGAAAAATTAGTCATCTCTTCATTTGATCTACCAAACAAGACTAGAAAGACCATGACAATCAGCTGTATAATACATTTTCCACCAAATTCTGCTTTATTTATTTCAAGCATTGTGGAGTTATATTGTCTGTATCCACCTAAGCATACTTAGCCAACAAAGTCTTGACAAGTGCTGAAAATAATGCTATTTATTTTTAAACCTAAGTAATAATTTCTCGGTTCCTAAGAAATTCTATTTCAAGTTTTAGGGGAAGAAAAATTGTTAGATTAAAATTTGATTTGGTCATTCATTACTTAATTTGACTTTATTTACTACTTAAGTGTATTTTTTTGTGTATTCATATGTGGCATAGCCCACCAAACTTTAAATATTCATTTACCTTTGAACTCATTATTGATTCCTTGATTCTTTTTCAATTGCTTCATACAAAATAGCACACATGGATAGATTTAAGTACAGATTTCAAACTGGTCAAAATCAATGGTGGATTTTCGATCTAAAAAAGTACATTTTTGTCAGACTTATTTTGTTTGGATATAAGTCAGTGATGACCTGCTGGTGAGGAAGACTTCCTTCTGCTGTATCTGGAATTCTGGGTATATGTAAAGGAATAGTGGAAGAATTTAAAGCTGATCTGAAATGCCCAGTGGAACAGAAATCAGCTTTATTTGGATAAGTTTTCTGGCATAAGCCTCCTGCAGGACAAATCTAACCCAGAACAGCCTGGAGCCTTTAAGCCTACAGCATGACTTACCAACTTCTCAGTAAGGATGAGTAGTTTCAGTAGTATGAACTTCCACATAACTGATGGATTTAAATTGATTTTAATATAAGGATACTTGCTCCATTGGGAATGTAATTCTAGTATTTCATATCACACCAGAATATGCGAAAAGTGTATCAGAATATACAAAGTAGTTAACCCTTCTTCAGAAGATTTTATGGGACCTGACATGATGTATCTTGTAAGGTGCAGTCTGATTACAATTTGCTCTAAATTTTTCCTTTTGAAGTCTTGACTCAGCTAAACAATTGCAAGTACTTTTTTGTGATGATGAATTCTGGGAACATTTCTTTGTTCTTGTTTTACACTTATGACTAGAAGCAGAATCATCTAAAAATAAATTGAAGGCTGGAAGGCAATTTAATAGGAGCACTTCCAAAACAAAATCTTAAAACAGTGAGACATTTGATAATACCAACCTGTGCTTTTTAAGATATGCATAACTTTTGTGTATCTCTCCATTTGAATATTTTGGCAGGAGCTAGGAAAAGGTGTGCCAAAACACAATACAGGATGATGGTGTCAGAGTTCAGTTTTCCTAAAAAATCAAGTATTCATCTGTATGTTAGCTGCAAAATTCTGAGATAGCCTGTTCTCTGTCCAGGTCATTTACAGCTCATGTTTGCAAGACTACAAAAATCAGATCAGCTACAAAACTTGCCCAAAAGGAATCAATCTTGTAAACTTTGATGGTGGATTCAAAAGTCTAGCTGTTCTGAGAGCTCTGTCATAAAACACTGTGGAGTTGCCTATTCATCAGATTTTATGTGATCACAGAAGATATAAAAGAGAGGACCAATTCCTCCCCAGAACTCAGTATAGAAATCCCTCAGTCAAACTGTCTGTAAGACCTATGAGTAAAATAAATAAAAGCTGATTGCTCTAAGACCTGTATTTTCCTTGTTTATAGCTTCAAAATTATATTCCTTTTGCTAACAGGGTCACAATCTGTTACTGTAGCCAAGGGATGGGAATAGTTAATATTGTCATTGATTCTAACTGGGTAAATAGTTACACATACATTGCCCATATAGCTTGCTTTCCTCTCCCCTGGCTAAGACCGAAAGATTTTCATTGCTACATCATCGTAAGTAGCTGTATGAGTGCAAGAGATTATGGAGCTTTCAGAGTCGGCCCTCTGAACTGGAATAACCAATCTAAACTCCTCTGAAACCTAGGACCTTCATTCCAGAAATCCATGGTTGTCCAGCAGACATATTAAAATTTATCTTCTTGCCAAGCACAAGGGCTGGTTTGAAGTAATGCCATGCTATTACTTCAGTAAGAAGGTTATTGAAAATTGAAATGGTGCTTTGTGCTTGAGGGGGCCTGTGAAAAGCTGTTTTAATTATCCACAGTTCTGGAGCTGTGACTGCAGAACTTGTCCATGAAAGCAAATTTCTGTCATACATCTGAGACACTTGAATTGCAATTTGATGGCAGTTCTGAAACAAAATAGCAATTACTGAGCCAAAAAATTGCATAAATATTTTTACCTGCTCAAAAGCCAAGGGTAAGAGTATGATTTTGGTGCAGATATTCAAAATCCATCTCAACAAAGTCCTGGGCAATATGTTTCAGCTGACCCAGCTTGAGCAGTGGGTGCTTGTACCAGGTAGTCTCAAGAGGTTTCTTCCAATCTGAACACATCTAGCTTATTTTCTGCATCTACATATACAGTAATTTTCCTATTTTAATATATGCTTAATCCATTTATTTTATTTCTATCTATTTTCATTCCTTTATTTCATTCTTACATTGCCTTATTTTTTTCCCCTCTTTTCAGACTTTATGTCCTTGGAAATGTCAAATTAACTTTAGCTGCCCACTCTTTATGCTATCATGTGTTAAAAATGAGGCTACAGCTCATGAAGTATCACTCAAAATGCTGGGTTGATTTGCTCCTAGCACTGGTGCATGCTGCTAGAACATATAGGCTTAGATTTACTTGAACTTCTGCATTTGAGTGCACCCTGCTGGTTTTCTCTATGGTAGAAAGAGGAAAATTTTCTTGTCTAGATATAACATTCATGTGGTCCCATTTCTTCAGTCTGCATCTAGTGGCAGCATGTCTTTTCATAGAACAAACATTAACAGAAAATTGTGGAGTAGCCTAAGAGTCTCAGTTATGGTTAGTCTAATTTCATATATCTTACTGGGCATAAGGATTAATATGTTTTGACAAATCTAAAGCATTTTGCTTCCTAATAAAGGAAATCAGATCAGGCATATATGATATGATCACTGAAGTACTGAGATTGCTGAGTTAAACTGCAGTTACTTTGAGATTTTCTAGGTGTTATAGGAAAAGTAAAACACTTTTTTTGTGTTACATTTTTCTTCTAATTAAGCATCTTTAAATTCCCATCTTACAGGCACAATATATATTTTTGCATCAATGTGTACTGGATCTGTTGACAACCAAGGGAAGTAATCAGCCCTTATGTTTTGTAAATTATTCAGCACTGCAAAAGATGGACTCTCTGGATGCCATGGAAGGTAAGGAGATACAGACTGTGTCAAAATTATTTTTTCACAGCAGGTGCAATGACTTGTCCAGACTAAGAAGCAGGGAAAAAGCCCTTTGACATGCATTTTTTTGCTTCAAATATATAAATATCTAGCCTTTTGCTGCTCTTTATTCCCCCTCACAGTAACAGTCATTGCTCAAGCTTTGCCCACTTTTTTCCATGCAAGATCTTTTAAATTCAGCAAAAAACAGTTATTTGGCATTAGTTGTTTGTTTACAAGGTAGGTTAATGAAATGTATCTGTTTCTTCTGCAGGTGATGTGGAGCTTGAATGGGAAGAAACAACCATGTAAAGACTAGGAGTAAATATTACAGAAAAGGAGATTTTGAAAATCAAAGTCATATTTTTCTAAGCACAGGGGCCAAAGTGAATTCCCCTATTTTGTTGATTAAAAGAAACACAGATGATTGAGACATCTTTTCTTCTATCAATGTGCCTTCATAAATAATTTAAAGCATTTTATTTGGAACACCGAGCAATAATGGTTTGGAGTACTTTTGCACAGACTGCACTTCTGGTGTTATATAAATAGTGCATTTAGTATGTATTTAAATATAAGCTGTATTTGAACACATTCTTTTTTTCCAAACTATCTTTGTAAAAGAAAAATGAGCCAAACAGGATGCAAAAAATTAATATTTGCATTGGTGTGAATTTGCTGTGTTCTGTGTGTTTTGGTTTTAAGTAAAAACTACAGTTTCTTAACTCATTCTTGATAGATTGGCTTCAGTGTTATCAGTTCTTGCAAATTAATTCCAAGACCATCACAATGATCTTTACCTAACTGTATGTTCTTGTGTTTTGAATACTGTTTTTACAAGTGGTAGCACATCATCTCATGATCTTTAACAGCTGAAGAATCAACTTCTGACATGGGGAGGATTATTCAGCTTTTACACAGCACACAGTAGCTCTTCAGGGACACTTGGGGCTATTTAAGCTATTTTATAATCAGCAGGTTGGGTTTTTTTAAATATATAATGATGATTGCATATGTTCGGTGCAGAAAAAAAAGTGTTTTACATTCCTGCTACTTTTTCAAGCAGATAAAACAAAGTAAAGCCATAAATCTATTATCTGTTATAATGAATGCTGGATTAGCTTCTGTAATGTTTATAAATCATTCACCTGTCCTGAATATAACACAATTCAGCATTTTGAAAGCTTGCCCAAAATTTAATATCAATGTGTTTTATAACAGAGTTGTCAAGCAAAAAAGTTTTTGCACCTTCCTCAGGTTTGACAAAACACTTTAGACCCTGGAAATTATGGGAGCTAACATCTAGAGATTTAACAAAAAAAAACATCTTCCACTACTGATGATGATGATGATGATGATGATGATGACGATGATGATGATGATGATGATGATGATTTTTATTAAAGGAACTAGATGTGTGATAGGAATGAGAGAAGCAGGAAGCTTGTATCTGAGGAGAAAAGCAAAAACTGGTAGAGTAGGAAGACTAGAGAGGTAATGAAACTGTGCCCTGGTTTTACATGAAGTGACAGTATTCAATTGATTTAATTGGGTGGATTGCTAAGTTTTTCTCAGTGTAAAGAAATGTATCACCATTCTGAAACATAATGAAGCTGTGACCTTAATCTGAGATAGCAGATAAAGCTAAATATAATAGCAAAAAGACTTCAGAACTGCTGTCTTATTTTGTGTTTAGACAGAAGAAATCAAAGCTGTCTTGTTGAGGCACCAAGCTCAGAGAAGTCAGACAAAACTCTTTAGAACCTTGAAATATGTATGTGAGGGGCTGTTCTTGTGTGCACACACTCTGAACAGAGTAGCCAACGAACAAAACTTTCCATTCCTTCACTGTAGCTACCAGACAGAAAATGCTATGCAGAAATGTGGTACTTTTTCAGAACTAAGTGATGGTGTTTTTTGGAACTGGCAAGGATGGTACAGGGAAGACCCTTTGTAATTTCACAGGACGTGCCAAATATCTCAAATGAAAATCATTTAGGGAGGTAGAAGTGGTCTACAGAGATATTTGGGCAATCTGCCTTTTAGGAAGATCAATGGTATTGTAAACATCACCTGTCAGGCTAAAAAGAAAACAATGCCTTTTAAAGCTTAATGGGGGAGAGAGAGGTGATGTCCACAGCTGTTCAAGTCTCTGGCAAAGCATTCGGTACAGCTCCAGTTTCATTTGGTTCCTATGAAACATGTGTTCTTCATTTATTATATATGTACTTTAAAGTATTCTGACAAATTGCTTATAGGGACTTACAGATGTTTTTCATGATTTGTGGTTGTACTTGGTAGCAGTACAGGGAGCACTGCAATAAATTGACATTATAGAGTCATAAGCTTGTATAGTCTTGTATCCACAACGGTGGAATATCTGGAGGAAAAAGCTATGCCTTATGTGACTTAGAGAAAAACTCCAGAAGTTCTAAATGTGCTAAAGTGTTCTCTGGTTTTTATAAAATACTTAACAGTGAAGATTCTGTTTGCTCCATTAGGGGTTACACTGCAGGTTACACTGCATTCAGTAACCTGCTTGCCTGACAACTTAGTAAGAGACTAGAAAATGAGACTCCCTTTTCTGTGTGAAAAGTGATTCAAGTACTTTACTTGAATTTACTTTACTACAATTTGACATAAGCAATCTAAGACATGCCACCTTGACACATTTTGTGTTGTCTCCAGGGTAAAAGACAACATTCAGCACAGACTGGCCACAACTCATAAGGTTCATGGCCAGGTAAAGAAATATCTCCAAGCAATTCTCTCCAAGTATTACAGCAGTATTTGAACCTTCCTGTATGTCTGCCAGACTTTAGGGATAGGGGAGCCTCTATATATCAAGAAATTCCTCCAGACCTCAGTTCAGTTATGAAGGAACAATTTCCACATAGTCTCTTGTCTTCCATCCCTCCTTCCCTTATGAAGTGAAACCTGTGGTGGTGCTACCGACAGCACTACAGAGCTGGAGTCAAGCAGAATTTGTCCAATTGCTATTTTAAGATTATATTTTTATGTATGAAGCAGCACATCAATTCATTTTTAATGTCACCACTCGGTTTTCTACAAATTCTTGGCACTACTAATACAGTGTAAAGAGTGTACTCTGCCAAAATTAGAAATAGAATGAATAAAAATTGAAGAAAAATTCAGAAATTCTGCAGGATTATTAAAACTGTAGTGAAATTAGGTCATGCAGTATTATCTGGGAAATTTCTAGAGACTGATCCATTGCCATAAAGAGAAGAAGCAGTATTTATATATCTATTTATAGCCAGTTCTGCTGGACATCTTCACTAGAGGCTACTGTCAGTGACCTTAAAAAACTGACTTGTTCTGTTCACAAAGGTAACAGAAAGACAGCAGAACATTAAATTTTTGTTGCATTTAAAGTGCTTCTTATACTGTCAAAAGAGTTGATAAAAATAATTGTGAGTTCAGTTGTGATTTTACTGCAGCTATTCAGTAATTTAATTTCATAACATTATGTGAAAGAGTAATAATGTAAATTAATCTGTATAATACCATCTATATACTGCTGCAATACAGAGTAAGCTCATAAACAGTTAATAAGAAAAAGCAGCAAAGACCTACAAGTCAAGAGTATTTCATACTAAGGTAGGACGACAGGGAGCTTTCTGGATTGCATACAAAAATTTATAAGCATCCTAGATGTGGATATGAATTTGCAGAGATTCAGGATACAAAGCCCTGTGAAGTCTGTGAATAGAGGAGATTTTTTCAGAAAATGTTTCAACAGCAAGTTAAAATAAAATTTGAGAAGTACCTGTTTCAGAGGATTACATATGTGTTAAGCAAGATCATTGTCTATCCATGGAGATATACAGTAAAATAGATCCAAAATATTTTTTTCTTTTAAGACCTATGAAAAGTATTCAATTTGCACCTGGTTCAGGGGATATATACATATATATATATATGGCAATAATAAATTCAGGGCTGTTTTATAATTATATGCCCATTCAGTGCTGCAAAATCTGCAATGCATTGAATACAGTAGACTGTAGCTGGAAGCCACTGACACGTAGAACTGAACATGTGTTTGTTGGCTTTGATTTTAAGGAAATGATTCAGAGAAAATGCGATGCTCTGTTTCAACCATTTCTCCGTGACTGTTGTTTCACCACTCCGTGTATGGTGTCAGAAAAAACCAAGCCCTCCCAACATTGTTCTCCATGTTTTATTCTCGTTTTTGATGTTGTGTTTCTTGTCTGTATGTGACTACATTAGAAGGAATTGTAAACAGCAATATGGGTCACCTGAATTCATCTGGTATCATCTGCAGGTAGTGGTCTTACAGGTGTGTAGTGGACTTCTTGCAAACCTTCTCTCCATCTCTTTCCTATGAGCTGGTTTCCAGATGACATCATGGAACACCAGCTGCATTTTTGCTCTGACTCCTGTTCAATGCATTTTCTGCCCTGTCCTCTCTGTGGTTATGATTACAAGGCAAGTGCAAAGCTACATCTGTAGTGCCAGAGCTGAGCTATGTTACCAGTGGCATTGTCTTTGCAGCAGCAGCTCTGCAAACAATTGTAAGGGTAAGTGGACTTCCTACCCAGAAATTCCAGTATAAATTTTAGCACTGGCCATTGTTCAGTGTGAGCTGAAGAAAGCAGGATGGATTCAGTGTTTGATATTTTGCATGGTGATTCTCTTGTCCCAGTAACTTTTCCCAGACAATGCTGAACTAATTACTTATTTTAATTGTTTCTTCTCACAACTCCCTTAGCATGTAGGCCCTTTCTCAAATTCTACTATGTAAATAAAACTGAAAATCAATGGCTTTTCGCCACTGAGTAACAGCATATGACATATTTCATGGATCCCACATCATCAGGCAGCTTGAAGTGAAGTTGTGAGTCTGTATTTCAGTTGAAAGGCAACATTTAGAAGGTTTCAGATATATTTGGATCATCTTACTCTGCTTGTTGATTGGTGTTACCAGGGTGATCTTTTTGTAGGATGACAGCTGCACCCAGCTATCCCCTGTAATCATGAATAAACCGTTCCAGTACTCTTTACAGTCAATACTGTGAGAGCTGGGGGAAGTTTTACAAGGATGTTCCCAAAATATTTTGGAGGAGATGGAGTTCTGAATGATATAAAAAGAATACTTGGATACTAGAAACCTAATATGCAGCTAAAGCTGTACCATTCACAGTTGCATTCCATGAAGCCTGCTGAGCAGGGGGTGTGCCCTAGAACCCACAGAGCACATTTGGGACTTTGTAACCTTTGAGCTGAGTAAGGCACAGTGCAGGGAACTCTTGCTGTCCATGCAGGAATGCACTTAAATAAGCTTTACCACAAAATGTCCCTAGCTTATTTGAAACACACAAATGCAGGTGATACCTATTTTGACAGTTGGTAACATCCTTTGTGATTCAACTTAGTGATAGGAATCAAAGGACTCTATTTAGTCAATTCTTTCAGTAATTTTAAATACAGAATTCTTTACTGAGCTGCACTAACACAATACTGAACTCCAGGTCTGGGCAAGGAATTCACCTGAGGAAAGTGGCTGCCTGGCATGTAATCCTACTCCCTTTGAGAACAGGACAGTTATCTGACAATGCACTGTGCTATTCAGGGAGTCCAGAAAGTGTTCTCAAAGCTGTCTGACATTTATATGTAGGAGCTTAATCTGAACCTTTCTCTGCTAAGGATAAACAAGAAAATTCAGGTCATTGTCATCAATGTCAGCAACCCATCTTTGCTGCTTAGGACACCAAGAAGCAAATCTCTTGTTTAACTGGTACAAATAGTACTTTTAACTCACAAAGACTTACTGTCTTCTTCATGGTTTGCACTTAAAGTGCACTTAAATTTTGACACATTTCTCCTTTATATCTTTTTTTTCTCTTTCAAAGTGGGGATTTGGAGACTTTTAAATAGTTACAGGTTGTCTTGGGAAAATACTGAGCTGTCCTGATAAAACAGCCAGGAGGCTGATAAAACTAGAAGGATTCTTTGATAAAAAATATTCTATAATAATGCCGGTTTACTGTAAATCCTAAAAAATACTCCTACTCCCTATGGCATGGCCATTATTGTAAGAAAACATATCTACTAAATATCCTGTATACCAGGAATGTGATTGAATGCTCACGAAGATACATTAATCACTTCTTGATTTTCCGGTTCTTTTTGACCTTTCAGTTCCTCTTACCCTATCCTGGCACTCCTAAGCAGGTTTGGGGGACATATCAGGTTTCTGGTTAATGACGATTTATGTATCAGCTATATTAACTCTGTCAAAATTTAATGAGACAAACATTTCTCTCCTGCACACTGGTGTGCTCTCTCTGAAACCAGAGGGGATCCCTTGTAATTACAAAAATTACAAGAATTAACTGAAGATCACTTTTTCTAACTTGTGATCATTGTTACGATATATCACATACACAAATCCTTTATTATGCATGCATGCACAGGCAGATACTCAAGCTCTTCAAACTAAAAGCACATCCAAATCAGTCAAGTCAGGTGTGACTAGCTTGCTTTGTGGCCATTAAGTCTTGAAGTAATTGATTTTGATTTTGAAAATAAACTTTGGTCTGTCATATTATCTGGTTCTCCAAAACCAGGAAAAAAGTTCTGCATTATCTTTAAGCAGACTTTGTGAAACAAAAATTCTCCAACAGCTGAAAGAAGGAGAATGCTTCCATTGAGATAACACTAACAAAAACTGTCAAAATGGACAGCTGGTGTCAATTCCAGAAGGATTTAAAACTTAGACATGAGCTTGAAAAAAAAACATGCTAATTGAGCCAATATCTGTATGAAAAGAACTTTGTACTTAGCAAAAGTACAGTGAATGGTGTGTTTGAAATACAACATGTATTAAAATGCTTAGGAGAAAAGAATACTCTACTAATTAAATACAGAAATACTATATTCCATTGATATCCAACATCATATGATGTGTTTTGCTTTTTCCTGAGAGAGAAATTCCAAATAAAAGTCAGGGTTCAGTGTTTTGATGAACTTGGCTAAAAAGTTCATCTTTCAAAGATGTAAATCTGTGAGCAAGTCTTCATGGTTTTATTTCTAAGAGAACACAAATCAAATTCAATGGGATTTTCTGTTACAATTTCTATTTTAAAATAAGTCTTTGTAATCTATATAGGATATTTGCAATCACATTTAGGACATCAATACAGCATATACTGTACAAGAATTATGTACAGTTCTTTCCGGAGAAGGACTGCAAGAATAATTTTAGGCTTTGTATTTCAGCAGAGGCAGGTCACACACAATTCAAATAAAGTTCCATGCCAAAGGCATAGCACATGACTGGCAGTGAGGGTCTGCTGGCAGTGCTGGGTAATCCAAACCCTGCCTTTGGGAGGAAGTGAGTCAGGGGAAGCTGTTGAGGCCAACAGCATCAGAATAGCCCAGGCACTCAGCCCAGTCATGTTCCACAATGAAGCAGTGAGCTCACAGGACAACCAATGCAGTCTCCTGCATTCCAGCCTTTCCAAATGAGTGCTATTCTCCTGCTTCCCTGTGTACCAGAAACACTGGTGGCTCTTGGGCACAGGAAGTTTTCAGCATACAGACGAGGTAGATTACAATCTGCTTCATATTCCATGGACTTTTTTTCCTTGAAGGTCAAAGAGAAAGGTATTGAGAAAGGAGCAATGGCATAAAATAGAAGCTGGGTTGTGTTAGAGAATTTCAAGGACATTTAAATTTTACTTAAGTCTTGGGCAGAATCCTTACCTGACAGGTAAGTGCTCAAACTCAAAGCACATAGAAAACTAGCAACCTAAGAAAGGCATTATCAGAAATTACGAACGAAACTTAGGAAAAACCAGGACTGACAAAATAGATAAAAAATGTTCAATTCAACTGGAATTGCCAGTTCTTATTTCCACTTCTAAAAAAAAAAATCCAGAAGTAAACCTCTAGGCTAAAATAATACACTGATTTACTTTTATCCTCTTCTTGACTCAGAATGTGGAACTGTTTATCCTTGTTTACCACATCTCAGGGAATCATCACACTGGGGAATCACATACGCATTATCTGTCTTGTCCCAGAAGTGCCATTTTCAAGAATATTCAGATATTCCTTCAGAAAGAGTTGTACCCTGAGGGGGGGAGGCTCTTATATGAAATGTGGAAGGCAGATGTTCAAAATCTGAAGTACAGTAATAAAAATATTACAGAAGCCTGGCTGGATCTTCTCCCTCCTTGCAAAAGCACTGATATCTTGACTGCTTTTCATCTTCTACCTTTAATGTTCCTCAGTTACCCCCAAAAAAAGTAGAATTCTTTGTAATAAGAAACAAACATAACATATTTCACAGCAAAATAGGGCAAGAAAAGGGATCTCATTGTCCCATAGTCTGCATATTCTGCTTGAAGGCAACACCATTTCTAGCAGAAGTTGATATTGCTGCTTCTCTGCAACCAAACTATCTGGGTTTTTGTTTCTATCAGGACACTGGCATAAATCTGCCTTGTTATAACTAACTGCATCTATTTGTTTGTATCCACATAAACACCAGCATCAGTTTACTCCGTTCCTCTTTGCAGCAGTGTTTACTGTTTGTTTGATCACTGCCAGCACTTTCCCTTGACTTTTCTATTCCCTTTATCACCACATTCCGTCAACATTTGCAAAATGTTTCCAAGTGCCTCATCATTCTTGTTAGGATTTCATCTTCCCATGCTGTGCTTTCTAAAGTTGTACCAGCTGAATGAGTTCTGAGATGCAGTCCCTGAAAATGGACATGGAATTGCAGCTAAGTCTTCCCAGCCTGGAACAGAGGGGAAGGACTACTTCATGTGCCTCTGACCTGTTTGTAAGTCCTAGTGGGATGTGTGGGGTTCTTTTCTGAACAGCATGATATGTGTTCATCTTATAACTCACTGTAACTACCAGTTTCCTTCTTTTGTATAATTACTCAGTTTGTATTTTTGCAGTGATCTGGCTCCCTGAAGTGCTCATTTGTGCCCTTGTCCTCATCAAATTGAGGCAATGAACAATTTGAAATCTATTCAAATCCTCCAAAAGGTATCTTTGTGATATCTGCTAGCTTGATGAGCATATTTTCAATTCCACCAGATGAGTTATTAATTAAAATAAAAGTTCTTAGAGCAGAACTCTGGGAAGCCCTCATTTAAGAGTTCTGCTTTGAAGAGTTTGTGAAGAGTTGAATACCTATATGAGTTTCATTTTATAGTCTTCATTTTCATAATGTTCATATGAGGATGTCATGTGAAAATGTAGAAAAAACTTTATTTAAATCAAGTAAGTGTTTTCTGCTTATTCTCCTTATATTCTGCTATATTTCTGTTTACTCCATAACACCGACTATGGCCGAGAAAAAAATCAATTTATTTGGCACAGCTTAGTCTCAAAGATTTTTTAACTGGTACAAAACTACTCCATGTTGGCATTATTCACCCCTTTGTATTCTTACAGGCATACACAAATACTGTATAATTTTCAATTTTCCAGTACTTTCACAGAACTTAGGTTGAACCCCTCATCTACAAGTCCTGTTTCTTCTGTTTCTGCATTACATTTGCCCATCTATACTCCTCTACAAGCTCATTCCTCCACCAGTAGTTCTCAAAGACATCAGAAAATGGCAAAGATAATTTCAGGCAATTCTCTAATTACACTGAGGTCAAACCAGTTTTAACATGTTAGTTAATCCAGTAATTTTACCTCTTGGTTTTCTGTCCTGTCCTGGCTCTTTCTACTTTTGTTATTAGGGCTAATAATTTTGTTTTCCAGCTAATTGCATTTCATTTTTTAACTGCATTTTGAATTGACAGAGGCATTAAGCACAGCATCATCTGTTAATGGCTTTCTCTCTGTTTAGGTTCCCTTTGTTCTTTTGATATTGCAAACCTTAATAGAAGTTTCTTCTTAATTTTTATGAGTTTTAATATTGATTTATAGATTTGTCCCTTGCCTTTCTGCTTCTGTCCTGACATGTCTGTGCTATCCTTTCTTTCCCAACCTTTTTTTTTCCTGTGTTGTTTATGACTGCTCTTCCTCAGCTTTAGAACAGAGTATTAGAATAATTTAGGCTGGAAAGGACCTGTGGAGGTCATCTAACCCAGGTCCAACTTCAAAGTTTCATCAGGTTACTCAGGGTCTTGGTATGTCAAGATGGCCCTTTATCTTGTGGCTTCACTAAGAGACAGTTACAGTCTCAGCAAGAATGACAAGCAAGTCCTGAACTACCACACAAAATGCCCCTGGCTAAGTTGTGCTTGAGGTTCAATCTAGAAAATGTGTTCTGAGTCCATCTGTTCTAGGTCCTGTCAATTTGTCAGCACACGGAAAATGATGCCTCTAACTGCTCTGTCAAGCCAGCAGTGAGTGATCTCTGCATGCATCTAGAAGATCATGTTTAGATACCTCTGGAAACTTACTGATGAAAAATGCAGCACATCCACCTTTTCAGACATCTCTAAGTTCTTGCAGCAAGGCCTGAAAGTACACGTGAATTTAGGCACTCAAACTGGGGCATAGGCACATAAATCCCATGTGGAATCAGGCTCTTGATGGCCTAAGTGCTAATTGGCATGTGCTAACCTATGCACTCCCTGATGTCTCTTGGCAGCCCTGGGACCCTTCTCATGGCTAGTCCAAGAAGGATTATCTGTCTTGATTTCCCTTCACTGGCTTGTCCTTTGGGACTTGACCCTGCAAGCCCTATCAGATGTAAGTAATTGCAAAAAATTCTTTGGGAGGTGAGACACTTTTGGGATGTTCAGAAAGGGATTAGATAAATTCATGGGCAACATGTCTGTAAAGAGATACTGACATAAGTAGGCAGGGTGTGCTCTGTAACACAGAAAGCTGGAAGAGCCATACTTATCCATGAATTATTTCTGTAAGCTCACTGTGTCCAAGAGCAAGTATGTGGGTGATGGACACAGACTATACGTGACTGGTATGATGACTCATATTTGTTAAAGGAAACAATTTGGTTCAGGTCAATAGTTGCCATCACATATTAATTCTTATGGCAGAAAGAAACATAAGGATGACTGAGATTAATCTAATCTGTTCTTCCTAGTGCTGCATTTCCTCAGGTACTACAGAGTTAAGATCATGAAGATCTGACCTAGGATGCCACCGTGCTGAATCAACGCTAGTGCATTGGTCAAGAAGTGTTCTGCAGGACAAAAACTTGACAAGTCTTATCATGCAGTCTCTCTCAGAAATATCTGTTAGGCATCTCTTGTCTTCACCATAGTTCAGCATGACTGTTTGCTGGGGTCAGCAGGGTGCACTGACAGCTCAAATGAAAAAGCTGTTGGTCTAACTTGGACTCTGTAAAGGAAAATAAATTCTGTTATCATTATTATAAAGTTGCAAAGAAATCACAAAGAATTCACATTTCTGCCCCAGGTACAGTTGATAAGACCATTCTAGATAATGGCTTACTTAAAATTTTTGGGGCATTGGAAAAGTCACACCAAGAAGTTTTACTAACTTTGGTCTCAATTACAACTCTCTATAAACGCCAGTCTGAGTCACATGCATGACTTGTTCTGTGCATAACACGCAGTTCTTGAATGTGCTATAGCAAAGGTGACTCAGTGGCTTTTTTCAGAAATAAAAATGCAGCTATAATTTCTTTTTTATTAGATAGCTCATGTTGGTCAGGAAAAAGAGAATTATTTGATCACATCAGGCAGTTTCTCTACTGACTGTAAAATTCTTGCCTGACTTTCAGTTCAGGGACATTGTGAGGACATATTTATCTTCTGTCAGAGAATACCAAATGTCTCAAGAAAGTGACATTGTTTTTTCTAGTCTCGTATTTTCTTCTCTTACTTCAGATACAGGACTTCACAAACAGCTTAGAAGTTCCAAAAAAGGCTAAGCAAGTTCACTGTTAACTGAATCAGGACAGTACTGAACAGCTGGAATTCTGGAAAATAGTTTATGTGAAGTGTCACAAAATTCCTGGGACCATGAAAATATCAAATTTGAGATGCTTGACTGAGAAAGCTCCACAATGAGAGGTGACAATCCAAGCCTCTGCAGATTCTTTATTGTTTATAAACTGTTGCTGCTGCCTGTGTAAAATCAGCTTCAGCAAAGACACATTCTCTGCCTGGAAAGATGGCTAAATATCAGCACCCATGAGGCACTGATGCTGCCTGAGTGTGCTCACACACTGCTTTTCAGCCAGTATAATCAATAACACAGTTTGTAAAGATGGTGTCAATTGCATGATCATTTAATAATTCCTTATTCCATGAAATACTTAGGCCTAACATCAGCTGGATCAAGACTATACACATACATATTTATGTATGTATCTATATAAAGTTCTTCTGTGAATTGACATGACTTTTGGATCCAATGGAGCAATCCTAGTGACCCAGAACCTTCAGAGGGCTCTCTTCTCCAAAAGAAATTTCAATTAATTATTTATTAATTCATTGGCAATCTCTCTTGGTAATTCTTCATTAATGACATTGAAACCTTGGATGCTGATTTCTAATTCTCTTGCACTAATGAAAAGTGATTTCCTTGGAAAAAACTGCAGAAAAATTGTCTCTAAGGCTTCTCATAATGTCAATTTCTTTATCACAATGTCCTTGAGGGTTAATATATTGTACAGGATGGATTTAGCAGCTTGAAAGATGATACAAGATTGAATCTTCAGGGTCAATCTGCACCAGAGACAACATATTTCTTATCTATGTTACTGCTAATGATCATTCTTGTAAACGTTTCAGAGCCTTTATATTCACTGTGTAACTTCCAAATATGGCAAAGTTTATTTACCCTGTTGTTAAATACTTATTTGATTCTTGCAGATGAAAGTCATTGTTAGGTGATTCTGTTTCATACTGGGCTCAACTGACCTTGTAGGAGCAGCATTTAGAATCTTTACATTGATTTTAAAAAACACTGATGCTGTTCACCCCAGCCAAACCAGAAATGTGGATAATTTTGTATGTCCAGTGAATGCTAATTTGGTTTCGTTTTCAGTGTTTGCACCAACAACTTTAACAGTGATGGTCATGTTCCTGACTGTGGTGACCATTTCAGTTTGATTACTTATTTTCCTGCAATAGTTAGCTGATGATAATTCAGTCTTGTGTATCTTTTATTTAATTCAACTTATCCTGATTTCTCAAATCAAGGCATGGTTTACTGATGACAGCAATGTGAATGCAAAAAGAAAGCAATCTGTGATTAGCTGTGTCCTGCAGATTGCCTCTCTCTGTAAGCACAACTGTTCTCATTACCTCTTGCCCACCATTTAACTTTCAACTTGCTAATTAATATAGCTGCAAGTAACCAGTTCTGCAAGTACCAGCAGATAAGGTCAGTTACATGTACTGATGAATGCCATGATCTGAACTCATCTGGTTCTAAACCTTTTCAAATATCATCCAGTTTCAGAAACTGGAAACTGCAGACACTACTGGAAAGCCAGTGCGGTTTCACTACGGCTGTCCCAAGCTGAAGGCAGTGGTTCCAATACAAAGTTTTTACAATTAATTGTATCATCCTAAAATCACGTCTATAATCTATACTTGCTCATCTCATTTATACAGTGGGTTTTTTAAAAGTCCAAAGCACTCAGCACTTCCCACTGAACAGAGCATGACTAGGTCACAATGTATGGACCTATCAAAATAGAATTAATTTATTCTTGGTCATGTGGTGTTTATTTAGGAACTGCTAGTACACAATATCTTAAGTACATTCTATTTCTTAGTTATTACAGTAGTCAATAATACTTCAAAGTAATAACTGTAAAGCTTACACTTCCAGGCAAACACTTCTATGAGGCTACTCTAATACATAATGTTGCTCACAAAAAATGACACTACAGGTTGACAGATTCTGTTATAAGCCAGCTGGTTTACACTTCACAGAAATTTTTTCTCACTATTTCCTCTGAATCTAAGCATAGATATAAGTTGTCAGTTACCAGTTTCAAAACACAGATCTAAGATTACTTTTTCAGGGATTGTTTATCTAATCAGAATAGATTATGTTTCTTCTTCTAAACTTTTCCTCTATGTTTAATTTTCAAATAATTTCCCCAAAAACCACAATCAATACACTTCCTCTAAAAATCCACACGTTTACAGTGATTTAGTTGAAGCCTTATTTTGGATGATTTTTTGCAGGCCAAGAGGGCATCTGGCAATCTTTTAGTCTGTGCAGTTTTTCTGAAATGTTGTCTCAGAGTAGTCTGGTGAAAAATTAAATATAAGTGGGTTTTTGGCATTTTTTTTTAAATCTGACTGGAATGAGAAGGGTAAGACACATTTTGTCATACAGAATCTCTGAATATTATCCTGCTTTCATTCCTGCCTTTGTTTATATGTGCCAGATTAATTGCATGGGGAAGGAAGAGTATCAGCTCAGCCAAGGTTCTTTCCATGCCTTGAGAAATGTCATGTTCTCTTTTAGGACAAACCATAAGACTGCTTTGGATTTTGGAACATCATCAGGGTGTTTTAGCATGGTACAGAAGTAGTCATCAGAGTCATTTACTTATTTCAAAAATCTCAAAAAATAAATTTGCATATTTTCCTTTGTGCCACATACCCATGTCACATTCAAGAAACCATATTAGAAAATCTACATCCCAGTGTACTTTAAATAACTCTTTTGAGCCTTCAAGAATACTAAAACAAATGAAATCTTAGTATATAAACATGCAGAAGTTATTAAGTGAAGTTGTGAGACATGAACAGAACACAGAGGTGAAGGAGTACAGTACAGACTGCTGTATTTCTTGGAGTGGCAGATCATAGGTAACTAACCTTGTATATAAGCATGTACCTTAAATATCACACAGATGAATAACTGAGTGACCTTCACAGCCTAAAACAGTTTTGCAGCTGTGCAACAAGTTTCTGTAACAACAGGATATAACATTCAAGGTTATTACTGCTATTTAATACAGTGCAAATTTCTTTCCAGATAACTTTATCTCAATAGCTTCTATTTTCCAAAAACAGCAGCTATTTTCTTTTTGAAAGCGATCATTTGGTATGATCATTTCATGGTTTTGTAATGTGCTGTTTTAAACAATCCCTGTATTATTGCTAAGGAGAGAGTTTTCTGTATTCATTAGGCTCAGGGCATCTCCACAGCTTCCACTTCGAAGCCACTGTTATACCAGTTTTCCATGGAGGTCCATGGCTCTGCAAAAATCCCTTGTGAGAGGTCCAGAACAGTAACCTGTCATTTTTACACAGTCTGAGCACTAAACTCTTTTTCTGTACATAGACAGCAAGGATGGGATCAGCCTGTGCTGGATGCAGAAACTTGCTCTTCACATACTCTTTTCTTCCTTTGACTTACAGAATTATGGTTTGACTATTGCCCTTTTGACTGAGATTAGCTTTAGATGTCACAGTCATCATGTTCGAAAACAACATGGTGTGAAAATGCATTTTACGCTTCCAACAGTTTGTGGTGTAAACAGATAAATCAGCACATACTTTAAAAATAGCCTTTCACGTAACTACAAAAAACATGATAACAACAAGTGATTGCACAAGATGTAATGTGTATTTTACTCGCCCCACGTTTCATGTTCCCCTTGTTTTGCCTAATCACAAGTAGAAGACATCTGTCATTTTTACTCCCTTTCTTCCTGCAAGGAATGCCTGCTTGTGGATAGAACCATGGAAAATGCTTGTCCCAGCCAGCAAAAGTGCAATGGGCCTCCAGTTTCTGATAGGTACTCCCTCCTCCCCAGGAAAATGTCTTGTAGTAAAATGAATGTGTTTGTGCAGTGGTGACTATTTGTCACTGTAGACCCTGACACAGGCATTAAAGCATCTGCCATTTAGAACTGTGTCTCATAACTGGCCAACCTGAGAGCTGCAATGAAACCCTATCTTACCATATTGAACTGGAGAAGTCTGTTTAGTTAGCAAGGTTGCACCTCTCAGATACTAACAGGACTGTAACTGATATGAACACTAAAGTCCATATCCAATCAAAGGCAAACAGCAATAATTTGGAACAGCCATACAGTCAAGACCTCTGTGAATAAGATTTTTTAAATCTTCCCCTACAAAGACTGTAAACTTGTACAAAGATGTCTTTTCCAAGTCTCTACCTTTCTGGCTCCCCAGCTCCAGAGCATATACTACACTGTTCACTACCCTATTTGTAAAACTTGCATGTGAGGGATGGTTGCTACCATGTGCTTTTAAATTATTTAAAGTTTCACATACCTATGTATATGCACTGGCATGTACAGTACACACACACTTCCTCTATCCAGTTCCTAAATCTCCAGGGATAATGCATGTGACATTGTGGATATGCAAATAATATCAAATCCTTGCCCAAGTAGAATTTGAATAGGGCCAAGTTAACAAAAAATTCTAGGTAAACTACAGTCAGGTAAGTCTAACAACATATATAAATTAAAATCAAGAATTAAAGCTGGTCTGTGTTATTCCTACAGACCCCTATGAAATTCATTTTAAGGCAAGAAGAAATAATGAAATTTGGCTAAGAAGTGCTGCTACATACCACAAGCCATGAAGCTCCATGTGCTTTCTTCCAATAGCAGGAATTTTTACTGTTATTATTACTTCCATGAAAGTCAGAGAGGTTCTTTTCCTTAAATTTCCCATAGGTCATTGTCAGCATAAAAAATGCTGGTCCCTCATAGAGCCTCCACTGCTCAGACTTAGAAGAAAACTCATGGAAAATCTCTAAACTCAGTTCATCAAACATTTCTGTAATACACTGTAGGTTCAGGAATAGACACATGCTTTTTAACAGACTATCAATCTTTGGTGCACCAACTCTCCCCTTACACCTCTGTCAGCCATTTCAAACATCCTACAAAGTAGATGCTTAAAATATCCTTCTGAAGGGAAAGGAGGGATGAAGTTTCTAATCCTCCATTTGCAACCCTTGGCATAATATTCTATTTCAGCAGCAAATCACACTTCTCTAGCTGTTCCCTAAGGACTGTGACTACAAATGTCAGATCATATAGGTGAGCCAGGTACAGATCTGCCAAACCTGGCACTGCTGAAGACCCAGCATCCCCTTAACATCTCAGGGTGCCTTCCAGCTTAGTTTCTCATGAACAGAACCCAGATGACACACCCTTGAGAGCACCCTGTAAGGCGTAAGGAAAGTGCAGTAAGTCAGGGCTAGTCAGAGATTTCCTTGACAAAGGCATTCCTGACAAAGTGAAATGAGAGTGTAAACACATCCTGGGTGAGTATATGAGCGCACCTAGTGACACATCATGAGAAATGGCAGACAATTAACCCTGTAACAGCTCAGACTGGTGTCTTAATTATGTTACCACACAAGCTACAACTGACAACGAAACATAGGCAGTTAACACATATTTCTAGACATGTCACCTACCCTTACCTGAACAACCTACCAAGCTCGGGTGAGAAGGTCTGTGTGAACAGGAATTGACAGAGAACATAACAAGGGCAAGAGCCTAGAGGTTTTCAGTAGCAAAGAGGTTTTCAGTACTCTAAGTGGTTGCCTGGAGACAGTAATGAGGAGAACGTTTTTGGTTTTTATTTTTTTATTTTTTTTTTTGCTGAGAAATTAGATGAAAAATGCTACAATTTTAAAAAGCGTTATTTTTCCTGTGGGGAAAAGAAAAAGGATGTTAGAAATAGCAATCAGTGGAAGATATAAAGTCAAATGTTAGAGGGATTTCAGAAACACATTTAGAAAAATATCAACAGTTTGAAAAGACAAAGGCAGAAGAACAATATCCAGTATTAACAACAAAATACACTGAAAGTTCCTGCTAAGAAAGATGCTGTGGAACATGAGTGTAAAACAAAGAAGAGGAGAGTGAGAATGGGAATAGAAAGATTTCCAATTCTAAAATGCAGACAAACTCTGCGAGCCCCAGTATGCCCACAGCTGGACCTACATGGTAACCTGCACTTCATAGATCTGCAAGAAGCAATTTAAAAATCATTACCCAGGTAGCCAAATTATCTACCCATCTCTCAAATCAGGTGTTGTATGAGTAGGATAGGGCTATAACAAGGGCTGAAAATTTCACCTCCACCCAGGTGCCCTTTTGCAGTGACACGTAGGAATGGATACAACAGATCCTCACTGATTACCAACATCACTGGAAAGAAGTGTCAAAGAGATCAAAGACTTAAAATGCACCATGCCTGTGGTTGGAAGAATCTTGAGAACAGTGAAGGAGAAAAAGGAGGCATTTGGAATGGTATAAAGTGTTAAGTGAGTCCTAGCTGACAAGATGCTTCCCTATTAGTTCTGTACTAAATTTCTCCTTAAACCTTAAGGTGTCGAGAGTGACCCAGGCAGTTCCAAGTTTATTATTCAACCACAGTTATCCAGAAAAACTGTATGTGGAAAAGTGAATTTGGAGGGATCTAACTCCTAGAGGCCAGATGTGATTTGAAATGCAGTGCATCTTTCTTATATTTGGTCATCCTGACCCCTCACTGAATTTACAACTCATTGACTTTCTGAAATACTTCTTTGGTAAGGATAATAGACCTTGTAGACCAAATACAACACATCAGAGTTCTACTTGTACAAATATGCTGGAAGTATATTTTCAGTAGAGCTACCACACATGGAAGCATGAACAATGGAACAAAGAACTGGCTTCAGAGTACGTTTTTCTGTGAGATTCTACCAAGCCAAATGAAATTACAAGCAGACTTCAGCACTGTTTCTCCATTCAATTCTTTGTCCAATGTTCTTATTCACATGATTTTACTTCCTCTTAAGTCTTTATGTTTATATCTAACATGATCAGGAATACAAGGTATAAAGAGAAAAAAGGTCTGTACCAACTTTTGAATCCCCCACTTGATTCAGTTTTGTAAAGGACAACATCTCTGAGGATATTTTGTTCATATGTGCTAGGGCTGATTTCTAGCTGTGTTATATAAATCAAGGAGCTAGAGTGGGAGATGCAGCAAAATCCAAGTTTCTTATATGATGAGGAAACTGATTATCTTCATTCAAATTGAAATTTATTTACAGTTGTTAGGAGTTTTGCTCCTATCTGCTAGTCCTACAAAGGACTAATAATGCTGTGACAACATCACTGTGAGGAACTGAATCTGTTTATCACTAAGTGCTGGAAAAAAAGAACTTATTTTGTTTCCTGCTTAAAAAAAAAAAAACTGTTGAAAGCAGCAGGAGCATCTGGCTCCTAAACTTACATTTTCCAAACTCACTGAGTCCACTTAAATCTCTTGAAAAGACAACAAAAATTTGGTAATTATCTTTCTCCCTTAAACTAAATTTTCATTTGTGCACCTTACCAGTAGACTGATCTCATCTGTCTTGTTCCAAACATTCCCAGGGTAGTACTGAAGAAACAAAAGATTAAAAGAAAAAAAAATGAGTGTAGTTAATATGAAAAAAAAAAATTTAAACAATCAGCACACTTTTGGTTTGTGGAGTTTGGGACTTTTTTGTTGATGTGGTTGTTTGTATTTGGTTGGTTGGTTTTTGCTGTTGCTGCTTTGTGTTTTTTTATTACTACTATTACTAATGCTGTGGGGCAAAGACCCCTGCAATACCCAAAAGCATGTAAAGGGGTAGCTTCTTCATGGATAGCCAGCAAATTAAATCAGAGACACAAGGGATGGGTAAAGGTCATCATTATACCCCTCTTTAAAGGTAGAAAATTAAATCACAGGAAAAGTAAGTGACTGCTCAAAGGTCAAACAGAAAACAAGTTACAAAACATGGAAACTGAAAACTGTTTCTTATGTTCAGAGCCTTAACTGAACATTAAAGCCCTTTCTTTAATCTGAAGAGGGGAAAAAACCTCAGTGGTGGAATAGTATCAAAATTAGTTTCGCTGAGAATGGTCTGAATTTCTCTGTCTCGTCTAAAACTAGATATTGTTCTGCCTCATTAAAGCAGAAATGAGATCCGCTCCAACAACAATAATGTGGTGAAAACAAAACCGCAACTACTCTTAGTGTTAGAGATTTTTGTACTCCAAAAATTTGGTTTGCAGTTTTGGAGAAACAGTCAAGTCGATTAATTTCATTGTAGCTTTAGAGAAATGAACAATACCACCACACTTACTTTCAGAAAGATGAAGTTTGGAGCTACATTGGAGAGCTATGAGACCATTGCAGGTGCCTCATCTTTGAGTATTACTGTTTCTATAAAAAGTTTACATGTGTGTATACACATAAACAGACTGGAATATATTTACTTATCCACATAAATATACAAGCATGAGTGTGTATAGATATGGACACATTTGCATATACACATATATTTACATAAGCATAAAGACATTACATGGTATTTAAAGAACACAAGGCAGTGCAGGAAAAGAGGCAAAGAGGTCATTTTCCCAATCCTCTTTCTCTATGTGAGATGGTTCCAGACATTATGTGACATTACAGTATAAGCTAACAGAGCGTGACACAAGCTCCATTTCTGTCTCAGTGGCTAGGAAGCTCTGTATACCCTGCCAGGCCCAAGGGATTAAACTTCAGTTACACCAAATGCCTGGGCTTTGCTTGCCATAAACAGCGTCAAGGACAAGGGCTGTCCAGAGAGCCCCATCACACTGTAACCCAGTCACCTGGAATCACTCCTGTCACCTCATGGGCAACGTGGGAAAGTTCAGACTGAAAGGCTAAGCCGAGGTGCACTATCTGTGGGTGCCTCATCATCGCAGCACAGTTCTGCCTTGGCAACCTTCCCCATGAGTGTGGAGGAACAGCGAGCTTGGCTCCTAACCTTGGGCTGGCCCGGGTGGCTTGGGTCACAGGAATGGCATGCTTCAAGGGGAAGGGGCAGGGGGTGGAAATAGCAGGGGCTTCTTCTGAAAGAATTAACCCGTCTATTTGGAAAGTGATGGCTGCCTTTGAAATCTCTCCTTATAGATCTATACTTAGCCCCGGGCAGGGAGCGTGCGCCGGGGCTGAGACGGGTGGGCTGGGGGAGGGCTCCCTGCGCAGCCCCGCGCCTTTGTCCTCCAGCCGTGCCCCCGAGGGCTCGGCAGCGGGACGGGGCGGCCCCCACCCCGCGTCCCTTCGCTGCACCCCGAACTGACGGCATTTCGGGGGAGGGCGGAAAGTTGGGTTGTAATTTTCTTCAGCTTGTTTTTGTTTGTTTGGGGTGGGTTTTTTTGGGTTTGTTTTGGTTTGGTTTTTTGGTTTTTTTTTTTTTCCAATTTGTCTCCCACCTCTCGTGTCCCCCCTCCCTCTTCTAAACAGGAGATGTTCTCAGGACAGAACTCGGGAGACTGGCTGGAATCAGTTTTGGAGGGTGATACACCGCGACAGCTAAAAGTTGGATAGAGTTTCAGCAGCTCCTATATAAAGCAGGGGGGACTTATGTCACTGCACTAATTAAATTCCATCTGGGTTGTTCCTCGGGGTGTTTTTGAGACTGCCACCCAACTCAAGCAGGCAGAGAGGCCCAGGGACAGCATGATGGACCTTTTTGAAACTGGCTCCTATTTCTTCTACTTGGACGGGGAGAATGGAGCCCTGCAGCAGCTGGAGATGGCTGAGGGATCCCCGCTGTACCCAGGCAGCGATGGCACCTTGTCCCCATGTCAGGACCAAATGCAGCCAGAGGCCGGCAGTGACAGCAGCGGAGAAGAGCATGTGCTGGCACCCCCGGGACTACAACCCCCTCACTTCCCCGGCCAGTGTTTGATCTGGGCTTGTAAAACTTGCAAGAGAAAGTCGGCCCCCACGGACAGACGGAAAGCAGCCACCCTGCGGGAGAGGAGAAGGCTGAAGAAGATCAACGAAGCCTTCGAGGCTCTGAAAAGGCGGACTGTGGCAAACCCCAACCAGAGGCTGCCCAAGGTGGAGATACTGAGGAGCGCCATCAGCTACATCGAGAGGCTGCAGGACCTCTTGCACAGGCTGGATCAGCAGGAGAAAATGCAGGAGATCGGGGGGGACTCCTTCAACTTCAGCCCCAAGCAGGGAAATGTAAGCACTGCCGCTTGGCCCCTCCGCCGCCACGGCAGCGCCGCCGCGCCGTCCCCTCCCTCCTCCTCTTCGGCAGGGGCTGCGGGGGCCGGGAGGGCTGGCGGGGGCGGAGGGCGCTCCTCGGGGAACCTGCCCGTCCTCGGGCATTCAGAGGTCCGCCGGCCCCGCCCGGCCCGGCCGGGGAGCCGCGGCCGCCCCATTAACACCCGTCCTCTCCCCATGTCTCCCCGCTCCCGTCCCCGCCTGTGTGCCGCAGATCCCAAGTTCGGACTTCCTGAACACCTGCAGCTCCGACTGGCAAAGCGTTTCTGACCATTCCCGAGCCCTAGGAGTCAGTCCCAAAGAAGGTAACCCGCCCCGCCGCCCTGCCGGCCCTGCTCGCCCGCCGCCCCCGGGCCGAGCCCCCTTCCCTCGCCCCGACGGCCGCGGCCCCGGCGCTCCGGCTCTCACGCTGCCTCCTTTGCCCGGGCTCTCCGGCAGCCGGGAGCCCTGTGACACAGGCCCGGAGAGGAGGAGAGGTCTGCTCTTTAATGCCTTTTCTCTCCTTGAGCAGGAGTCTCCGCTGTCGAGTCGTCGGCCTCCAGCAGCCTTCGCTGCCTCTCTTCAATAGTGGACAGTATTTCTTCCGACGAACCCAAACTGCCCAGCGCGGAGGAAACGGTGGAGAAATAAACCCGCTTTTGTGGTAGTATATTTAATTTAAGAAAGATGGAGCCCCCATCCTGTCTCCTCTAAACTAAGTAACGAAGCAAATTCACACAGTGGAAAGCCCAAGTAGGGGCCTTTTTAAGATCGAATCAAGGTACACCTACCCCAAAGAAAATGGCTCCCACTGACTCGAGCCAGTCAGACTTCCCCCTTGCCTTCTTTTTTTTCCCCGAGTTTTGTTTTCTTTAAATTGTGTTGCATAGACCACCCTTCCTTTTTTTTTCTTTTTTTCTTTTTTTCTTTTTTTTTTTTTTTTTTAATTTGAGATACTTATACTTACCTGTGTACCGGTGGTCCGCTTTGTCTGAGACTCACCGGGAAGTTCATTCCTGTCTGAGTGAAGCTGTTGGTTGCATTTCGTGCGAGTCATGTTTAAAGAGTTCCCGCCTTATTTCGTTCCTGTAAATAATTTTAGTACTGTCTTTTCTTTTGTAAACATAACATATATATTTAAATGGTGGAATGTGATACTGTATATAAGAACAGATGGATTTCTTGGATTGTAAAATAAAGCTCTTTGTGTTACAGTGTTTTCCTCCCCTCCTCGTAATTTCATAAAATAACCCGATCCCGGAGTTAAAACCCGCCACTGACTTCAGTGAGATCAAGGCCAGAAGAGTCAGACCCATGTAGCAGAAGCACGACCCGTGTGACTGTAGGCAGGACATGGGACAGATTTTTCCTTCGTTTACTCCTCTAAGGACAGTCTCTATCCCTTTAGGGCGGCACCTGCGGTGTGAATCCCCTGGCTCCCCGTGGGTTCCCGGGGAAGCCGGGTGGGCACGGGTGGGTGCATGGGCAGGACCCGCCGCCTCTCCGGCCTCCCGCAGCGCTCCGCGGCCCGGTTCCTCGCAGTGCTTGCGGAACGTATGTCCCCCTGGAAAGAGACATCGCTCCCCTAAAACGTCCAACAGTACCTTGTCAAGCAAAAAGGCTTCGCCGGCCTTGCCCTGCACTTGGAAGGTGAGATTAGAAACGGGGCATGCAAGAAGATTCCCCCGCCCGTCCCCGCCACGACCTCCTCCCCCGGCCCTTGAGCTGGGAGAGGCTCAGTGCGTCTCACCTTCTCCCCTCGGCACCGAGGACTTGAACGCAGGGCTTCTCTGCGGCAAAAATTATGGTCCCGCTGTACGAATGGGGCAGCAAGTGGCTGTGACAGCAGCTCGCTCCCTCTGGGCTGGAGGGAGCTGTGGTTTCTTCCCAGGAAAGGTAACTCCCCTTGACTTCCTTGAGCCTGAGGGAGAAGGGAATGGGGCCCTTCAGGGAAGAAAGAGTTAAATGACCGAAAGGCTTTGGGGGGGGGGGGGGGGGAAACAGCATATGAAGCCTTTCTTTCACTCAATGATGTAAAAAAACACAGCCTCTCTGAGGATGGTGGAACGGAGCTGCTCACAGTCAGAGCGTTACGGTTTGTAAGGGATTCTACCCCCGGGAAGGGGCGACCACCAGGGAACAGCGTATTTTCCCCCGGGTACACACGCAGGGCTCGCCGGAGAGCCTGCACAAGTAAACGGAGGACACTTCAACTCTACCCGCGTATGCTCTCCTCGTCAACTTTAGCCCTTGATTTATTCTTTGTTTCTGTTTTTTGAAAGGTCACAGTCGCGTTTCGGGAAGGTCTCCCCCTTCCTGGCCATCTGGGTACGCCCGTCTGAAGTGGAAGAGCCTGCCCTGAGCCTCTGCAATCGGCCGTGCCTTCCTGGCACCCTTTCTGTGCCGCCGTGGCCAGCCGAGGTTGCAATCTAGTCATGTGCTCTCTAATGAGAGCAGTCTAATTGCTCCGTAATGACATGCTCCCTTGTAAGGAGTAATTGCGGCGGGACAGTGCGGTGGGCACAGTGATGCAACAGTTTCCCCTTTTCTTCTCATTTCAAATTAATCCCCGTTGCCTCGGGGAACCCTCGGGCTCTTCAGAAAGCGGCGCGTCGGGGAGTGGAGTCCCTGCGTGCCACCTCTGCGATCTGGAGAGAGAGAGGACATGATGCTGCTCGCTTCTAGAGCGAAGGCACTTGCCCAGCAAGAGAGTATTTCAGATCGGGCTAGCAGCTCGTCGCCTTCCTCTCTAATTTGTTTCAAACTCCGCCGCGTCCGCGGGAAGGGCTACACAGAGTTCACACGGCGATCCGAGCCCCGCGGGACCTGCTGCCCGCATCTGGGAAGGAGCCGTGCTGAGCCACCTCCTCCAAGCCACAGTGTCGCGCCCACACCGGGGCACTGACTGTCAGATTTACCCGCGGCCCAGCATTCACCTCAACACCCCGTCCTCCAGGCAGGACCCCCACAGCAGCCTCTCCTCCAGCAGCAGGGTAACTTGAGCGATTGTTTGGAGTAAGTTTGCCTAAAGGAGAGTTTTTTCATTAAATAAAGAAAATACCTCCCGAAGAGACTCTCCGTGACCCCCGCGGCTGCAGCTGACATGCCGGGCTTCCGAGTGAAGGTCGTCAGTGTGTTTGCAATTAAAATGTTTGTGTTAGATATTAATAACGATAATCTTTACTTAAGTCCCCAGCCAAAGCAAACAGGGCCCTGGAATCACAAAATCAAAGGGCAATAACTGGGTAAAGGCAAGAGGTTTGTGATTTAATGAAGTCTCTTTCCGGAGGAACCACGCACAAAATCATCAATGTTTTTACGCAAATGCAAGTGCCCCTTCCGCTCCCTCCTCCCCTCTGCGGGCTGGAAATCCCATGCTCAACACAGCCCCCCTGGCCTCTACCTGCTCCGCTTCCCCGGGAATCACCTGCTCGCTCTGTCGGGAGCGGAGGGATGCGGGGCTCCGCCGGCCAGCGGTGCAGGGTGCCCGGCCCGGCGTGGCAGAGCTCCGCCGCCCGCCCGAGGTGCCTGCGGGAAGGCGGGGGAAGGGGGAAAAGATGGGGTGCATGTCTGCACTGCTGCCGCGTTGACACCGCTTTGCTCTGAAGTGACGCGACCGAGTGTTTAAAGCCTTGTTTTTAGTTTGAGGTTTTTGTTGGGGTTTTTTTTCCCTTTTGTTTTGTCGGGGTTTTTCTGATTGGTTGTTTTTGGCTTTTATATTGTGCATTTTTATTTACCTCGGTAAAATCGCCCGCAATCCAGGAAGGGAAGCGGACAGCCAGCAGCAGGCTTAACTCATTCTCTGAACTCGAAGTCAAGGAGGTCAAGAGGAGACACAGCAACTATTTCCACGGGAAAATTCCTGCGTGGACCGCTGCTGCTTCGGGGACCCCGTACGATTTTTCCACAGTTTCCGCCTTTCTGTGGAGAATGAGTTAGGGATGGGTGTAGGGGGCAGGGAGGGAGGAGGTTGAATAATTGAACCATGTGCTCGCTGGGACGTCCCTCCGATAGCAGGAACTAGCAACTTTTCCCAGTCTCAAGGCTGCTAAAAACCCCCTTGTGTCCCTTTGATCTCTCCTGGGAGTCCCGGGAAGACAGCAGAGGCCAATGCCTTCTTCAGCTGTCCCCTGTACAAATCCCTCTGGCAGGTACTAATGTGTTTACTTAGGTGCGCACGGTTCCCAGCGCTGGGGGGAACCAAACGTTTCTCACACGGCTGGAAGCGCCCGGCCCCACCAGCCCGACTGGGAAACAGTTTTGTTGTCTGGGCATCACAGAGGAACCGTCGCTGCCGCTCCTACGCGGACGGCGGGAGTGGAGCGGAGCGGCTCGGCAGCATTAAGTTACGCCCAGAACGGGGGCCGGGTGTGCGCTCCGTGGAGAGGCTCAGCGCAAAGGCGCTCCGGAAGGCCGGAGCTGGGGCTGCGCTAGGGGGGACCGCAAACACCTCTCACTCCCTCAGTCCGGTGACTTACGATTTCGGCAGGATTTTCTTCTCTTAAATAGAAAGGCGTGGGACTTGGGAGAAGATGGCACGCTCTGCAACCGGTGCCCACGAGGGATGGAATCCCTCCAGGAATAGGTGCGGCGCAGCGATTCTTGAGGAGTGGGGCGGGCTGGGGTGAGGAACACCATTTAAAGAGATCCTGACACTTTCACCACTTTCTCCCTACCAGTCCACAGGAGCAGACAGTGTCTGATGCTAAGGCAGTTCCCGCTTTCCAGAGCTGAGCCTCCTGAAATGCAGCACTGTCCTCCCCCGCCCCCCATCCCGCCCTTCGCCGGCAGCCTCATTAGCCAGACTTGTAGTTCGTGTTTTCTCCCCCCTTTCTTTAGTTCCACTCGCCTACTGCATTTTTGCAAATTTGTTTTGAGATCACTTTACCAGAGGAGCCGGGGGCTCCTTAAGGGATACTAATTACTGATTTTTTTTTCTTCCTGAGTGACAGGCCCTTCCATGGTTTCTTCAATTTCCCCAAAAATATTCAAGGGAAATGGAAAGAAAATTTTCCATCTCTTTAAAAACTTTTGGGGAAAAACACGTTTCTTAACAGCCCCAGCTCTGCTGAGTTAAGAGTCAGATCTGCGAGCTAAAGTTCTGCATGCCAGGAGAGCAGCACTGAGGGGCTTGGCGTTGTGCACCGGGAGATCTACAGTGGAGATCTTGGAGAGAAACCAAGCATGCACCAACCCAGAAAGGTGATCGGAACTGCAACCGGCACCTTAAAGATCAAGTTTGTTTGTGCACGAAGCATAAATATGTAAACAGGTCTATTTTAGCCAGCGCAAACATGGTAAATGAAATTGTGTGCGTGCGTCTGTGTGTGTGTGCGTGCCACTGCCCAGTGAAGAGTTCAAGTTACTGCCGAGCAGAACCCCTCCTGACTGATGCTGTCTTAGGAAAACAACAGGGAAATGTCCTGTCTCAGATGTGGCCCAACAAAACAGCAACCTGCACCTCAGAGCAGCAGAAGCCTGAAATTCTGGGCTTTCCCATTCTGTAACTTTACTCTTTTATCAGCTCCCTGCTTTTCATACAGTATTCATTTCAAAGGGGACTCCCCGTGTTTATGGCCCCAAATAAACAAAAGCAGTGCAGATGTAGCTTTCCCCAGCCTTTAGATAATTTTGCATCCTTTCGTAGGAAGAAGGGTGTGTGAATGGTTGCTTTTTAGGAAAAACTTTACCCTAAGAGTGGAAATGCGCCTTTGGGGGGTCGGGGATGGTGGTAGTGGGGAAACAAGGATGGGTTCCCTCCTGCCGCAGCCCAGGCCGAGCTGCTTGCCTTTCTCCGCCTTATCCGTGCAGATCGGAAGGCTTCCCAGCGGTGTGCGCTGCTGCAGGGCATCTCTCTCAGAACATGCCTCCCTAACCGCCTTGCTCACTTGATCAGCGGATCCTGGAGACAAGCGGCTCGCGTGCCACCGCGTTACCTCTTCCTGAAGGCAGGCTAACTGCGGGCGCCTTTTTTCTGGGCACACAAACCGGCTTCGTAGTGTTGGAACCGCTGTTGGGTCATTTGCACCCCGTTTGAGTTAGCCTAGGTCAAGTAATCTTATTCCCAGGTAGGAAAGGTTTCCTTTGCCTTCTCATAATATTTTCCTCAGCTACAAAAGCCACCTGGATGAAACCAAAGGATTCCTGCGCATTAGCAAATGCCTGTTAAATGGCTTCATTACCACTCTAATGACCCTTGCACAGCTCCGCTCGACTACTGCTGCGGCTGGGGCTCTGCAAGGCTTTTGTCCCCGACTTGTGTAAAGTTACTTAGGGATTGCGGGGTTAGAAATTTTACACTTCCAGGAGGGGTTTGTTGCACTGGCAGCTGGGACGCATCTGTAACGGTACAAGTTTGTCTGAAAGCAGAAAATTAGCAAGCCCAAGGCAGTGCTTGAGTGTTGTGTCCCTAGCAGCTCCAGGTCACACGAGCAGGAGAATGGGAAGGGGATTTGTCTCGGAACAAACACTTACACTTTTCTTTTGTGAGTACCTTTCCTTGTGACCCTATCCGACAGCACTAAAATCTGGTTTCCCTCCTCTTCATCTCTCCTGGCCACAAGTAGCTGTGCATTGTTGTCCAGAACAGAAAAAGGCATCCCCCAATTTGTAAATTTGAGCTGTTGGTGACACAATTTTAATTACTGAACAAAGCCCTCCAGATAAACACATCGTAGGTATAAGAAGAAGGATATAATTTTTCAGGTTAGACCTGGATCACGGGCTGTAGGGATTAAAGATATGCAAGTAGACACTGTAGGTGTCCCTCCCGAGGAAACGTGTGATGGGAAACGGGAGATGGGAATACCGGGACGAGGAAGGGCTCTGTAGGAAATGTCAGTAGTTCGTGAGCGTCCACTGCCCCTCTTTCTCTTTCCACACCAAAGCTGCAAATTCACAGACTTGGCTAAAATTCGGAGATGTCACAATCAGTTCTTGGGAGGTCGTCCATTAGAAAAGTGCCCATCTCTCGGCGCTCCAAGGGAGCGGTGCGGAGCAAATTGTCTCCTGGGAACGGGAGGGGGCTTGCCCAGACAGCTCCCGGCAGGGGCTGTGGTGGGATATGCTAATAAAGACTGGCCGGTGCGGACCAGCCTCCCTTTCCGTGTGTATATAAGGGCCCCCCGCATCAGCCGAAGGACACTTGGTCTCGGGTCGCTAATTACGGAGGAAATTGCCCCAGCGCGCTGCGGAGCGCCTCGCCGAGAGCCGGTGGCCGCCGTCCCGCACTGACGCCTCCGCAGCAGGGATGGAGGTGATGGACAGCTGCAAGTTCTCCCCGTCCGAGCTCTTCTATGACAGCTCCTGCCTCTCCTCCCCGGAGGGCGAGTTCCCCGAGGATTTTGAGCCCAGGGATTTGCCTCCCTTCAGCACCCACGAGCCCCCCGAGCCCGCCTGCTCCGAGGAAGAGGAGCATGTCCGAGCTCCCACAGGCCACCACCAAGCTGGTCACTGCCTCATGTGGGCTTGCAAAGCCTGCAAAAGAAAATCCACCACAATGGACCGGCGGAAGGCAGCCACCATGAGGGAGAGGAGGAGGCTGAAGAAAGTGAACCAGGCTTTTGAGACCCTGAAGAGATGCACCACTGCCAACCCCAACCAAAGACTCCCCAAAGTAGAGATCCTGAGAAACGCCATCAGATACATCGAGAGCCTCCAGGAGCTCTTGAGGGAACAGGTAGAAAACTACTATCACCTGCCGGGACAGAGTTGCTCCGAACCGACCAGCCCCACTTCCAGCTGCTCCGATGGAATGGTAAGAGACACCTAGGAACGACAGGGCTGTGGGGAGCCCAGGACTGCCCGCGGACAAGTCCCCCTCGGCCCAACGCCGTGGGACCAGTCCCAAGGGTGTGGGACGGGCCGAACGCATCTGGACATCAGGAAAAGGAGGGCGGTGTGCCTTAGAATAGGCCCCTTCCCCGATCTTCCGCTGAGCACGCATGTGGGCTTTCCAGGGATGCATGAGGGGGTGGTAGGGCTGCCCGAGGGCGCTGCAGGCACCCCAGCCCCCGGGTCCTGGCGTCACCTCTTAGCGCGGCCTTGGAGGGGTAGGGCTGGGCTCTGGGGGAGACGGGGAAGGCGCTGCCCAGCGCCAGCAGCCTGGCTGGGGGGCGGCTGCTTCGCTCCCTCCCCGCCGGCCTTTGTGGCCCTTTCCCTTCGTGGGGAGCGTCCCGCTGGCTTCTAGCGGGGGCGACAGGGCCGGCACTCGCCCCTCGCTCTCTTGCAGGCCGACTGTGGCAGCCCCGTGTGGTCGGCGAGAGGCAGCAGCTTCGACGCCGTCTACTGCGCCGAGATGGCCCACGGTAAGCCCGACTCGACCCGGCGCGGCCTGGGGGGTTGAGGCGGGGCCCGGGACTCCCCGTGGCGTTTGGGAACGCGGCGCGGCGCCCCGCGGTAATGCGCTGCCGTGTCCCCGTCCCTCCCCTCGGCGCAGGGTTCGCCGCCGACCAGAGCAGCGCCCTGTCCAGCCTGGACTGCCTTTCCAGCATCGTGGACCGGCTCTCCCCGGCGGAGGAACCAGGGCTGTCCCTCCGCGACGCCGAGTCCCTCTCGCCCAGCGCCAGCATCGACTCGGGGCCGGAGACGCCCGGGACGCCGCTGCCCCGACGGACCTACCAGGCGCTATGAGGGGCCGGAACACCGGCACCCCGCGCCTGCCGCCCGCCGGGGCCGCCTCCCGCGCCCGGCCGCCTCCTGCAAGCGCTTCTCGGGCCGGAGGGGCAGTCCCGGAAACCCTTGGCTTCCCTCCGGGGCTGGAGGCAAAGCGCCCCGCCGGCCCCCGGCCCGGCATCTCCCGCACCCAAGCAGGCAGACCCGGGGCTCGGGACACACGCGCTGCCCTGGAATCCCCGCTGCAAATAAAACGTGCTGTGAGCGAGCTGTCTGGCCGGCTGGTTCTTTAAGTGCATTCCCTGGCTTGGGGGAGGGCGGCGAGACTCGGCTGCGGGGCGCCCGCCAGCATCCCTGCTGAGCCCCCAGCCAGCCTCGGGCTCCTGCCTGCGGGGCACCCGCCTCATCAGGGCGGTGCCGAGCCGGGACACGGATGTCTTGCCGGGCTGGGACCTGGGAGTTTGTTTCTCATTCCACCAGTGCATATTAGTCTGAGACCACTCATGGAGTAACAAAAAAGTGGAAGTTTAAATTCTCACACTATACGTCCTGTTATCGGCAGAGTTCCCTTTCTTTTCTGCAAAAGTAAAAGTAGTATTTCATAGTCATATTTTTTGTCCTTTCTTCCCCTCTATCTTCCTTTCCTATCCACCCCTGCGAAGCTCATGTTTCTCTCACTGGGTATGAAGATGTACTGTGTATTCCAGAATTTGACCCTAAAATTGCATGGTGACTCTGCTGTGAAAGCAGCTGTATGATCTAGCTCTGATGTTGTGCTGGGGAATTTTACTTATTGCTCTGGCAGAGACAAATTTAGTAGAGTTAGTAAGAACAAACCACATGTATCTCTTTCAAAAGCCACGAGGTATATTTCACAACATTCAGAAAGCAATATAGATTTATTTGCTCCTAATGACTTTGGTCTTACCAACCAGGATGCAAATTCACTAGTCCACATGGCTTTAGAAATAGCCAGGTCAAATCTTCATGTG
This sequence comes from Eopsaltria australis, assembly GCA_034509425.1. Taxonomy (NCBI): domain Eukaryota; kingdom Metazoa; phylum Chordata; class Aves; order Passeriformes; family Petroicidae; genus Eopsaltria; species Eopsaltria australis. Next base: position 992,256 of record JAVTVJ010000521.1, read on the forward strand.
TTTTCATATTTAACAAGTACTTCCATTCAGGCATTAAATTAGGTCTGTCTACCACGAAAGATTTCCAGCTTTTTGCACTCCTGTAGTTATAACTCAAAACTTTCTTAGCCAACCTTCCTTCTCTCCCCCACCCCCCCAAAAAATAAAAAAGAGATGAGAGGGAGAGGTGAGCTTTTTCAGTGCATCGAGAAATGTCTCATATGATACATGTCCTGAGTGGGAAGGGACATATACACCTGACTATTGTGGGGTAAGGATGTATTTGCCATTTGTGTTTGCGTTGCTAGCACTCGGTGGCCAAGGGACCTGACAGTGGTATTTCACCTCTGATAAATCTTTCACTTGGACCCAGCCCAGCTGAGTCATGTCACCAAAAGTTATCACCTGACTGGCCTTTGGCAGCATCTCTGATCCAAAGATGAAAGAAGCCTTTGCTTAGGGATGGCTCTGTCCCTGCAGCACGCTGAGGGCCACAGAGAAAGTGAGGTGGCACCTGCCTTCCTGAGCCTGCAGCAGGGCAGTAGCAGGTGTGTGTCTGACACAGGGCAACACCAGCCTGCCCTTCGTGCACAGCTTCCCTCAAAATTCCTTTCTGCCCTTGCACATAGCCTTGAGGTAAGTGTTCTTATCCTGCAGAATATTTCAGGAGGAGCTTCAACCAGAACGGGCTTGCTGTGTATATATGTGTGGCTGAACTAAGCATGGAGTAAAGAAGTGGTTGTAAACCCCCGAGCTGCAGTCGTGCAGAGGTACAGACAAGGTGCTCTCACACTCCTGTCATTGCAGATACTTCAGGAGTATGCAGGTGCCTTAACACAGACATAGTCTTGGTTCTAGGGGATCACTTCCTGAGCCTTCTGTTCACAGGAATCTTTATGCAAGACCATGAACATCACTGGTTTTATTTCCTGGCTTCTCACGCATTGTTGCAGTGTTCACTCCTCTCAATCAAAACACCATCCCAAGGATACTTCTTATGCCCAGGATTTAATAGAGTGCAGATGATTTTAAAATGAGCTAAGCTAGAGAACTTCCAGCATTTCATCTGCACTGTGCTGACCTTGGCAAGTGATCTCGAACAAAGTATGCAGAGTAACACTAGCAAATCACATGTTGGTAATGTACACCTCTCTTTGGCTGGCAGACATTTTAAGAGTCGCAAAAAGGTCAGTACTTCTGAGAAGCAGTTTTTCAGAGCGTGAGGAGAAGCATTCCATCTGTGGGATGTTTGTCCATTGCCTCCTAAGTCCTACTACAGTAGTTTATGATCTGTAGGTTTTGCTATACACATCTGGGAAACAAAATCTTAATTACAGAACACCTATGAAAAAAGCTCCCATGAGTCAAAAAGTGCAATAATCCTTGTAAGGAATGGAAGTGAGCACCATGAAACTGCCTTTCATCTGTGGATTGGGAAGAACAATAAGGCTGTTGGGAGATACACCATTGTGGTCAGATTTTACATATTTAATAATAATAAGTGGAGCTGAAAAGAAAGATTTGCACTCTATATGAAACATGGTCATTTAAGGAAGGCTGTGCCCAGAAATAAATAAGAAGGTGATGGTCTAGAAAATCCGAGCCCCACCTATCCCAGCTCCTACTTTGTGTCTGATTGCTTAGGGCTCTGGGTCAGCATGTAGTGGCCTCACAGGCAGGCGGGCAGGTGTAGGGATGCCATGTGATGTCAGAATAATTCATATAACACAGAAACTGTGTTACAGCAACTTTTCTGACTATCACTCACTGCAAGGAAGGTTATAATTCTTTACATTTTAAAGAATACAATTAATGTTGTATTTTACCTCTGAAAACCATGATTATTTGGCTTCAGTTATGACTGAGGGAGGCAGCTGAGCTTGGGGGTTTTTTTGTGTGTGAAGTCTCTTGTGTCTTTTGTTAACAAACCAAACAGAGGTCTTTAGTGAAATACGTATTTTAAATTCAGATCAAAAGGGACGTTTGCACATTGCAAAACTAACATAGAAACGTGGAAAAGATCTCTTAAATATTACATCAAGACAAAAATCCTGCTTTCTCGAGTTCACATTTGTCGAGTTAATAGTGTGAAACACCACTCATTTTGCCTGTAGAAAGTATCAAAGTCTTTCTTTCCCTGTGGTAAGGCTTAAAAGTGATACATTTTTAGTAACTAGTTATTGGACGATGAAGAGATCTTTATTCATGGTGCTTGTCTAACGGTGCCTAGGAATACCTCCAATTCATAGCTACATTTCAGTGGAAATTCAGGATCTCTTCTTCCCAGTTCACCCTGCTTGCCAGGAGCAGTCCAACTTAACCACAGCAGTCAGCTTACATCTCCCCACCCTAAACCTCCTCCCTCACTCCCTTCTCTCCTTTCCTCCTTCTTCTCCACCTTCTCCTCTGCAGAACCCTTGACTCGCTCATCATATCTCCTTGCTCCTCTCAGCTGAACCTTGGTGTGCTGGAGGACTTGCAGCTGGCCAGCTGACAGCTGCTGACCTTTGGCAAGTTCTGCATGGGGTATCAGCCTTAAAGCTGGCCACAACTGCTTTCCTGGCAACTAAAGGCCTAATGAGCTTGGCCAGCTGGAGACTGGGCTGGAATGCTGCTGGCTGATTTGACCTTGCATGAGGGATTGAGGGGCTCACCCCAAATGTGGAGGGAGTGAGCAGTGCATTTGTGTGCTGCTGCCCCAGGGCATTAGGGCCAGGCTTCTCCTACAGTCAGTAGGATCACAATTGGAGACACCCATCCACCAGACCAGGGCAGGACTGAGGAAGTTATTCCCCTTCCCAAATACAGTGGGAGATACTTTTCCTTTATCCAGCAGGTGCCTCGCTTTCCTGTCTCCAGGAGGTTATACATCTTGGGCACTCACAGATCTCATGCAAAATACTGTACTGCTACTTTCTCAAAGGTCTCCTGCTTTCCACTCCACTGACCAGTTGAAAGGCAGCATCGTTCCATGGAATCTGTTTTCTTCCTGAGCATTAATAACATTTATGAACTGACTGGAAATCTGCTGAAAAATATTGCTGGCTATGATGCCAAAGGCATTGCTCATCTATGCTTGAAAAAGGTGATACCGTGATATATGAGGGTCAGCAAGCCCAGAGAGAGATAAGAAAGGTGTTTCAGAATCTGCATTAAATCAGGTGAGTTTGGGTCTGACACTCTCTGAGAGACTGTCAGACCTGGAATAGCAGCACAGGAAAAGATGGGAATTTTTTCTCATTAATGCTCTGATCTTCTGTGAATATATGCTTTTGAACTGATACTATTTTCTGTTTTAAAAATCCACATAGCACAACTTGAAAAAGCAGCTTTAAAAGCATTAAAACCCTTTCCAGTTGTCTGGAGTAGAGTCAGTCAGGCATCTGGAGGTGGCTGCCTTTGCTCAGGTCCTCACTCTCATGGTTCTGTCTCCTTTGGGTAGTATAAAGCTGATACTGGGAGCAGACACCACACTTCCTTCTCCTCTGGGTCTATGCCTACCACGAGCTGCCATTCTGATCCCAGGACTTCCACATTCCTTGAGCAGCTTGAGAGTCCTTCTGGTCTTTTTTTCTCAGTTTATATATAATGCTGTGAACTACCAAAAGGGAATAGTTTGGCTGTAAATCTTCTTCAAATGGATGAGCATCTTCCTTTTGGAAGCTTGCAGCAGTGAAGACTTAAGCAGTACCTAAATAGTAAGATTTGAGCTCATAATCCCTGCATGATGAAATTGAGATTTTTCTGGGCCCCAGCCTGAGTTTAAGCATTTACTCTCACCTTCCTTGTAATCTCTGCGAGACTGCCTTGTCACAGCATAGTGAGTGACCTCCAGTGAGGAGTTTGCTCCTGTTGTGCAACTGGCCAAGGAAGACACATCCTGGGTAGGTGCTTCTTGTGGTGGGAAAGCAGACACCCCACTAATCTGAAGATATTTGATTGCTGGAAATATGGGTGATCTAACACTCAGTCTGGGAGAAAGTGAGTGTCTCGTATTGGGAATTCCCTTTTGGAAGTGACACTACCTGGTGGCAGAAAAAAGGGGTTCCTGCTGAAGCCGGAAAGGTAAAACAGCAGGGAGGGTGGTGAGTCACACACCTGTATATGCAACTATTCAATATGGAGTAAAGGGATGGTGACTCTGGGAAACTGGGAAAAAGTTTAATAACTCTAAAATCCCTTATGCTGAGCATGAAGTAGAGGAGAAACCAAGAAAACAAGGGCTGAGGCAGCTGTATCTTACCAGTGCCTGAAACACACATTTCTAACAGTGCTTCACAAATATCTCACATCTGTTTTCTGGGTGAAATACAGATATTACTGAACTTAGGAACATGAAACTTATTATTATTAAACTCATTAGTTATTTCTAAACTTCCTAATAAGTAGGACAGTGAAACTCTTTTTGGAAAAGTGCTCATGAAATTGGACTTTTCAAGCAGAAGTTGTCTGCTCTGAGGGGTGTCCTGACCGTGTCTGCCTCCCACAACCAATGCTCCCATTGCTCTCTTTTCTGTGGAAATTATGGACTATGAGAAAAAGAGAGGTATGTATTTTGGTGTACAGTCCTGCTTTAATGCATCATTTCAACAATACTATGATTACTTACATTCCTTTTTATAAAGAGAATAGTCTTATTTTTTTACTGGTTTTTATTTCCCATTTTTTTCCATCCATAAAACTTTAGTTTTATAGTTTACAAACAATGCACTTGTTTACATGAATAAGTTTGAGTTCCATTTGGGTTGAATACATACAGAAACAATTCTTTATCAATGTGCAAGCTCCCTTTTAATCAGAAATAATGTATTATAAAGTACAGCTAGACAGCTAGGTTTATTCTTGCTGCAACTCCACTGAAGCCCCTGGAGTTTCACCAGGAACAGGTTTGGGCCAGAAGGCCTAGACTATAGTTACAATATATTCATTTTCTCATGCTTCAGAAATGGACTGTTTATGTGCCAAGCTGTAAAGTGATATTCATGATGACTGAGGCCTGAACAACATTAAAATATCCAGATCCTCTGCTCCAAATCCTCTGGTATCTGAAACTGTTCCTTTGCTTTCAAAAGAAGGGGTTTACTGCTGCTGAGGGTAAGCAAGGGCAGGGGCACAGCTTTGGTGCTCAAGCTGAAATAAAGACTAGCTTAACTGATATTGAAGCTTAACTGTAGTGAGCCCGTGTCTCAGAAGCTGCCCCAGCCCCAAAGGCTGCCCAGTGCCCTCTCCACCAGCCCTGCCTTCCTGCTCCTGTGGCAGAAGGTTTCTGTTGATCCACTCAGCTCAGAAATCCTTGTGAGACTTGCTGCCCTATTCCCCAAGCCCCCTTTTCAGAGGAGTTTTTCTTTAAATGAAAAGTACTGTGGAAAATTGCTTTTTATTGCTATTATAATGGATGCAGTGGTTCACATAACTCGCAGTGTGCTTGAGAGCCAGAGTCCAGAGTCTGTTCACACACTAGCATATCAAGTACAGTCAAGTTTTCTGTTTAATTTGGCCATGATATCTAGAAGTAGGAGTTTGAAATTGTGCTCCCAATTACTGCTATGTTGTTTTGGTGGTCTTAAATGCCAATCAGCTCTCACTGAATAGGTAAGATAAGGAAGGTAGTTCCCTACCTAGCACAGTAGTTTTTGACAGGTAGTAAGTGCAAGGAGCTCTGGAAGAACTCTTCTTCTGGAGCCTAATTATTTCTAAAAGAATTTTCCCAGCTGTTTAGTTAGAAATAAAGTCAGAGAGAAAATGTTGCTGATCACATGATAAAACCCTCCACTTTGAAAAAACAGATTTCAGACTCATTAAAAAGAAATCAGTATGTATAAAATATTAGCGTAAGTTAATAACAAAGGTTATTTTCACATCCTTTTGAACCAATAGAAATACCTGTGCAAGACATACTTTATATATGCAGGTTTTAGCAAATTCAAAGCCTACGTGAATAGCTCTGTTCAATTCTAATCTTGAAGGTCACTTGGTTAAAAGCTGTGAGCAACACCTACAACTGTTCTTCCTCTAATTCCAGGAAGAAATGTGCCTGGCAAATATTTTGTGGTTTATGAATGTTTTTGTGTTCCTGTTTCCTGTTTCCTTTAGAAAAGGAGAAAAGCAGTGGATAATCCAGCTGAAAATGTGAGTTATCTGAGAACTGCCTGTGCTGTAAGAATTAGAGCATTGCCCCAACATTAAACAGTTCTCAAATTTTTCTGATGACATGCATTCTCAGGCAGGGTTCTGCTGGTCAAAGCTGACATCGGTGCTGTTTGGCATGGCAGACCCACAGACCTGGGCTCTAACTTAGAGAGGGAAATAGGGAGAAGAGCTTCTGGATTAATTTTGATGCTGTAATTCTCCCACTGCAATTAAATGAAATTAAGCCCTTGGTAAGAGAAGGGAAAAAAACCCCTGAATCCATATTGAAGGCATGTGCTGTGCATCCGAGCCAAATGTGACTTAAATAGCCGTAGCCTGAAAATTTGAATTCATAAGCATAACACCAATCCAGCAGAAAGTATAACACACAAATACTTACAAAATTAAAAATAATTCAGTAGCACCCAAACATGAGAATATTATAATCTATATTCTTTTTGTCTTAATAGAAGTGCCTGCCTTCAAGTGACACCCTACACTTCTGTAAGCTTTTACTCCCTCTGGTTTCTCCAGAGAAGGCTGCCCTTTTGGGTGCAGGAATTCAAAGCTGAAGAATCCTTTTTCCAGTGGGATTATTCTTTTTATAAAGCTCTGTGTGTGTGCTGGAAAAGCAATCTATTTTGCCACTAATGTGGGATAAAGCATCATTATGCAATTCAGCTGTCACTGGGGAGTATTTGAAAGTGGTAAATCTATTTTGGGCCCAGTAGTAGTTCTAATAATTCCAGACTGAATAAAAGTAGGAATTATAGGACAAGGTCTGAACCCTGCTTTTCTGTGCTCCCCCCCCCCGCCCGCTGGCCACCCCCCAAAAAAAAAAAAAAAACAAAAACAAAAAAAAAAAAAAAACAAACACAAACCCAAAAAATCCTGAAACTTTAGGGACAGGTTTTCTACAGATTGCAGGATTTTTAAAAAATACCATTTCTCTAAAATTTTGAAGTACTGAATTTTAAATATATGACTCAAAAAATCAACTGTACTATTTAAAACATTGAAATATATAGGAGTTAGGCACTTTACAAAATCCTGTGGCAGATGAAGGCTCAAATTCTCCAGGGGGATTAGGTGTTTAAATATAGCTGAGAATCAGAGACTCCAGATCCACAAGCAGGGTTAGGGATCCCCAGTGCCAAGAGCCTTGTCCTTGTAAAGCTATACAGAACACTGGAAATACAGGAAATTCTCAACATACGGTGAGAGGCACCTGGGCCCCACTGTAATGTCTGGGAATACATAATGTGAAGCAGGGCTCTGCCTAAATAGCAAGAATTTGATGAAGAACATGTCTTACTTAAGTGTCTTAATCTGGATTGGAATATAGTGTCTTTCCCCAGTCAAGATCAATCTGTCCATCTTTCTTTCTGTCTGTCTGCCTTTCCACCCTGTGCCCAAGCCCTGTGTTCCATGGTCTAAGCAGGATAAACACTTCATTTACAAAGTAAAAGGGGGATGTTCAATTGTTCCCCTTTTATTAACTGGGCTGTCACAGCACTCACTCGAGATGTGGGAAGAGGAGTTTGTGACCTTTTCTGCCTTTTTCGAAGGGACTGTTTTGATTAGGAGAGAAGAGGATGTTCCAGGGCATGGTGTCTGCAGTGCATATTTGAGTTGCATTACTGCATGGCCTAAACTAGATGGCTCTTCCTTCAGCTTGCATGATGACTTTGGCTTCTCAGACATTTAATTTGTCCCTAAATCAGCTTTCTGCTTCCTTTTCCCCCAGCTTTTGGGGTGGATGAGTTGTGGGGCATATGATACTCTCTTTCTGAAGGGCTCTGTGATTTTTTGGTCATGTGTCTGAAAGAACAGCTACTATGTGGCTAAACTGTTGGCGTTTTCCATCCTGCAAAGACAGCACATTCAGTCCTGTGACAAGACCTCTTGTATGTGCTCAGACGTGATGGGAACAGTCTGCTCATCCTCATTTTCATGTGTCCCTTCCAACATGTATTTTGGTCACAAAGGAGGCACACTTGTTGGGCACAGCTAGGCAGGGTCAGGACCTACAGCCCTTGCCTCTTCTTCAGACTGAGTGGATATCCTGGAGCAAGAGCCTTGTAACCATTGGGCTGCTGCAGGAGGTGGATCTTTGTGGGCTGTAGGCTGGAGACCCTGTGACAGGAAACTCCATCAACTCTGCTGTGGCCTGGGCAGACTATGGGCAGTAGTAAAAGTGAGGTCTTAATCCACCACAACTCCTTGCTGAGTGACTTTGGTATTTCTTTGGGTATTTCTAGGGCTTTTTGCCTTCTAGAGGAGGTAACCTTGCCAAATCTGATCATCTTAGACAAGCTGGAGCTCTAGGACAATTATAACTATGTTTCTGATAAACATCAAGTATACATACCAGAATAGCAATGTATAATAACTTATCCTCTGCCTTCATCAAATATTGGAGGAAGTTTCTTTCCAGTAGTCACTGTGCACTTTGAGTGGTTATGTCCACAAATGATGAACAGGTTTGCAAATTATGCGTAGTAACTGCTTGAGCAACACAGAGCATTGAATGAGAAACAAAGACAAATCTGTGCTATCTGCAGGTATTTGTAACCTCTGTTGTGGGGAAGAAGGTTAATGAATTGAGGATGAAATGGCAGTTACCTCAAGCACACATCTGGAGTATGTTGTTGTGCTATGTCTCTTGTATTTCTGAGAAAATTCAGCTTCAAAGTTCAGTGTTGCTGCAACAGTATCTTAAGGACTGGTGAGTGTCTTGGGATTTTGCAGCAGATCACAGAACGTGGGCATCTTTTTTTCAATGCTCAAGTAGTTCCTGGCTTGAATACCCTCAAAATGAATGTGTGTGTGGACTGACTCATGAATAATGCTGAAGGATACAGCAATGTCCAGGCAGAAATTTTTTGTCCTTTTGCTGCACCACAGGTGGTATAATTTGGCGTGATTCCTTACATGCTTGTATTGTTTTGTGACTAGCATTTGTCACTTGGTTGTTTTTTTATTATTTTTTTAACCTCCATTCCCTAAGATCCTGTGACTTAGAGTGACTTAAAGTGGTGGCAGACATCCATGTCAGATTCCTGTGATTTTGCACATTTAAGAATGCTAAGGCAGCAAAGTCCATCTCACAGTACATAGGATGCATCTAACAGCTTATACTGCTTGAACCTGATTATCTCTCCCTCGAAAGGAGAAACTGATCAAAAAGTGTACTTTGCCTGAATAAACCCATCTGCTATTACTAGTGCATGACAAAGAGCCAGGCTGCTGTTTATAGCTTTCAGAAGTTGTTGTGATGTGGAGTGACATCAAAATGCACAAAACCATTTTCCATCAGGGTCTCTGGGGAAATGTGGATGCTGTCCTTATGCATGTAAACTGAGCCTTTTTTCTGCTGCTTCCCAAGCCTCTCAGTCATAAATAATGCTGATCCTGCCTCTGTACTCAACCCTAGTGAGGCCACATCTGGAGTGTGGCGTCCTGTTGTGGGCTCTGCAGTACAAGAGAGTCATGGAGCTCCTGGAGTGGGTCAAGCAGAGGGCAACAAAGATGTTTAAGGGACTGGAGCATCTCTCTTACAATGATGGGCTGAGGGAGCTGGGCCTGCTCAGCTGAAGTTGTTGATTCAGAATCGTCTGTGTGCTGCAGACATGTACAGACATCATTCTTTGTCTCAGTTGCTGCCTACCACTTCATACAGTCAGTTTGCTTGGCTTCTGTGCACTGATCTCTAGTAGTGTCCTGTGGTAAAAGCTTTTGTGCTTGTCAGCTAAAGTGTTGCAATCTGCAGCACCTAAAATGTAGGCTTCTTATCTGATATATTCATCTAAGTTCCCTCTGTAGTGAATGAAGGAAAAGAGGCATTTTTGACTATTAATATGAGATGGAAGAGATATAACTACCCAATGTATTTTCTTCAGTGACAAGTTGGGAATAGGATGCTCCTACATACAAACCAGAAAACCACAGTACTTTCAATGGGGAAGGTGAGACAGTAGTTTCATGCTGCTATACTGGCTGAAGGAGAAACACATTAAAGCTGAGGTGGGAATTAAGATGAGCAAGGTAGGGAGAGAGGGATGGAGGAGGATGATTAGAAAATTCTTCTGCTGTCTTCACTGGAAAAAAAAAAGGTATTATATTGTGTCAGTAACCATTACACAGATGAGGGGAATCACCTCTTGGAGGTAATTGTTCCTTCCATTAGCTGCAGAGAGATGGTAGCTGCAATTAACTGCAGCTTCCTTGACACTGGTCTCTGAAAATAATGTCAGGTGTTTTGTCTGACTTGTGAGTCACTTCAGCTGCTTCAACAGTTTTACAGCCAAAAAAACATGCCAAATCTTCATCTGATTTGACATTCTTCTTTTCCCTCCTATTTTTTTTTTTTCCAGCTTTGAAGATTGTCATTCTTTGACTCTTGGCTTACAGGGCAAGTTTGCATTCATCTCCTCAGTAAGGCAGATCACCTGCATAGGTCAGCTGAATAATTTAATAAAGACAAGATGACTGCTTTTAGAACATGTTTTGGAGGTGTACTAATTGTAATGCAGACAGCTGCTGAGAGTTCATTAGTTCAGCAAAGAATCTGGTTGGAAACTCTTTTGTATAGCATGAAAATCACTTGCACTTCGTTGGAGTCAATGGTATTTCTCACATCCTTGCTCCATGCAGATTTAAAATAATCATCCTAGAATTAGCCAGGGATACAGGGAAGAAACAAGTCTCAGCCACAGCAGCCTCAGTGGAAGACCTGCTAACAGATGTCAGGAGATTATTATTTGAAGCAATTGGCATGCATTTTGACAAAATGTATTTTTTGCCTTACCTTGCCTTAATGTCTAAATTTGGCAGTTAGGTAGTCACACCAAACAATTTCAGGATGAGCATAGGTTTCCTGCTACCCTTCCTTGTCTAGGATTGTAACCCTTATCAGACTCAAGGAGTTTCTAACAGAACTGGAGAATTTGGGCTGCCATTAAGCACCACAGTCAGAATATGAAAACTGAAGGGGACGTCTGGCTCTTAACAGACAGTGAAGGCTGTCAGAGCCTGGGCTTCACCTCTACAGCTTGCTGAAGTTAGGACTATTTTATTATTTTGACTTCTTTCCTCTGTCCTTTCTTTTAAACACTGGTGCCAGTTTTCTGAGGGCTCCTGTATTTGTCAAGCTGGTGCTTCTTGGGGGTATTGCCTTTTCCCAGGCCTGTCAGAGGGGAAGCTGCCTGAGAATATAAGATGTGGTGTACAAAATGTAGCTCCTAGTTTGTTTTCCCTGGAGAAAAAAAGGAGAACTTTTGGATTCCTGCATACTTCAGCTAAATATCAAAGCCTTGATCAAAGCTGGTGGAGAAAGAGGAAGAAATTATAGGAGTGTCTAGAAGGGGAGAAAAATGTTTCTAGAGCTAATCCATAGATACACCTGGATCCAATGACCCAGGATTCTGTTTGCGTGTCCCTCTGAGGAGGGTAGTGCTAGGCAGTGGTACAGACTGTTACTATCTTGGAGAAAATCACAGCTACAATAGAAACCCAATTTGATGGCTATCTTTGGCAATTGCCCCATTAAAAGCAGAGCAGCTGCTGCAGTGGGAGATTCATGACTTGCATTGATTTGTTACTGCACCTGGTTTACATGGTTACCTTCAGCAAGGCATGGGGACATGAGCTTCATCTATCATTTTCTTCAGTATGGATGATATACTTGCCTAGCAGTACTTTGGGACATTTTTTTCATCAGCACATGTATAATCTTCAGCAGCAGCAACAGTAGGTGAAGTGTGATCAGACCCTGTGTGCAGTCCAATAACCATGACGAACAATATTTACACTAACCCTAGAATTATTACCCAGGTAAGAGTATTGCTTTTATTGCCATAATCCTATTGCTATTTGCCATTCTTAGAACAGAGTATTGATTCGTGTGGTGTTTCTGTAAATGTACGTCGAGTTCAGTTCTGAACTGTCCACTCACTGTAAAATGTGTGGCAATATGCTGAACAAATGATGTGTACATCTCTGTGTGCAGCTTTTTAACACTAGGAGGAAGAAGCCCTCGGCAGCGAGAGCGGAATGAGCAGCTCTCGATGCCATGAGCATCTTTTTACACTAGGCGTCTCCCTTGGCATACTTATTCAGCTGTGAGCTCCACCTGCCGTGCCCACTGAACAGTCAGGCGGAGGTAGGGAGGCTAGGGATAGATTCGTAAACGGGGCTGTAAACCTGCTTCAGTGCCATACACATAGTGGAGATAAATATTGCTCAAAAGACCTAGTCAGCACTTATACTTTAGTCTGAGTTAATTGATGCTTAAATCCCCTTCACACGACCAAGTTTGTGTTTTCCTTTAGGGGTGCTAAGACTCAACAGCAAATAGTTACATTTCCTTCTGTCAACCCTACAGACAAGAACGACAAGGACAACATGCACAAAAGCGAGGCTTGAAAGGTGGCGCTGGTGTAAGTTTTGCACTTGAAGCATGATGTTAGTATAGAAATTATTATTTTGTTAGGTGTTTGATCCTTGGGAGTTTAAGAAAGGTTCATGCTATCTCATTGCTTACTGTTGAAAATTTACTTTGAAACAGAATTTCAAAACAAATGAAACATTGGTTCCTGGATGTCTTTTTATGATATAAACATTTTCAGACTGAATGGCTGAAGGCATTGACTCAATGTTAGGATGTTGCCAGGAATTGGTTCCACATTTTCACCTGTGAAATTCCAGACAGACATGGGTCTACATGCCAGATGTGATGGATTTTCATCACCTGTAAACCTCACTTGTTCAGTGTGTGCACAGTGACTATGACGCACTGCATGTGTGTGAATTCATGGTGTAATGCCTCAAGCAAGTCTAGATGTCCATTGGTTCCAGACAAGGAGCTGTTGTTTCAGCCAGAGGAGGTTGTATGGCTGTTCCACAGTCATTGCCATGGCATAGAGCACTTTGTCAGCAGGGAACTAAATGAAAGTGAAGATCACCTGATGAAAAGGGGATGACTCAGGAAAAAGGTGACATTCTCAGCATATCTACTGTACTTTATCTTTTATGTTTCTTCAATTTCAACAGAAATGTTAGGGAAGCATCTCCTGAGATCCAGTTTTTAACTGGACCAGTTTTACAAGCTAATCTCAGGCTTCTAACTGGAATATCATAACTGCAACTATTGGTCTGTTTTTGTTTTTGTCAAAATTAAAAGGTTGGGCAAGATTTACAACTTCAGGCTTAATATATTTTCCTTGAAATGAACATGAATTTATATGTCTATGTAACATACTCACTTTGAGAAAGTACCCTTGGAGTTCTCTCAACTTGAGAATTGCTGAAGGGGAGAAATTATAATAGGATTAAAGAAGAAAGTCTCCATAGGACTGGGTATGTTTGGGTATCACCTTTTTGCAGCACAATCCAGCTTCAGACGTCTCAGAGAGGAAGGAAGAGAAGAGGTATTCTTCCACCCTATTAGCTCTTTATGATTTTGACAAAAGGAACTGCAACTGCTGAATCATATGTTTCTCTTGTGGTCGATAAGTTGACAGAAGTGAAACTAACTATAAGAAGGTAAATTGAAAGCTGATCAGAGATTGAACTCCTCTGTGACTTTTTTTTCTTTTGGATCTTGGCCGTTCCTTTTAGACATCTACTTTTGTAATCTTTTTACTTAATCCTAGATAGCTGCAGGTTTCAGATTTCAGAACTGGACTAGTTTTGCTATGACTCTTGTCATCCCTAATCCCTATGTTGGATGTTCAATGGCCATCATTTTTGTGCATCACTGTTTATAACTGGAAACCAAAAGCAATAGTTAATTTTTGGTTGCAGGTATTGTAAAATGCACACACACTAGCCCAGTGTTGGGGGTGGCAGTACAGACTTCTGCTATTAGCATTCACAGGCTGAAGCTTGTTGCAATCTCCTCCTGTATGAACCACAACAAAAGCGTTTTGCTAGCAATACCTGTGCTATTAAATTTCTTAGAATGGTTTGGAACAGACATCCGTAGTGACAGGAACCTCCTTACAAACCAGAATATTTGCAAGGTTTCTTGGTCATCTGAGCATGTAGAGGTTTAAGATTAGGGAATTCAAACACTGGGGACTTTTCATTCATTATTTCGAAGCTGTGTGCGAGTGCAGCAGCAACACCCCCTCAAAAGACAACTTATTCCAAGCTAGTAGTTAAAGTTGTTTAGTAGTGGTTCTGCTTATGATCTTTTTAACAGAATGCCCTACTCTATTTCAAGAAATCAGAGACAGGTGGAATGAATCACATTTAATGGATACCGCTAACTCCTGACTTTGGAAAAGGTCGGTGTAAGCTCCACAACTTGACTTTGGACAGCTGAAGGTAGAGACAATAAATTCATCAAACATGTATCTAAATCTTTCTGCTTGTTCAGACTGCATTTGCTTCATGGACAAGCAGGGTGAGCATGGGTCTACTTGCAATACTGTTTGAGCACATCCCTGATTCATCCTGACCTTCTCATAGCTAAGCACAATGAGCTGTATGTCTCATCAGACATGTGTTGCAGCAGGCAGCACATTCTTGCAAACTGACCCAGAACACTCTCAGGTTTAGAAACCTGTTTTGTTTTATTGAATACTGGGTATGGAAACACTCTCACTAATACTTATGGAGGGACAGTACTGTTTCTAGCTAATAATCCACTGCCTACTGACTGATTAGTACTTTCAGACACTTTTCTGCATAATTCTGAAATTATGCTTAAAATTCTGCTTGATTTCAAACACAGGTGTAACACTCCCTGTTTTGCTTAGCTTTTTTTTTTTTTTTCATTCTAGGAATTTTCTTTGCTCACGAGATCTTAATTTCATTTAGAACTACATAAAATCCCTAATTAGTGGATGAATAAAGAGTTTTTCTCTTGCAAATAAGGCACATAATTTTCTTCAAGAGTTCCCAAAGGTTACTAAATCATACTGGATTCTTGGCTGTGATAAATACATATGCAAGGTACAATGTATAGGACTGTAAGATCTGTAGTATTACTCACCACGAAACTGCAAGTAGATTTTAATGTCATTTTTCCCACTCATGGGCATTCATTGACTTTTCATCTATGACTGGTCATTAGAAGACAAAAATTCAAGCTGGGGAGCTTTTTGCTTCATCAAAGACTATGGAATTCTTCAACACCCTGTGAAGTGCCAGTCAGATCAAATGTCACAAACAGAAAGACTATGGCTAGCAGAGCAGAGCCATCCACTAAATAAATGTCACCAACCCTGAATCTCTATTATTATTATTAGATCCTGCATCTGGATCTTTGGTGTAAGTGAACATGATGCAAGAGTGTGTAAATACTCCTTTGGTTATTGTAATAAAGAGACAGAAGAGGCATCTTGGATCTCCTACCTCAGTTTGCTGCCAGTGCAGAGAAACACGAGGGAGCCCCAAAGGTAAATAAGGGCAATAAAACTCACTAAGTCGACTGGAAGAATATCAATACAGTGTATGGAACAGCACATGCCAGGAGACCAATCACTTAAAATACAATGCACTAATACCTGCAGATCTGCATGTGGAAAGGGTTGTCTTCCCTGCACTTTTTCTGGATACTAATTCAGCTGTGCAGATGTGGAAGTACCATCTTGAATCAGGACCAAATACAGTTAAATCACAAATGAAAATACCAGATACAAGCAGAAGCATATCATAGGCTAAGGGACAGTGGTTGTTCTGTGATTAAGTAGCTGTATGTTTTGCTAATCAGTAAGGGGCATGAAAAGCAACAGAAAGTTATTTCTTTCTGTTTCCACTTCAAAGTCGTTGACAGTTCTTACTGTAAAATGTTGGCAAAGACTAGAATGTTAATTTTAGTGTGTATAAATAATTTATTGAATAATAATATATGAAAATGAATTTTATATGCTACTCTATATGAATGACAATCTATTATTGAAATTTATTAATCAGCACATTCCACTCAAATTTTTTGAGGAAGAGGAGGGAAGGAGGTGGAGAGGCAGTTTGGAAAAATGCAGTACAGTGGGCTGACTAAATCTGAATACTTGGTCTCTGAAAATGCAACTATCAGCGTAATTCAAATCATACTGATGAGATACAGAACAGTTATATGCAGTCATAATAACAACTTATATACTGTCAATATTAATAGCAATGCCTGCTTGAGAACAGTTTTAAAATAGGTACTTACAATTTTATTAAGTATAAAAAGACATCGCGCAGAGCACAATACAATATATTTCATCTTCAGTTCTCGTAGTTCTCAAACTCCACTGTCTTAATTGATATTGTCACCAATGACTGCTGAATGCAATTACCTCTCTGTATAAAATGACACTACTCTAGATGAATTCTCTGTTCAGTTTTAAAAATACAGTAATTTCCTTTCAATGGCTACTTACACTGATCAAACACTATCAAGACTGTTGGCTAGCCTGCATTTGGTATCTAACATATGCTATGATACTGCCAATTTCCCCAGTTTTGCTTTGTTTCTCTCTGAGAATAGATCCTCCAATAAATTAATTGTTTCTGACCATTTCTCCATTCCATTCCTCACATTACTGAACTTACACTGACATCAGCAGGAGTTTTCAACATGCAATAACTGTATGGTTTTCCCCGAGCTCCTTTTCTCCCCCAAGTCTTTTTTTAATGAAGCATAGAAAGCATGTAAAAATGTTCATTTTTTTAGGATTTGGGGGTCCATTTTCTTGAAAGCAGATGACATTTTTAGCCTTCCAGCTTTGACTATCTTCTTTGGAAAAGCAGACATGTAAACTTAAGAACTTAAAGATTTTGCTTGCACATTCCAATTTGGTTTAATTAAAAAAAAAAGTCAGAACTCTAATTTCAAATTGATTTAAATGATAATGTGTGAGTCTTAAAAGAAACAACTTTCACTTCCTCCTCTCTAAAATATATTAACATTAGACTGGAAAATAAGTTAAACAATACAGAAATGCAGAGATTATGCTATCACAGTAATATCTGCCAAACAAAGCTCGGTCTTTTGCTAACATTAGCTTACTACATTTGCAATACATGCTAAGCAAAGACCCTATTTTTCTAACAGGTACATTCAGACAATATATATTTTATGGAATAAATATATAATATATCCAGTTATAGATTTCTGAATAGTAACTATAATAGATACAAGCAATACCTACGTTTAAAAATACAGTTCTAGGCTTCCCTAACTTTACTACTAATAAAATTAAAGTTGACCTAAAACTTTCTCACTCTGTTGATGCATAATAAAATATATGGAAACACCAAGAGTAAAAAGCCAATTGCTTCTACAAATGGAATACTTTATAAATATAGTAAATTGCTATTTCCAGAGGGAAATCTGAAAATTATAAACAGGAAGTTAGGTTAAAACAGCTCTACAATATATAATACAAAGTGGTTATGAAGCGTGATGTATGAGTTTGATGTCTGTGGCAAAATTTTGAACTGATGTTTTCATTTTTGGAGATAACTGTAGAGAAAGATCCTGCTCTCAAAAGCAGCCAATCTTAACCTCCTTAAACAAAACTTTC